>QPKB01000005.1:29385678-29467906 GCA_003546025.1 Camphora micrantha | reverse complement strand
GATACTAGTATGAAACATGCTTAAATCTTGTATCTTGGACATGAATGTATGAAATATAGATTTGCTACACGCTTCCGCACATAAGAGAAATGTTCATGTCAATGTGTTATCCTCACCGCGGACACCTGTGGGAAATCGCGTGTACGAGTGGCATCCTTCTTGATGGCTCGTGTACGTTTTGTTGGTTTGGTTTTAATAAATTGGAACAAACAATCATACATCATATAACATCATAACATTATTGTCCCGATCCCGGATTAGGCCCGCCCTTACTGTGGGGACCCGGTCCGGGGTCGCGACATGGAACATCAAGTTTAATCAGGCAGTCAAATCCTTTGGCTTTGATCAAAACATTGATGAACCATGTGTGTATAAGAAAGGGAGTGGAAACGCAGTTGCATTTTTAGTCCTATATGTGGATGACATATTACTCATTGGAAATGATGTTGGCATCTTGTCGTCTACTAAGGTTTGGTTATCATCTCAATTTCAGATGAAGGATTTGGGTGAGGCGAGCTATGTCTTAGGGATCAAGCTTTTGCGAGATCGCAAGAACAAGATGTTAGCCTTATCCCAATCTTCGTATATTGAGAAGATATTGGTCAAGTATAACATGCATGACTCCAAGAAGGGCTTGCTACCTTCTAGACATGGAGTGCCACTATCTCGGAATCAATGTCCGAAGACACCTGAGGAGATAGAAAGCATGAGGAGAGTACCATATGCATCAGCTGTTGGAAGCCTCATGTATGCAATGTTGTGTACTAGACCAGATATTTGCTTTGCCGTTGGCATGGTTAGCAGATATCAATCAAACCCTGAGACCTATGCACTGGACAGTGGTTAAGCATATATTCAAGTATCTTCGGAGAACGAAAGATTATATGCTAGTCTACCGAGCAGATGATCTAACGCCACTGGCGTATACAGACTCGGATTTCCAGTCAGATGTAGATGGCAGAAAGTCTACCTCAGGATACGTCTTTACTCTATCAGGAGGGGCTATATCATGGAGAAGTGTCAAGCAAGATTGTACTGCTGATTCTACCATGGAGGCAGAGTATGTGGCGGCATCGGAAGCTGCGAAGGAAGCAGTATGGCTCAGAAAATTCCTATTGGAATTAGGAGTTGTTCCTGCAGTGCAGAAACCGATTGTCATGTACTGCGACAATACTGGAGCAGTAGCTAACTGCAAAGAGCCCAAGAATCACACGAAAGGCAAGCACATTCAGAGAAAGTACCACTTGATCCGGGAATTCGTCCAGGACGGAGAAATAGTGGTAGAACAGATTGCCTCAGCAAATAACTTAGCTGACCCATTCACTAAGACTCTTACTGAGAAAGTGTTTTCTTCACATGTTGAGTCTATGGGAGTTAGGTTAGGTCGTAGTGATCTTTAGTGCAAGTGGGAGATTGTTGGGATTGGTGTATGCCCTAAAGCCCACTGACTGCACTTTCATCTCTGTAACTGGATATTTATTGGTTATTTAATGGAATGACTTCTTTCTCTTTATACTTGTGTATTTGTATGGTTGTGTAAGGCCCATTGTTTTCTAGTAATGACTTAGGTGTGTAGTGGCTACACACAGTTAGGTCTGAGTCATGGACACTTGAAACAATAAACTTGTTCATAACTAAGAGATGGAGTTGGGCACTTCATCTTGGTATAAGTTATAATGAGATACTCTCCTGTATTCAGGGTGACTTACCTAAGTCACGGGAGGCTTTTCCGGATTTATCTCATTAGTGCATGTGTCATGCATTGAACATGACCACTTGTAGGTGTGATCTCTAAAATAGTACTATCACAGAGAGAGATCAAATCACCTCTTGCTACTGAGTGACCAGTGCTCTTAATCTTGAGCATTTGTGGATGAACTGACGAAGTCAAGTTCTTGTGCTTTAATTCACTATGGGTGAGATCCTGTTCATGGGTCAACAGCTCTGTGTTTTGGGTGCTTGGGCTTGATTAGTTGGGACGTGCAAATGCAATATGGAATCTATGCCATCACATGATGGAATGATCGTCCCCTCAGAATTATCCGATTAATCATCAGAATCTAAGATCTTAGTATATGGATGTTCCATATGGATATTGAACTTGTGGGTCGCTCCCTGGATCAAGAGAATGATATCCGAATGATGATTAGGTCAAGGATATGAAATTCTAAGGTTGAGATGTAATCAAGAAGGTAGATAGTACATCGGTTAACCTACTTGATTATGGATGTTACATAGAGGGGCATTGTGGTCATTGTACTTGGTAGGTCAATAACAATCGTCAGTTAATGATGAGCTTTATTTGCAATTTAATATTTGTCCCTGGAGTGCAACCATAACTCTCTAGTGGAATGAGTTAAGGTTAAAATGATCCTAGTGTTGCTATGGGGTTAGCATGGACATTTTGGTCATTTTGGGAGCCAAGGGCAAATATGTCTTTTGGTCCCTTCTCTAGCCACTTTCCTAGATTGGCAAGGTTTCCTAAATTGTTTAAATGTGTGGAGAAATAATTTTGAGTGTAAATTCAAATAGGTCCATGAAGGCATACATGAATTACATCTCTAGATAAATTATTTGGTGCATGGACCATAGTTAGTGTGGGCTAGCCAATGTGGTCCCTAGTTTGTGGGTCCTAAGTTTGTGTAGGCCCCATTACTTGGAAGGATTTCTTTTTGTGCAAGTTCTCCTTAAGTTTAGTAGCCTTCTAATTATTTTTTAGAAACTAAACTAGATGAAATAAGGGGCTGGACGTCCAAATAGGGTGGTTTCCTTTTTGGTTAGTAACTCTTGGTTTCCTTATTCTTTAAGGAAAGATCTTTCTAAAAGGGTTTTCCCTTTTTATATATATGGCTGGGTTTCCTCCCCTTGGGCGTGAATCAGCAAAAAGAAGGAGAGAAAAAACCCTTTGGGCGTGGAAGAGAGGTAGAACAGCCAGCCACCCCCTTGGACGTCCACAGTTGTCTTGCACAAAGAGAGAAGTTCTTGTTGGTCCACGTTTTTCCTCTTGGAGAAAGACCATATCAGGTCTGGTCTTCTCACATAAAATCAAGGAAAACAAGAAGAAGGAAACCTGGTTGTGTTCCCACCAACACTAACCAATCAGATTAGAAGAAAGGGGAATAGAGGAGAAGACTAGAAGAAAGATTACTGCAGAAATTCCAGCAAGGTGTGCTGAAATTAGCAAGTTACAGATCTGAGTTTTTGATTCAGATTTCAGAGTTTTTCTAGCCCAGGAACATCAGGTATATGTTCTCCTTTGTATCTTCTTTATTTTCACACAAGTTGATCATGATTGCATGGTGTTATTGTGTGTTTTTCATGGCTGGTTTGCTTTCTAATTCTGATCCTAGTTAAAAGTTTTAAAATTCCAGCCATAGAACTCTTTTCTTAAAAGGAGTTCAGATCTGAATCACACTAACTTTCAGGGCCGGCGACCCTAGGCCATGGTCGCCGGCGACCATGGGCCAAGGTCGCCGGCGACCATGGGCCTTGGGCCCATTTTTTGGCCGCCTTTCTGTCGCCGTTTCTTCGCCGTTTTTCGATCTTTTTTCACTCTTTTTTCTTCTGTATTTTTCCTGACATTTCCCCTCATTTATTGGCCTGATTCTCTTGAAGAAAACCCGACGAGAAGCCACGCAAATCGGAGCACAAAGTTTCCTATTTTTCTGGAAAGCCGAAGACTTTGTTGTGCGGTTTTGCCGATTTTTTGTCAAGCATTGAAACTAGGCCAAACGATGTCGGAATGACCTGAAATTTGACGTGGAGCTTCTTGAGCAGTAGATAGGACCAACCGTAGGCTTTGGTTTGAGTTTTGAAGCCTTTTGGGGTCCCGCAAACGCTTGCCTTAATTTCGTCATGAGAGAAATGCCGAGCTTTGACTCGTGGTCAACCGATGTCCGATTGACCTGAAATTTGACAGGGAGCCTCCTGAGTAGTAAGTAAGACCAACTATGGGCTTTGGTTTGAGTTTTGAAGCCTTTTGGGGTCCCGCAAATGCTCGCCTTGATTTCACCTCGAGGAAAATGCCGAGCTTTGAAACTAGGCCAAACGATGTCCGTTTGACCTAAAACTTGACAGGGGACCTATTGGAGTCATTTTGAGATGATCCATTAGCTCCAATTTGGATGCCATGATTCTGGGGTGCTCCGCTGCCGGTAGGCCTGTTTTTGCTTCCTGAGAGTTGATGAAGGGTCAAACGTCGTCCGTTTGACTTGAAATTTGGCAGGGGGCCTTTTGGAGGTATTTTGAGATGATCCATTAGCTCCAATTTGGATGCCATGATTCCGGGGTGCTCCGCTGCCGGTAGGCCTGTTTTTGCTTCCTGAGAGTTGATGAAGGGTCAAACGTCGTCCGTTTGACTTGAAATTTGGCAGGGGGCCTTTTGGAGGTATTTTGAGACCATCCGTAGGCTCAGATCGAAGTTTTGAAGTCTTCGACACTGTCGCTGCCGGGAGCTCCTGCCTGGCTGTCGGAGGGTTGAAGTTAGGCCAAATGATGTCGAAATGGCCCGAAACTTCATGTGTACCCTTCTTTTGGCTGCTTTGAAGGATCTTGTAGTTTTTGTTTGATTCTGACAAGATCTGGTGCTTGAAGTGGCGCCTTCCTATTTATGGCAGGATGTGGCTCTATGTAGCTTTTGGTGTTGAAGGGACATGTGACATTTTTGGTGTCAACAACAATCACCACAATGCATTCACCATAACACAATGATTTATAGTGGTTCGGCCTCAATGCCTACATCCACTACCGGCTTGTGATCCAACACCCCACCGAATTTCCACTATTTATGCTTTTCAAGAGGCTAAGCAATAACCTTTACAATATGCTTTCCAAGGCTAAGCAATAACCTAACAATGTTATTTTTCTAGGCTTAACAACAACCTATACGAGATGCTTTTCTAGGCTAAGCAATAACCATTACACAAGAAGGATTCCTCTCAAGGAAGTGTCTACACAAACACTCAAAGAGATACAATTTAAGCTCAATACAATTGCCTCTTAAGTAGGCTAATATGAAAGTTTAAATCAAGATACAAACATACACAAACAATTAGCAAAGGTGTGTGCTCAAAGTGTATGAATGTTTACTTTAATCAATTTCTAGAAGGAAGCTCTCAAATGAATGCATGATGCATTTGAAAATCTAAGCACAGAAAAAGATGATTGAAGTTATAAGCTAATCACATGAAGAATTCAAACAACTTGGAAAGACATGTTACACAAGTTGTATGAAGTTTAAAGATTAAAAACACATGTGATTGAGACAAGAATGTTTGCAAAACAATCTAATATTCCAAAGTGATATTGTGTTTGCAAAACATCTCAAATAAATCTAAAAATCATGCAAATATGAGATTACAAAGAATTAAACATGCATGATTTTAAATGGAGTGGAAATCAAGATTAACTTGAAGGATATACCTTTTAAATCTCAAACATTTTGATTTCCAATATCCCTCTAACTTTCTTAGCTTATTCCTCTTCTTTTGGCTTCAATATTGTTCAAAGGTTTTTCTCAAAAAGCACTTGAAAGAAGGGAATGCAATGGACTTTTATACAAAAAAACAGTCCAACGGCTAGTTGGCTCGGTCGACCCCAAGACCTTTCGGTCGACCGAGTCCAACAGTCATATTGGCCAACGGCTAGTTGCTCAGTCGATCGGGTACACAGGCCTGAGAGGAGTTCCTTCAGATTTTTGAGAAAATGTTTTATGAAAACAGGAACTCCAGGCCAATATGTTTTATGCATACTAAAATGATTCTAAAAAATGAGAGATGTATGCAAAACATGAACCTCAAAGCCTAACTTGATTTTTCAAAACCATGCATGAAGAACTAGGTTTTCGAAAAAACATTTTAAGTTATAAAACATGCAGGATGAAGTCTTTGAAAATCAAAAGCATATTCAAGTCTAAGATCTAGATATCAAGGTCCAAACTATGATGTATGGGTGTGTGATCAGTTGACGGACAATGGTAGTGCATCCATCAAATTAGCAACATACAAAAATCCTAACACTAACACTTTGTTTTACAACATCATGCCTCCAAGAAAAGCTCCTAATCACAATGCTTCGGATAGTAATCAGAATGTGACAGATCCGATTGGTACACCCACAGCTACTCAGTTTCAAGAACTCATGCAAGCAATGTTAGAATAGCAGAGGCAAGCCAATGAAAACAGACTAGATTTCAAGAGCAGATGGCTAAAAAGGATGAGGAAATGGCTCAAGTTCAGAGGCAACTCTTGGATGTTCTCCAGAATAGGCCTTAAGCTCAACCTTTAGCCCCGAATATTATTATTAACAATAGGGAACATGACCCAAATTTGTTATTTGAGAGGTTTAGGAAGAGAGCACCATAGGAGTTTTCAGGCCACGAGAACCAGTTAGTAGCAGATGACTGGTTAGCAAACACCGAGAAGATCTTTGATGTCTTCACTTTCACAAGATGGCAGAAAGTCAACCTCACAGCTTCTTTATTCTATGGGCTTGTAGACTAGTGGTGGCAGATAGTCAAAGACCCATATATGGCAATGGCCAATGAAGAGGCATGGGCAGCCTTCAAGACTCAATTCCAAGACAAGTACATCCCTTCCCATATCAAGAGGCAAAAAGCTATTGAGTTCCAGCAACTCAAGCAAGCCAACATGACCATTCTAGAGTATGTCACCAAATTTGAGAGACTAGCCAGATATGCCACCGAACTTATTGACACCAAACAGAAGAAGATAAACAAGTTCTTGGAGGGATTGAATCCCATCATCATGAGAGATACCATTGGGGTAGTACCACAAACAACCTATGATGAAGCTGTCAAGCGGGCATACAAATTTGAAGATATTAACAACATGTTCATTCAAGATAGGAAACAACACTACCAGCAAGAGAAGCAGAGGCAACAACACCATAACAAGAAACCAAAGCAAGAGCAAAATCAAGCGAAACAAGGCTGTGCTCACTGTGTCAAGAACCATGAAACTCATGAATGTTGCAAGGCCACAGGTGCTTGCTTCAAATGTGCAGCAATGAACCATGCAATCGAGGATTGCCCACAACTTCAGAATCAAACTAACAAGAACCAGCAGCAGAGGCATGCAGCTCCTCAGAACCAGTCACCAATCCAGAATCAAGCTAGACCACCACAGCAGCAGCAGCAAGGAAGACCACCAGCGCAGAATCAAAATCTTCGTCCTCCTCAGCAGAATAGGAATGTTCAAGGCAGGCAAAATCAGGCATGAAATAGGCCACAACAACATGGACGTTTATTTAATCTCAATCGTGCGGAGGCTGAAGCTGTAGGAGACGTGGTAGAAGGTAAACTTCTTGTTTGTGGAGTAGAAACACATATTTTATTTGATCCTGGATCAACACACTCATTTTTATCTCCCATTTTTGCCAAGATGATTGATGCACCACATAGTCAATTGGATTATATTTTGATTGTTACAACACCAGTAGGTAAACAGGTTAAGTGTAGAACCTATTACCCTAACTGTCCAGTTTTGTTAGGAGATGTTAATTTACCAGCCAACCTTATTGTGCTAGACATGCATGATTTTCACATCATCTTAGGTATGGATTGGTTAGAAGCATATCCTGCTACCATGGATTGTTTTAGCAAAACCATAACATTCAGATTGCAAGGAGAACAGGCAAAACTGATGTTTCAGGGAAACATAAATCAAACTAGAGCAGGATTTATATCAGTGCTCAAGGCAAGCAGATTGATACAGAGTGGATGTGAAGCATTTATTGCGTTTATCACAGAGGATAAGCAGTCCCAAGGGGTGGAGGAAATCCCCGTTGTGTGTGAATTTCTGGATGTTTTTCCAGAAGAAACCCCGGGATTGCCACCAATCAGAGAAGTTGAGTTCACAATTGAGCTTCTTCCAAGGACAACTCCGATCTCCATTACACCTTATAGGATGGCTCCAGCAGAGTTGAGTGAATTGAAATTTCAGTTGCAAGAATTGTTGAGCAAATGCTTCATTAGGCCTAGTGTTTCACCATGGGGAGCACCGGTTTTATTTGTGAAAAAGAAGGATGGAAGCTTGAGAATGTGCATTGACTACAGAAAATTGAATCAAGTGACCGTCAAGAATAAATACCCGTTGCTAAGAATAGACGAATTGTTTGATCAATTACAAGGAGCAGCGTACGTTTCCAAGATAGATTTGAGGTCTGGGTATCATCAATTGAGGGTTAGAGGTTCAAATGTACAGAAAACAGCTTTTTGAACCAGATATGGGCATTATGAGTTCTTAGTGATGCTCTTTGGATTGACAAATGCACCCGCAGTCTTTATGGCTCTCATGAACAAAGTATTTGCACAGTACTTAGACCACTCTGCAGTAGTGTTTATTGATGACGTCCTCGTGTATTCCAAGAGTAAAGAGAATCATGAAGAACACTTGAGGACATCATTACAGCTTTTAAGAGACAACCAGTTATATGCAAAGCTCAATAAATGTGAATTCTGGTTAGAGGAAGTCACTTTTCTGTGCCACATCATCTCAATAGAAGGTTTAGCAATTGATCCAGCCAAGATAGAGGCAGTTGTTGATTGGAGTAGACCGAACAGTGTGACTGAAATCAGAAGTTTCTTGGGGTTAGCAGGCTACTATCGAAGATTTGTACAAGGTTTCTCATCCATTGCAGCACCATTGACTAAATTAACCCGGAAGAATGTTCCATTTGTTTGGACCAAGCGGTATGAAACAAGTTTTCAAGAGCTAAAGAGAAGATTAACCACAGCCCCAATCCTCACATTACCATCGGGCAACGAAAATTTATTGTTTATATGGATGCTTCAAATGTGGGACTGGGTTGTGTTTTGATGCAAGAAGACAAGGTGATTGCTTATGGCTCAAGGCAGTTGAAGGATCATGAGAAGAATTATGCAACTCATGACTTGGAATTAGCAGCAGTTGTATTTGCTTTTAAGATGTGGAGACACTATCTCTATGGAGAGAAATTCGAAGTCCATTCCGACCACAGGAGTCTGCAATATTTGTTCTCATAGAAGGATTTGAATATGAGACAGAGACGGTGGATGGAATACATCAAAGACTATGACTTTTCAATTAAGTATCATTCAGGCAAAGTGAACGTAGTAGCAGATAAATTGAGCATAAAATCAGTGACCATGGCCAACTTGAGAGGAGTCAGTGTTTTTCAACAGTTTGAAGAGTTAGCTGTGGAAGTGCAGACCCTAAAGTTGGGTGTGATGTTAGCAAATATGACAGTGTCTGAGCCTACATTTATCCAGAAGATCAAAGATAGTCAATTGCAAGACCCAGATTTGGCAAGGATTGTAGAACACATCGCAGAACATCCAGATTTCAAGATGATGAATGGTATATTGTATTTTCGTGATCGGTTATGTGTGCCAAATGTGGATGACTTGAGGAATGAGATAATGATTGAAGCCCACAACACAAAATACTCCATGCATCCGGGTAGCACGAAGATGTATCAAAATTTGAAGAATAGATTTTGCTGGAACAACATGAAGAGAGAGATAGCAGCTTTTGTATCTCGTTGTTTGACTTGCCAGTTAATTAAAGCAGAACACCAGAAACCCCCAAGTTTGCTACAACCATTGGAGATTCTAGAGTGGAAATGGGAGCACATTACCATGGATTTCGTCTCCGGTTTGCCAAATACGAAGAAGGGGAACAATGCAATATGGATTATTGTAAATCGTCTCACAGAGTCCACTCACTTCATTCCAATGAAGACAGGGAATATGATGAATATGGCTCCACTTGCAAAATTATTCATCGATGAGATCGTTAGTAAGCATGGTCAGCCCGTCTCCATCACTTCAGACAGAGATAGCAGATTTGTTTCAAGGTTTTGGAAAACTCTTCTTGAATCCATGGGTACCAAACTCCAATTTAGTACAGGTTAATATCCTCAGATAGATGGTCAGTCAAAACGGACGATACAGACTCTTGAAGACATGTTACGTGCTTGTATACTAGATTTTAAAGTTCAATGGAACGAGTACTTACCACTTTGTGAATTTGCTTACAACAATAGCTACCACTCTAGCATCGGTATGACACCTTTCGAGGCACTCTATGGCAGAAGGTGCAGAACTCCCGTATGTTGGGAAGAAGTCGGTGTACGCAGTTTCCATGGACCGACGATAGTTGGAGAGACAAGTGACAAGGTCAAATTGATTCAGGAACGTTTGAAAATCGCCTGAAGTAGACATAAGAGTTATGCTGACACTCGCCGAAGAGAATTGCGGTTTCAAGTAAGTGACAAAGTATTCTTGAAGGTTTCACTAGTTAGAGGAACTCTGAGATTCAGACAGAAGGGCAAATTGTCAAGAAGGTTTATGGGGCCATATGAGATTTTGAGTAAGATTGGGGACGTTGCTTACATGCGTTACTGCCGGAACTCTCTAGGGTGCATAACGTATTTCATATTTCCATGCTCAACAAATATGTTTCTAGTCCTTCTTATATTTTACAGCATAAGCCTTTAGAGATTCAAGAAGATGCTTCATATATGGAAAAGCCAATTAAAATCATTGATACCAAAGAGCAAGAACTAAGAAACCCGACAATTCATTGGGTCAAGGTACTTTGGGAAAATCACGAACCAGAAGAAGCCACATGGGAATTGAGAGATCAAGTTCAGAGGAAGTATCCACACCTGTTACCAGAGGTAAAAGTTTGCTTTATTTGGTGGACCAAATATCCTAAGGGTAGAGGATGTTAGACCCCAACCCAAGATGTAACCCGATTAGTGTATTCTTAGTGTGTGCTTAGTTCTAAGTGGGTTTAGTTACCGTTGGGTTAGAATATAATTAGTTTTAGTCTTGGACATAGCTTTGAGAATTTTGAGAACGTTTTATGTTAGTTAGACACACTCAAGAAGGCCTGGGAGTACGTGCAAGCGTGGGAGGATCGTGTTGATTTCGTGTTAATCATGATTTTTATTTCATTTGAATGGATTTATGATTGTCTACAACTTTTGTTCTTAGGCCGTCTGTATTTGAAGCCCAGAAACCCAAGTTTTGGCCCAAAAGGGTAAAATTGTCTTTTCACACCCAAATCTGGACTCACATATCGAAATCTCCAAACAGTGTCAAAATTATACATTTTGGAAACTAGATTTTTCAAGGATCATTTTATCCTTCTTCGTCGACTTCATCCGAGGCCCGCAAGATCATGTTTTCACCCATGCAAGAATTAGACCTATTGGGCCCCATTTGCAAGATACTTATATCACCTTTACTCTGCTTCCTCTTTTCACTCCCAAATCCCTGCAACTTTCAAGACCTAGGGCTGAAAACCCTTTTTCACACTTTACTTTCTTCCTTTTGCGTGTATGAGCTAGAGATCTTCAAATGAAATTCCAAGACTACCATTCTCTTCCTCTCATCCCAAGCTTTCCATTGATACTATTTTCTTGGGATTCCTAGTTCGGCAAGCTCACCATTTTCTTCCTTGCCTCTTGTTTGGGCATCTTTAGGTAAGAACTTCAACCCATCTCTTCAATGGAGTCCTTTTGACTCCTAAAGACTTTATTTTTCTAACTTTCAACACCCATTTTGAAATGGGTTTCTTGTTTGCAAATTTGGGTGAGTTTTGAATGGTTTTCATGGGGATTTTGTAGGGTTTGGCTTAGCTCTTGGATAGGTGTGCTTGAAGAAGAAGCTATTGTTGGCATTTGGGTAACGCAAGCAATCTCTATGGGTTAATGTTGCATGGTTGTTGTAGATTTGCAAATGCTATTTTGAAATTTCATAGTTTTGTCACTAAGCTTTATTATTTGTTTTCCTTAGTTTTCCTCATGTGATGTTTTAGATTTGTGAATTGAGTGATATGGAAATGTGGATTGATCCCTTGGAGAGCATGAAGGCTTAGGGAAGTGCAGGTGCTTCAGAAATGAAAAGAAGAGAAGAAGAAGTGTGAAAATCTGACTTGAAATGCACTGCCCGTGCAGTGTCGGTCAGCTGGCGGCTAGCTGTACTGCACCACCTCGGCTAACCGTGAGCCAACCGAGCTTTAGCGGTTCCATTTCCAAAAGCCTGCATCTCGTCTGTGAGTTGTCGGTCAGCTGGTGGCTAACTGAACCGCACCACCTCGGCTAACCGCAAGCCAACCGAGCTCCGTCGGTTCCTTTTCCAGAATGCTGTATTTCTAACCTGGATTCCAGTGGTCAGCTTGTCGGTCAGCTCGCCGCTAGCCGACACATCCCACTTCGGCTAGCCAACAGGTGACCGCGAGCTGACCGAAATTAGCAAAATACCTGTTTTTGAAGAGTTTCGGTAAGAGTGAAAACCAGAACATGTTAAGGGACCTTTAGCCCGATATTGTATACTTGATAACCTGAAATGTCTTTTAACTTCGGGGGCACCGATTCTCTTTTAAATTCCAACATTTGGGTTTTAATTATACAAGTGTCAACCAAAGGTCCTTACATATGCTTGATAGACCTTGCTCTCGTATTTTAGTTTTGATACAATAAGTATCATCGCGCACTTGTTTTGAAATTCAAGTACAAGCTCGTTTGAAGATTTGTTTCAGGAATCAAAGGCGATCACTTCATAAGCTTATTATGCATATTAATTATGCCTTTTGCTAGTCGTGTCTTGTCCCGTTTCGAAAAGTGATTTCTCCCCTTTGTTTCGACTTGTTTAAAACGTGTTTCGTGTGTTTTGTGCATTCATGGATCTAAGTGAACACCACTGATCTTGGACTGCCCTTTCAGTCTGATCCACTGTCTGGGGTCCTTAAACATGTGGACTATCTGCAGATTAGTCGTGTATTTTATTACACATCGTGCGTGTCCTGACTTCCGCAGCCGGAATCCCGTATTTGTGGGAATCGTGTCTTGTTTATATTATGTATATCGTGTTCGTCGTGCGTGCGTGCTCTTTTCATTATATATGATAGAGAAAGGATGGGCTCTTTGTGGATTTATTTTTCATGATATATATATGTATTCATGCTAGTTTGCTTTTATCTTGAAATGTACCTCACAGTCAAGTAATCGTTTTAAGTTCAGTAAATTGTTTTAATATGTTTTCGTTAAATATTTGTTATTTCATGCTCATGCCTAAATTGATTACTTGCCAAACCGTCGTATTTGATGCTTATTGTTTTGGTGCCTAGGTGTAGGCGACATTGCCTTTGAGGAGGAGTGTCCGGAGGAGGCTATTGAGCCACCCTAAGCTCGTGAGTGGCAGCCCGACGACGTCATCTAGACGTCGAGCGGGATCTTGAGTTTCAGTTCAACATGTTTTGGGTTCTTATATATTTTTGGTATTATATTGGCCTTTGTTGGCCTCTTATCTTGGGATGTAACAAACTTAATCTACTTTTTGTTAACCTTGTAACTTGAATCAAGATGGGAATGTTAGGTTATAATTCCTACTTATGATATCTTAGTCATGATGCTATTTTACTCATGCACTTGAATAAATTGTTATTCATGACTTGTCGCGATGTGATTTGCTACACGCTTCCGCATACTTGAACGTGTGAGTGAGATTCTCGTGTCTCGGAATCCTCACCTCGAGAACCTATGAGAAAATTATCACAGTAATCATCATCGCAGGCCCGAGTCTCAGTCCAGGGTAGCGACACAGGGGATGATCGTTTGTTCCTCTCGGGCCACTGGGAGTTTGATAGAACTGTGCTCGAAGTGGCGATGATCGACAAGGTTCCCCGTAACCTCGGGAGCCCTCCAAGTAATCACTTAGCTTTTGTGTTTCCCTTTTCTTGTCTGCAAAAGTTTCGTATTTGACCTATCTTTGTTTGTCGTGCGGAGGTCAGCCAGAGAAAATAAGAAGTTAACCGAGTTGGCTAGAAGCGAAATGACGCATGGCTTCCGGCGGTATACAGCTACCGAGGTCATCGTTGCCGAGCTGCTTTTGCATTGCTGAATTACAAGCCGAGGTACCACTCCTTGATCAGGAAGAGGACTGATCTACCTCAGGCAAGGGAAGAGCTCAAAGCTGCTGCCGAAGTGGAAAGGGAAGAACCGGTTCTAGCCCTGACCGACGTTGAGCATCATGTCGCTTCTGGTGTCGAAACCACCATCTCGGGATCCGACCCAAAAACCGCCGAACCCAGCTCTCCTCCTAGCTCGGAAGAAGGAGAAAGAATGCAACGTCGTCGTCCAGTTGAGAGGGATTTGGAGTCTCTCTTAGTTGGAGGCAAAGCTCCTCATGCCTCCACGTCTCCTGGTGCTGACTCCGATCCTACCTCTGCTTCCACGTCCCAAGCTGCTCCTGACGCTTCTACTACTGCTTCCGCTGCTTCTCCAAGTTCAAGAGTTTGGCAGCGTTCGCCAACGCCTATGAGACCACTCGCGAGGAAGTCTGGAGAGAGAAGAGGGCCAGGACTGAGGGTTCCGGCGTCGCCGCGGCATCCCAATCTACTGGGCCGACTGTTTGGAGGCTGATCCCTTAGATTGAGCCCTGGAGGCCATTGACGGTGGATGACAACATGTCCCGCAATCCTCTTGTCATTGTCGCGCTCGCTAATGCCTGCACCTTGCCACGAGACATGGCAAGGCACAGAGAGGTTGATAATGTGGCACTGATGGTGGCGTCAATGCAGGCGGCCCTCTCGATAGTGAAGAGGTGTCAGGTTGTCTTGGAGAGCACCCATCAAGAAAGCTCCAAGGTTCCGATGTTGGAAGCAGGGAAGAAAGAGCTCGAAACAGCCCTGGGTGCCAGCAACCAAAAGCTGAAGGAAGAAGTGGACAGTAATGCCGGCCTTATTGCCAAGCTTGATACGGCAATGGCCGAGATCAAGAGATTGAAGGCAGAGGCTGAGGTTTAGAAGAATAGTGCGGCCAAGCTTGAGGCTACCCTGGATAAGCAAAAGGCCGAGCATGAAGCCAAACTCCACGCTGATACTGAAGCTGCTTACGATGAAGGGGTGGCGGAGCCGACTTCTCTTTATGAGGCTCAGGTCTTTAATATAAGTCAAAAAGTGTGGGAGCTCGGGTGTTAGACTGTTCTGAAAGAAGCAGGGGTTCCCGAGGACCACCCTGTCCGCAAGAATTTGCCCAAGTTCCCAAGCTCGGATCCTGGGTCGAGCTCTGCTGCCCCCGCTCCGTCCACCGAGGCCGAGGCTCCTGCTGAGGTTGCTGCGATTGAAGACATCCAAACCGTGGGTGATGCTACCGCCAACCTGGCTGCTTGAAGTCTTTCTTTGTTTGTTTCTCTTTCTTCTGATAGATTTGATGTAAAGATGGATATTGTATTTTTGATTCTATGAATACAAATGCATTTTCTTTTTTGTATGCTTGCAATCAAACATTTTGAAAGTTACATGTGCTTGATCTCAACTCCATAACAGAGTTCTATACATGTTTGAGTTTGGTTCATCAACCGGAACTGTGAGGGATATGGATCTGAGCCCGGCCCAGGTTGGATCTGACCTAGCCCACAAGTACGGTCCGGGTTGAAAAACAAATCAATGGGTTTAGAACCCAGGCCAGTTTGACCAGCCCGCCAGTTCGTAATGGCCTGACAATAAAAGCGGGGAATCAGGGGCAGATGGCAAGAGGAGGAAGAAGCCAAGCAGAGAAGGGGAGCGACGCACACCTTCCATGTCCAGAGACGTGCACATCCCCTTCTGACACGAATGGCAGTTGATGATGGAAGTTGGAAAAAATTTAGGAAACGAAGGAAAGGAAGGAAGAAAAAGGGCAGAAAAGAGAGAAAGACAGGTATGGGAAATCATTCATGATAGAGTGTGAAAATTTGGATTCTCATTTGAGGAACTGACTTAAGCATCGGAGTAAATTCGATCGGGCCAACCGATCGAATTTCACCTTGTTTGTGATCTTTGGAACAGATACTAGGTTTGGAGTCAAGAATCCAGCATTCCGAAGAAGAGGACCCAAAAGCAACCTCGCATAACCGAATCTTTAAAATTAGACCTTACAGTTGGCGTCGTCTGTGGGAAGCGAAAAGAAAAGGTACACTCACACTTCGCTGAGCAAATGTCGGAGCGAGAGTAACATCCAGCGTTGCCATCCAGGCAAAAGCGACCCCCACATCGGACGGAAGAAACCCAATACAGGAGGCAGCGAATGGAACTGGGCAAGGAACATTTGATTCATCATTCTGATGAGGTGGATTTAGAATACGTCTCGTGTATAGAAAGTGGGTGTACTATTCCATCTGGAGAACGAAAGCGGCGGATTCGATCAGAGATCCACCGCACAAGTCCAATTCGAAAGGAGGCTTCTCCTTATGTGGAGAAACCATAAGAGAAGGTGCATCAAAGATTGGAAAATGAGCCACCAAGGCGAAGCCTGCCACGTGATACATATGATCGACTCGAGCAAACCTGCAGGGATGTCATACGGGACATCACTGAAGGAGTCAGGCGACAACAAGAAAAGATTGATTGCCTGTTACAAGAGTTGGAAAAATCAAAGAGAGGGGAAAGACGCTCCCCAAGCCTGGAAGGAACCCAGGGAACACAGGGAAGGGGGCGCCAAGAGTGGACGACGGCGCGGCACCAAAGGAAGCAGCGCTCCAAGTCAAGACCTTGAACCTTCCATGTCGGAACATAGATGGACGACGAAGGAAGTCGAGCTTCGAGCTCCAGGCCACGAAAGGAGGGAAAGATTAAGGCCCGAGCACAGAGCCCTAGAGTGGACATTCCCCCCCAAAGGAGAACTCCGCAGCGAGGTCTCACCGAAAAAGATGTTAAAGCACTGATAGAGAAGGCGCTAGTCGACCACAAGCTCTCACCGGAAAATCCGACAAGGACGAGGTGCATAAGGAACTCCCAGAGCTTCGAGTCTCCATTTTCGAAGGAGATAGACAAAGCGGATCCACCTCGACAGTTCACAACCCCGAAGTTAAGGGTATATGATGGGAACTCGGACCCAGCCGACCACGTCCAGCACTTCCAGCATACTATGGCGTTATGGGCTGGAAACGAATCCCTAATGTGTAAGGTGCTCCCGTCGAGTCTCGGTGACCTCACCTTGAAATGGTTCTCTCGTCTGGAGCCGAGATCAATCCGAAGCTTCTGGGAGCTCGCTGAGGCTTTCGTCGCGCGGTTCATGACGAACTCAAAATAGCCAAATGATGTAGGGGCATTATTGACGCTCAAAAAGCAAAATATGGAGAGCCTGAAGGAGTATAACACCCGCTATTGGCGACTTTATAACGAGGTAGAAGGGAATAATGAGCATGTCGCGGGGGCAACATTCAAGCTCGGACTCCCGAAGGAGAACCAGCTCCGTCAGTCCTTGATAAATCACCCTCCTGTTACTCAAGGCGAATTAATGGAGCGCATTGGGGAATTCATAAAACTGGAAGAGGACATGGGAACCACGGAACTGAGGTGGACTCCCCCAACGGGGGAAGAGAACAAGCGGAAGCGAAGAAGAGAATTAGGGGAAAGGATGGAGCGAAGGACAGCCTAACCTGAGCCCCCAAGGTAGGCTTATGAAGGAGTGTATACCATCTTTAAGGAGCCAATCTATCGGATCCTAACCCAGATTAAAGACAAGCTATACTGTAAGAGACCTTCAAAGATGATTAGCGACCTGGGGCGCAGGAACCCTAATCTGTGGTGTTCATACCATCGAGAGCACGAGCACCTGACAGAAGACTATAGGATGCTCAAACAACACTTGGAGGATCTTGTGAAGGAAGGACACTTGAAGGAGTATCTGGAAGACTTCCGAACAAGAACCACGCCTGGAAGCTCTGCTAGAAAAGAACTGAGGAGCGACCAACAAAAGGCGAAACCAATTGGAATGATAGACGTGGTGCATGGGGCGACCGACCCTTCCAAGGTAACAACCGGATCTGTGCACCAACAAAGAAAAATGGCCGCACATCTGAGGGAGGTGTACCAGACAACCACTCAGCCCAGAATGGTCCATGCAGGATGACGGAAGGATGAAGAAATCACATTCACTGATGAGGACTTACTGGATGTGGTGCATCCGCACAACGACGCATTGGTGCTGACTTTGAGAATTCAAGAATACGATGTTCGGAGAATATTGATCAATCCGGGGAGTTCGTCGGAAATCATGAATGCCGAGCTGTTTGATAAGAGACGGACAGACTTGAGACCGACCTCAATGCCATTGTACGGATTTACCAGACAGGCCACGCACCCGATGGACGTGGATCCATCGGATGAAGGCAGTCCCCTCAACTTATCATCAGAGGATCCGCTTCCCGACATTGAAAGGAATGATGGAGATCAAGGGAGACTAGGAGGTTTCCAGAAGTTGCCTGACAGCCGCTATTAAGGGAAAGGCAATGAAGGCCGAAAAGGGAAGCAACTGCCCGAGCAGAAGGGTAGATCAAGAATAGCAATTACAGATAGGTCGGTCGGAAGGCAGCAAGCAGAAGTCCGACCAAACCAGCACAGCGGTGGAGGGGTTAGAAAAATTCGCTGTCAAAGGGGGAGGTGTGCCATCCCCCAAGCAATATTGGATGATTGGGAGATCAATGACCAAGGACGAACAGGATAACCTAGTTTGACTGTTGGACGAGAACGCTGACGTCTTTGCCTAGACCACACATGAGATGCCTGGGGTTGATCCCGAGGTTATCAGCCATAAGTTGGGAGTAGATCCTAGAGCCAAGCCAGTAGTCCAGAAGCAAAGGAAGCTCGCCCCCGAACACCAAGCAACTGTAAATGAAGAGGTGGATAGGTTATTGGAAGCAAATGCCATCCGGGAAGTGCACTACCCAGAGTGGTTGTCTAACACCGTTGTCATACCCAAAAAGGACAACAAATGGAGGGTGTGAGTAGATTTCATCGACCTGGACAAAGCATGTCCTAAGGATAGTTTTCCACTCCCGAAAATCGATCAATTGGTAGACTCCATGGCGGGGCATGAAAGGATGAGCTTTTTGGATGCATATCGAGGGTACCACCAAATAGGTATGGCGGAAGCCGACCAGGAGAAGACAACATTCATAACCCCAAACGAATGCCCTTTGGGCTTAAGAATGCGGGGACCACGTATCAAAGGCTGGTTACAAAGATATTTCAGAACATGATCGGAAATACGATAGAAGTTTATATTGATGATATGTTAGTGAAAAGCAGAAATAAGGAAACTCACGAGGAAGACTTGAAGGCGGTGTTTGGCATCTTACGGAAGTACAAGCTGAAGCTGAACGCCACGAAATGTTCGTTCGGAGTCAGCTCGGGGAAATTCCTTGGACACATTGTGACCCAGAATGGAATAGAGGCCAATCCTGACCAAGTTGCAGCTGTGCAGAAATTAGATTGGCCAAGCTCAAGGAAGGAGGTACAGAGGTTGACAGGGATGCTTGCTGCCCTAAATCGCTTCATAGCAAGGAGTTCGGACAAGTGTCGGCCATTGTTTCTTGCCTTAGAAAAAAAAGGCGGAGAGGGTGTGGGATGAACATTGCGATAGAGCATTTGCACAGCTCAAGCAATATTTGATCTCCCCTCCTGTCCTCTCTATTCCAAATCCAGGAGAAGAGCTGGTGCTGTACCTGGCAGTATCTCAGCACGCGATTCGTGCGGCTTTGATGAGGGAGCAAGGAAAGCACCATCAGCCGATCTATTTCGTCAGCAAAACACTACTGGACGCCGAGACTAGATACCTGCCACTTGAAAAGCTTGCGTTAGCCCTGGTATGTGCAACTCGGAAGCTGAGACATTACTTCCAAGCCCAAACCATCAGAGTCTTAACCGAGCATCCACTTCGATCAGTCCTCCAAAGGGTCGACCTCTCGGGGAGACTACGACATCAAGATAATCCCTAGAAAAGCAATCAAAGGCCAAGTAATAACTGATTTTATAGCCGAATTTACTCACAAGGAAATGCCCGAACAAGGCACTTTAGATCGGCAGGTACATGGCATGGGTGGTGACCAACAGTGGCAGCTGTATGTGGATGGGGCCTCCAATTCTTGAGGGGCTAGTGCTGGCATAGTACTCATAATGCCAGAAGGAGAGATGATTGAGCGAGCAGTGACAATAGGATTCAACGCTTCGAACAACGAAGCAGAATATAAAGCACTAATGTACGGGCTGAAGATGGCCAAAGAGCTCCGAGTAGGGAAATTGTTGGTCTATTGTGATTCACAGCTGGTTGCCAACCAGCTGACTGGGGAGTATGCTGCCCGGGATGATCGTATGGCTGCCTATGTCTCCGAAGCAAAATGCTTGATTCAAGAAATAGGAGATGTTGAGGTGAAACAGATTGCTCGGGAGCATAACTCACATGCCGACAGCCTGGCTTGCTTGGCCATTGCAATAAATGTTAGATTGTATGGACTCAATCCATCAGATGATGTAATAAATTGATTAATTTCTTTATTTATCAATAATATCATGCTTTCCTTTCATGAGATGAATGGTGTTTTACTACTTAATACACATGACCAATACATATGACATAATGGTTCATGAGATGAACTGGGTCCCATTAGTATATTAGATGTGATATATGTGTATGGATGAGATCCACACACGGGAGACATGTGTCACAAATCTTATACTTAAACATCTTCAAAACCGGTGATGAGACTGGGCATCTCATTTGATAAGGTTGCAGCGCTTTGATCACTATGAGATAGTGTGATTTATCTCGATCATCAGAATGTAAAATTCTGGATCACGGTGCTGGTACATTGGATGTATTGAAGGACCATGAGTAGCACATTATGGAATACTGTCTCGAGTTTAAGGTTTGCTCTCATAATTCCCTAGCAATAGGCTCTCAATCCTGAGACATTGATGAACTTAAGTTTTTATCTATTCATTTGCTTTGAGTCACCAATGAGTGAGGCCAACTGTAGGTCAACACCTCGGTGTCTTGGGTACGTGGTAGTAGGACTGTGAGAACATCCAATGGTCAAAATGGAATCTATCTATATTATCCCCTTCTGCCAATTAATGGATTTGTCATTAGTAAGTGTGCACCCATCTCGATTAAGAGTTAATTGGATGATACTGATGATCACTGTGATTAATTGGGACTCAAGGATAATAAGATGTGGATTTAAATTGGTTAGACAGTTTTAGTCTAATTGATCCATGGATATTGATAGAGGGGCCTACTTGTGGTAATCGGGAAGTTTAGGGTCTTCATTGTAATTTATTCCCAAGACTGGAGTGCAATTGCATTTATATAGTGGTGTTATTTGCAATTAATTATGGGCTCGGATTGCACATGAGATGTGGGGTCGCGGTGTCCCAGTTGGAGCCAGCATTCTATGGAATCCTTAGTGGTCCCCACGCTAACCCAAGTTTTTGGAAAGATACTAATCCTACTAGAACTCTAAGATGAAGGAATTAGAAAGTTACTATTTCTATTTGAAGTAAGACTTCTAATAGTGGTAATAGTAAAGTTACTATTTTGTGTGAAAGTAAGACTTCTATTTCAATTAGTACAAGAGGAGGAAAGGAGGTTGCTTAAAACTATAAAAGGAGAAGCAAGGGGGCTGGGACGTTCATACTCTTGGAATTCACGCCCAGCCCCCTTATGTGCAAGAGTTGCACATCTCTCTTGATCTTTTAGTTCTCTTCTAGTTCCTTAGTTTTCTTGAAGGGTTTTCTGTTGAAGTTTCCACCAGTCTTCTTAAGAAGAGAGATCTGACACGGGACATAGCGTGGAAGACTAAGAGGTCTTGGAGATCCTAAGTTGCTTACAAAGAAAGCAGTTTCTTCAACTAGCAAGTCTTCTTCTCCATTCGAGGACAACCAGGCTCCAAAGGTATAATCTACTTCTCTATCTGTTGTAGATTATTTTGTTGCGTGCTGTTGCTTGTTTTATTGCTGTACATGATAGATGAGTATGAGGCATTGCATCCTGGATATGGTTTATGACTTTATGGGTGCTTGATCCTTGAGTCAAGTGGGTCAAAAGTTTTGAAATCCCATCCACGATGCCCACCTATTTCCAATAATAAAATCCGAGCTGAGGAGGGAAATTGTTGTAGATTTCCAGCCAAAGCCAAGCATCATGGAACAGCAGGTTATGTGTATTGAACCGGAAAATGAAAGTCCGAGCTGGATGACACCGATAATTGCATATTTAGCGGATGGTACTCTCCCGAAGGAGCCCAACGAAAGCTTGAAGATAAGAAGGAAAGCTGCGAGGTTTTGGCTGTCACCAAATAAGAAACTTTATCGGTGTTCTTACTCTGGACCATACCTTTTGTGCGTTCATCCAGCTGATGTTCCGAACTTGCTGTGGGAGATCCACAAAGGATGCTGTGCAAGTCACATTGGAGGTCGGAGCTTTGCGCACCGAGCTATGTCGCAAGGATACTGGTGGCCATACTTGCAGAAAGACTCACTACAATTCGTTCAAAAGTGCGAGAAATGTCAACGCTTCGGCAAAGACATTCATCAGCCTGTCGAGCAATTGAATATAATAATGAGTCCTTGGCCATTCGATAACTCGGGGATAGACATTGTAGGGCCTATGTGTCGCGACCCCAGACCGAGGCCCGGGCCCCGAGACGATGATTGATAAGATAAGATAATTAATTTTCCACAGGTTCCCGCGGTGAGGATTCCTAGTACAAGGAAATCTAACTCACACGATTAAATAGGCGGAAGCGTGTAGCAAATCACATCATAACCATATATAAACATATACATCATCAAGACCAAATTATCAGAAAATGAGTTATAACATGACATTCCCATTGTAGTTCAAGTTACAAGATTAATCAAGATGTGTTAATTTGTTACATCCCAAAATAAGAGGCCAACAAAGGCCAATACAATACCAAAAGTATATAAAACCCAAAACGTGATAAATCTAACTCATGACCGGTCTCGACGTCTAGATGACATCGTCGGGTTGCCACTCGCGAGCTAAGGTAGGCTCAACAGCCTCCTCCGGGCACTCCTCCTCAAAGGTAAAACCGCCTGCACCTGGGCACCAAAATAACAAGCATCAAACACAACGGTTTGGCAGGTAATCAATTTAGGCCTGAGCATGAATAAAAATGTTTAATCGAAAACATGTAAAAACAATTTATTGAACCTAAAATAAATACTTGACTGAGATACATTTCAAAATTAATGACAAACTAGCATGCGTACGTAATATATCATGAATCGTAAATCCACAAAGAGCCCATCCTTTCTCTATCATTTATAATGATAAGAGTAAGCACGCACGACGAGCACGATATATACATAATATAACAAGACACGATTCCCACAAATAAGGGATTCTGGCCGCGGAACCGGACACGCACGATGTGTAATAAAATACACAACTAATCTGCAGATAGTCCACATGTTTAAGGACCCCCGGACAGTGGATCAGATTGAAAGGACAGTCCAAGCTCTGTGGTGTTCACTTGAGTTCATGAATGCACAAAACACGTGAAACACGATCCAAACACGTCGGAATAAAAGGGGAAATCACTTATCAAAACAAGGCAAGGCACGGCTAGCAAAATGCATATTGTATATGCACACAACTTAAGAAGTGATCCCCATTTGATACTTGAAACAAATCGTTGAACGAGCTTAAAACTTGGAATCAAAGCGAGTATACGATATTACTTGTTGTATTAAACCAAAGTTCAAAACACGATAATTTCATCAAAGTATATGCTAAGGCCATTCATTGACTCTTGTGTAATTGGGACTCCATTGTTAAAATAAGAAGATTGGTGTCCCCGAAGTTGAATCGTATCTTAGAGTCTCATTTACACAATGTCAATTTAAAGTCCTTAACATAGCCTAGTTTTTAATCTTTAAAAGTATGCAGGGGGAGTAAAATTCCAAAAACTGGGATTTGACAGGTCGCTCGAGCGGTCTGGACAGTTCGCTCGAGCGAACCATCAGATCGCTCGGGCGACCAAGGTTCTGTCTTGAAATTGGCCAGACAGTAGACAGTTCGCTCGAGCAAACCATCAGGTTGCTCGAGCGGACAGTCGTCTGTCTGCACTCGAACCAGGCAGTGGCCTGGTTGCTCGAGCGAACCCAGAGGTCGCTCGAGCGAACAGGCTTCTGCCTGTGCTCACTGAGTGCAGAAATTGTACTTCTCATAGATGATTTCTAAGTCATTTCTTCCCTCCATCTTACACTTATACCACCTGAAATACCCTGAGCCTCCATGCTCTCCATGGGGTCAAACTTACATTTCAATACCATTCATTCCATAATCATAAACATTCAAATCCCATTCTTATCAAAACAAGCTCAAATTTCTAAAAGGGTAAGGCTTACATACAATTAGAAAATCTAAAAGCTTGGAAAGTTACTTAACATCATTACATATACTTGAGTAAAAATCACAAAATAGAAGTCTAGCAAAAACATGACATTAGTACTCAATGACAAATCATATGGAAACTTCAAGAGAAATAATGAAATCCATAAACACACATGCACAATCAACCTATAGAGATTACTTGCCTTTGCCCAAAAGCTAACAAAATCTCCTTCAAGCACTCCTACCCAAGAGCTAAGCCAAGAGCTACAATAACCCCATGAAAAACATTCAAAAACTCACTCAAAATTGCAAACAAGAAACCCATTTCGAAATGGGTGTTTGAAAGTTAGAAAAACAAGATCCTTAAGAGTCAAAAGAACTCCATTGAAGAGATGGGTTGGAGCTCTTACCTAGAGGTGCCCAAACAAGAAGCAAGGAGGGAAATGGAGATCTTGCCCAACTAGAAATCCAAGGAAAATAGCATCAATAGAAAGCTTGGGATGAGAGGAAGAAGATGGTGATCTTGGAATTTCTTTTGGAGGTCTCTAGCTCATGCATTCAACAGGAGAAAGTGAAGAGGAAAAAGGGTTTTAGCCCTAGGTCAAGAAAATTGCAGAGATTTGGAAATGGAGAGGGAGAGAAGGGGAAAGTAACTTAAGTACTTTGCAAGTGGGATCCCCATAAGTGCTAATTCTTGCATGCGTGAAAACATGGTCATGTGGGCCTCAAATGAAGTTGACGAAGAAGGATGAAACAATCCTTGAAATATCTAGTTTTCGAAAAGTATATTTTTGACATGGTTTTGAGACTTCAAAAAGTGCGTCCATATTTGGGTGTGAAAAGAAAATTTTACCCTTTAGCTAAAAACTTGAGTTTCCGGGCTTCAAACGCAGACGGGTTAAACACAAAAGTTGTAAATAATCATAAAACCATTCAAATGAAATGAAATTCACGATTAACACAAAATTTAACAAGATCTTCCCATGCTTGCACATACACCCAGACCTTCCTAAGTGTGCCTAGTTAACATTAAACGTTCTCAAAACTCCCCAAAGCTATGTTCAGAGCTAAGACTTATGAAATTCTAACCCACGGTAACTAAACCCGCTAGGACTAAGCACACACTAAGAAGACATTATTGGGTTAATCCTGGGTTGGGGTTTGACACTATGCCAAGGGCAGCAGGTAACTTCAAGTTCCTTATAGTGGCAACTGATTATTTCACCAAATGGGTAGAAGCGGAGCCCTTAGTTCATATTAGGGAAAGAGATGCTGAAAGGTTCGTATGGAAAAACATCATCAGTAGATACGGAATACCTCGAGCGTTAGCGACATATAATGGAAAGCAGTTTGAAGGGAGGGCTTTCAGAAGCTTGTGCAAACGATTCAGCATCAGTCACTATTTCTCAACCCCGGTCTACCCACAGTGTAACGGCCAAGCTGAAAGCTCCAATAAGACCTTGCTGGATGGATTAAAGAAAAGGTTGGATGATGCCATAGGAGCATGGGTGAATGAGCTGCCAAGAGTCTTATGGGCTTACCGAACAACTCCAAGAAGGTCAACCAGAGAAACCCCATTTTCCTTGGCATATGGGATGGAAGTCGGGATCTCTTTGGAGGTCGGACTGCCAACCACGAGGACAGAGGCGTATGATCATGAACAAAACAAGGAAAGAATTGCCGAGCAGCTCGATATGGTCAAGGAGCATAGGGAGCGGGCGCTGATCAAATTGGTGGCCTACCAGCAACAGTTGATGCAAAACTTCCAAAAGAAAGTCAGGGCGAGAACCTTTCAAGTTAGAGACTTGGTGTTAAGAAGAGTGATTCCTGGCACTAAAAATCCAGACCACGGCAAACTGGGACCAAATTGGGAAGGGCTGTCAAACCCCAACCCAGGATTAACCCAATAGTATTTTCTTAGTGTGTGCTTAGTCTTAATCGGGTTTAGTTACCGTAGGTTAGAGTGATTAGTTTTAGTCATGGTTATAGCTTTGGGGAGTTTTGAGAACGTTTAGTGTTAACTAGACACACTCAAGAATGCCTGGGTTTACGTGCAAGCGTGGGAAGATCGTGTTTGGTTTTGTGTTAATCGCGATTTTCATTTCATTTAATTGGTTTTATGATTATGTACAACTTTCGTGTTTAGCCCGTCTGTGTTCGTAGCCCAGAAACTCGAATATTGGCCAAAAAGGGTAAAATAGCCTTTTCACACTCAAATCTGGACACAATTTTCGATATCCCAAAACCATGTCAAAAATATACTTTTTGGAAACTAGATATTTCAAGGATCGTTTTATCCTTCTTCGTTGACTTCATTTGAAGCCTGCAAGACCATGTTTTTACTCATGCAAGATTTGCACTTAAGGGACCCACTTGCAAACACTTAAGCCATTTTCCCCTCTTTCTCTCTTCATTCCACAAATCCCAGCACTTTTCTTGACCTAGGGATGAAAACCCCTCGTTTCCTCTTCATCTTCTCTTCTTGAATGCATGAGTTAGAGATCTCCACAAGAGATTCTAAAACCATCATCTTCTTCCTCTCATCCCAAGCTTTCCATTGATACCATTTTCTTGAAGTTTCTTGTTGGGAAAGATCTCCATTTCCTTCTTTGCATCTTGTTTGGGCACCTCTAGGTAAGAACTTCAACCCATCTCTTTAATGGAGTTCTTTTGACTCCTAAAGATCATGTTTTTCTAACTTGTAACACCCATTTCGAAATGGGTTGCTTGGTTGCATTTTTGGGTGAGTTTTTGAATGGGTTTCATGGGATTTTTGTAGTTCTTGGCTTGGCTCTTGAGTAGGAGTGCTTGAAGAAGAGTTTTGGTTTTCATTTGGCTAAGGCAAGTAATCTATTTAAGTTGTTGTGCATGTGTGTTCATGGACTTGTCATTTGGTATTAATGCTTTGTTTTACTAGACTTTCATGTTGTGATCTTACTTGAGAAAATGCAAGCATGCCAAATAGCTTTCCAAACTTTCAGATTTCATCACTTTTAATTAAGCCTTGCTTTTGTTGAAGTTTGGATTTGTTTTGATAAGAATGGGTTTGAAGGATTATGAAATGGGGTTTTATGTTAATGACTTGATTTAAGTTTGAAATAAATGCACCATTGTGAGCCTTGATAGCATGTTATATTCATGTATCAAATTTGCTAATCAGGTTGGAAAGAATGTAGAAAAGAAAGGGAAGAATGGATGGATCACTGACTGCAGAAATCAGAACTGGGTTCTGTTTCCGCAGTTCACGCGGTCGACCGGCCAAGGGGCGCGGTCGACCGGGCACACTGAGTTTGGTCCCAGTTGGATGACTTGCTGCACTGCGGGAATTACTGTTTCCGCAGTTCACGCGGTCAACTGGCCAAGGGGCGCGGTCAACCGGCGACACAGGGTCAGGTTCTCTGGAACCTGACCAAAACACTGTTCAACCATTTTATTTTACAACTGCAGGTCGACTGGGCCTTGGCCGGTCGACTGGGCTCACTGTGTATGCGGTCGACCTAGCCCTTGGCCCAACTGGAATTACCCCTTTTGAGAGGATTTTTGCCCATTTGCATATTCTTTAAAAATTTGAAAACTAGGCTATATTAAGGACTTTAACTTGACATTGTGTGAATGGAACTCCATGATATGTACCAACTTCGGGGACACCAATCCTTGTATTTTAATAATAGAGTTCCAATCACATAAGGGTCAATGAATAGCCTAAGCATGTACTTAATGAAATTATCGTGTTTTGAATGTTGATTTAATACTGCAAGTCATATCGTGTACTCGCTTTGAAGTCAAGTATTTAAGCTCATTCTAAGATGTGTTTCAAGTATTAAATGGGGATCACTTTTATAAGTTGTGAGCATATATATTATGCATTTTGCTAGTTGTGCCTCGTCTTGCCGTGACAAGTGATTTCTCCTTTTATTTTCGATATGTTTGAATCGTGTTTTGCGTGTTTTGTGCATTCATGAACTCAAGTGAACACCACAGAGCTTGGACTGCCCTTTCAGTCTGATCCACTGTCTGGGGGTCCTTAAACATGTGAACTAACTGCAGATTAGTCGTGTATTTATTACACATCGTGCGTGTCCGGTTCCGCGGCCGGAATTCCGTATTTGTGGGAATCGTGTCGTGTTATACTATGTATATTCGTGCTTGTCGTGCGTGCTTACTCTTTTCATTATAAATGATAGAGAAAGGATAGGCTCTTTGTGGATTTACGATTCATGATATATATGTTATGCATTCATGCTAGTTCGTCTCTGATTTAGAAAAGTGCTCCGTAAGTATTTATTTTACGTTCAGTAAAGTATTTCTTTATGTTTTCGATTAAACATTCTTATTCATGCTCTAGCTTAAAATGATTTCTTGCCAAACCGTCGTGTTTGATGCTTGTATTTTGGTGACCAGGTGCAGGAGGTTATCCCCTTGAGGAGGAGTGCCAGGAGGAGGCTGTTGAGCCTACCTTAGCTCGCGAGTGGCAACCCAACGACGTCATCTAGACGTCGGGACGGGTCATGAGTACCGATGGATCACCTTTTTTGGGCTTTATATTACTTTTGGTATTATATTGGCCTTTGTTGGCCTCTTATTTTGGGGATTGTAATAACTTAACATACTTTGTTAACTTTGTAACTTGAATTATTATGGGAATGCCTTGTTATGTCTTCATTCTGATATTTTAGTCTTGATGACATTATGTTCATATTCTGTCATGATTTATTAAGATGTGATTTGCCATGCGCTTCCGCATACTTGATCGTGTGAGTTGGTTGTTCCTTGTGTTTTTCGGAACCCTCACCGCGGAAACCTGTGGGAGGTTAATCATCTTACACCTCATCAGTCGCGGCGGGGCCCAGGCCTCGGTCCGGGGTCGCGACAAGGGCCCTACAAAGTCACTTCTGTAGGAAAGACGGGGGCATATCATCTTGAAACATTAGAAGGAAAGGCACTACAAAGACCTTGGAACATAGGAAATTTGAAGAAATTTTATTTTTCAGCTTTTGTAATTAAGTAGTTCCTTAACTTTGAACATCCAGTTTGTGCAGGTAATCTCATAACTGTGTATCAAGAATTTATGCATATGCTAAGAACTTCTGCAGGCTACTTTATGATTTGTGTGGAATTTTTGCTTGGGATGCTTCATGACCTTGTGCCAAGGAGCTAGTCCATCATGATTTATAATATTGTGGACCCGCTGCGGGGACCAGACCCAACCGGGACAACCACGCCAAATAAGGCCAAGGCCTGAAAAGCAAGGGCAGTTGCGTGACCCCACTACTTCGTACCGAAGGAAAAAAATCCTAACTAGGGAAGTCCCTAACTAGGTATGCTACACCGATCTTCCCTTAACCGATGTTTGGCGTGACGACGCAAACATCGGACTAGGGGGAGCTCGGCAAAGGCCGATGGTTGCAGTAAGCATGTACCATGAGGAAATAGACAAGAGTTGAACATTAAGAACGCAAAGAACATATTTATAAAGAAAGAAAGGCAAATATAGCAATCTGCCTACAAGTCGGGCAACCTTCCAAAATATAACAAAAAAAAAAAAGGAAAGAGACAGAGTTCAGCTAAACATCCAATAATTCTTCAAACAATTTTTGAAACATCAAAGGTAGAGGTAACGGGGTCAGCATCGGGAGAAGCATCGATATTCCGGGCCACAGGAGAGCTCGGCCTCTCGATGAGATCAGGAGCAGGGATCTCGGCAGGCGATGGCTGGTCAGGAGCAGGTGCGGGCTGGACCAAATGTTTGGCCTAGAGAGGGGAATCCCCTGGGACCATGGCATCGCTCAGGCCCACGTCGTACCCACGCTTAAACATGAGGGCCTTCATTTGCTCCACCTGACCAAGGTACATTGCCTCAACCTCTTCAAAGACAGTGTCCTTCGACTGCTCCATAGTCCCCTGCATCTCGACGAGCTTACCACGAAGGGCTTCAAGTTCCATCTCACTAGCGACTAGGCGGCTGGTGGCTGCAGCAGCCTTAGCTTCTGCAAGGCTCAAGGCCTTAGAAGAATTTGAGGCAGAGGTTTAAGCTAGGCACCGAGCAGCTTTAGATGCCACTAGTTCCATCTCAAGACTTTCTATCCGCTTCAGGCTTTTCTCCAGACGATCCGAAAATAACAAACCACTTTTGAAGCCCCTGCGGAACAGCAAAGAAGTTAGAGCGGAAACTAAAGCACAAGGTATTCAAAGGCGATGGAGTGAGCAGTATATACTGACTAGGAGACAATGTTGAATGCTGGAGGACACCAGATCCGGTTCAGATAAGGCCCCGTGTAACCCCATATCTGAGGGCAAAAGGACAGACTTGCCCAGCTGGAACGCCGCCGACAGAGAGTCTGAGACTCCCTCACGTGAAGAAGACTGAGACCCAGGGAGTGGCCACGGCGAGATCTTGTGCTCGGAAAAGGAGCTCGGCTGAGGAGGAAGAGGAGGTAAGGAGTCTTCCAACCAGGCAGAGAATGATTTGGGTTCATCAGCCGACTTTGTCAACGACTTACCTCTCGACTTCCTCAGACCGAGATCAGGTGGAGGATCGATTGCGGGCCTTTTGTCCAGAGACAAGGAGGATGTCTAAGGAGGAGCTTTTCCTACCTCAGGGGCAGGAAGGTCCCCGAGATTGCCGAGTAGGTCCTTTGCCTTGCGCTTGGACATAGTAGAAGATGGCCTGTCTGGATCGGAGGAAGAAGAGCCGTCTGAAACTTCTAACACGGGAACTTGTTTAAAACGAGTAGAGGAGGAAGTGCTAGATGGAGTCGATCTCATGAGACTCCGCTTCCGATCAGAATGACTTTGTTCGGAAGAGGGTGATGGACCAGAGGACTTCTAGGAGCCCGAGGACTGGATGCTGGTTGACTTGCCTGGCCGGAAACCCTCGGCGCTTTCACAGCAAGGACTTTCCTCCGAAGAGAGCGTTGGTGTGGTTCCCAGGAATTTCCCCAGGAATATGCCAAGGAGGGACACCTAGAAAGCTATCATAGGACCTCTCATATCCAAGCAAGAAATGGGCAGCTCTACCCTAGCCACGAAGCTCGGGCCCTCGATAATCGAAAACTGTTTTCAGGTCGTTGTCCCGAAGGAGATTGTGAGGAATCTGGTTGATCGATGGACCTGTAGGTAAAGACAAAATGAAACGTTGTGTGTAAGAAAAAAGACGATATGCAGGAAAGGAAAAGCATGATGTTGAAGGGGGTCAACCTGGAAAGCTTAGGACTAGGGGGACTTCACGGCTAACCCCGCCCCAGGAGGTCGGCGCCTCCCAGTTGTCGTCCACAATGATAAAATCTCCTTTGCTTGGCTTATTCGAGTCCGGGAGATAATGGACAAGGAGCATATTCTGATCATGGGATTTCAAATAGAAAATAGATTTTTGGTTGTTGAGGGGAACAAGAGAATAACAGGAAAGGATGTCAAACACCCCTAGGCTGGTGCCGTGCAATTTGTTCAGCGCAGCTACCCCCATACAATGCGAAACAGATTGGGGGCACATTGGATAGGAAAAAGGTTTGTGAAAGACAGAAACTGAACAAGGAGATGATCTAAAGGAAAGCTGATGGACCCGATTCCTTCCCTCTCTCCCGCTGCCTCCGCCCCGGGTCTTTCGGGGTGCGGCGGAGGGGAGGAGAAGAAAAAGGTAAAGGGTTTCAACATCTTTCTTTTTTTTTGTACGGGTATGCCAATTTCACTTTTCTACTTGGAATTTAGGAATGGTGATCCGAAGATCCACCTTCGCAAGTAGAAAGGGGAAATGAAACTTTTTCTAGTTTTCCATTGCACACATATTTTAAAAAAAGAGACAAAGGGTTTTTTTGAATGCCGTGAGAGGCGATTTCATTTGTTGCCGTGAAAGGCGATTTTGCCGTAAAAGGCGATTTACAAGTCTCATCCATTATGAAAGACAAGAATTGTGATTTTTGTCTCTAAAAGAAAAATAAAGTACAACAGAAATCAAGAAAAGGAGTCTGACTTCTCATTCGATTGTGGGGACACGTTCAGATCGACGGTCGCGAGTCATGTATGGGCTCCTCCATCGTCCATGCAGATGAGAACACGATGCTTGGATTCTTGGCTCGGCTTTCTAACCTCAGATTTTTAAAGGACAAAGACCAAGAGGAGGTCTTATATCCGATAAAAAGCTAAGTAAACGGGCTGAAAAGCCACGTTTTAGCCATGTTGGTAGAAGAAGGGAGGTCCTTGGGGGGGTGGCCCCCCAAGGGTGCTTCAATCACCTTTTGGTGGTCTTTGCAGCAGAGTTGCAGGGCCTCTGGATTTTTTTGTCTTCTTCGGGGGGAGAGCGAGAGCTAGATCCGGATAGCACCTTTTTTTTTCTTTCGAATGCCCTCCTATTTATAGGCCTTTGGTAGCCATTTAGGAGGGTTTATGAGCATTGAATGTATTAATGCTCATAATGGGAGGAGTTACAAGTTTTTAAATTACTTGTTTTGTAACTCCTTTTTCCTTGAATTTGATTGGCCGATGGAGAATAATGAGCCTTTAATCGCTTTTAATCCCCATCATGGGAGGAGTTTCATGGCTTTAATGCCATAAATCCTCTGACTTGTAACTCCCATTTGCTTGCTTTTGATTGGGCCGTCCAAAATAATGAATTAATGACCGCATTAACTTGTCATAAAACGGGTCATTTAACCTCATTAATTGGTCGCCAAGTCGCTCGAAGAGTCGCGGGCCGCGCCGCGTCTTTTGGAATTCTTCTTGCGATGATCGCCGGTGGATCCACATGTTGTTTGATGTCGGATGGCGATGCAATTTCAGACATTGATTAATGTCAAAGTGCCGGCAGCATCTGTCCTGTCGATTTCACGATCGGGCGGGCAGAAAGTGTGCTTTCTTTGTCGGCCGGTTGGCGATTTCGAGGCATCTAATGATCATCCAATGACTTCAGCGGCGAATCCGTAATGTTTGACGAAGATCGACGGATTCCATGCACGAAAAATCAGATTTTGGAAAAATCACAGGGGCCAATCAACTCGAAACGCGAAAAGGACCCGAAAAAGGGTCTTCCGGCGAAATTTTGGGTCGCCGGAATTTCCATGGTCGCCGGTGACCATGCACCCATGGTCGCCGGCGACCCTGGGCCATGGTCGCCGGCGACCATGGGCCAAGGTCGCCGGCAACCATGGGCCTTGGGCCCGTTTTTTGGTCGCCGTCCGGTCGCCGTTTCTTCGCCGTTTTTCGATCTTTTTTCATTCTTTTTTCTTCTGTATTTTTGCTGACATTTCCCCTCATTTATTGGCCTGATTCTCTTGAAGAAAACTCGACGAGAAGCCACGCAAATCGGAGCACAAAGTTTCCTATTTTTTGGAAAGCCGAAGACTTTGTTGTGCGGTTTTGCCGATTTTTTGTCAAGCGTTGAAACTAGGCCAAACGATGTCGGAATGACCTGAAATTCGACGTGGAGCTTCTTGAGCATTAGATAGGACCAACCGTAGGCTTTGGTTTGAGTTTTAAAGCCTTTTGGGGTCCCGCAAACGCTTGCCTTGATTTCGCCATGAGAGAAATGTCGAGCTTTGACTTTTGGTCAACCGATGTCCGATTGACCTGAAATTTGACAGGGAGCCTCCTGAGTGGTAAGTAAGACCAACCATGGGTTTTGGTTTGAGTTTTGAAGCCTTTTGGGGTCCCGCAAACGCTCGCCTTGATTTCACCTCGAGGAAAATGCCGAGCTTTGAAACTAGGCCAAACGATGTCCGTTTGACCTAAAACTTGACAGGGGACCTATTGGAGTCATTTTGAGATGATCCATTAGCTCCAATTTGGATGCCATGATTCCGGGGTGCTCCGCTGCCTGTAGGCCTGTTTTTGCTTCCCGATAGTTGATGAAGGGTCAAACGTCGTCCGTTTGACTTGAAATTTGGCATGGGGCCTTTTGGCGGTATTCTGAGACCATCCGTAGGTTCTGATCGAAGTTTTGAAGTCTTCGACACAGTCTCTGCCGGGAGCTCCTGCCTGGCTGTCGGAGGAGTGAAGTTAGGCCAAATGATGTCGAAATGGCCCGAAACTTCATGTGTACCCTTCTTTTGGCTGCTTTGAAGGATCTTGCAGTTTTTGTTTGATTCTGACAAGATCTGGTGCTTGAAGTGGCGCCTTCCTATTTATGGCAGGATGTGGCTCCATGTAGCTTTTGTTGTTGAAGGGACATAGTGACATTTTTGGTGTCAACAAAAGCGCACGCCCCCTTCCACAATGGCAATAGTTGGGAAAGGCATGGCGTCACGGGATCCGCTTTCAAGGGACTCCCCGGGGAGAGGTGCTCGGATTTGAACATCTGAGGGAATATTGTATCTTTGCCTGAATTCGGCAAGTCCCTTTGGATTGTTAATAAGCCCCTTCAAGTTTCCCATTAGAAGAGAAGGAAAAGAGAACACAAGCAACAAGGAGAAAGAAGAAACTTATAGTGGAAAGATCGAAGACAGAGGAAAAGGAATAAGAAGGAGGACTGCTGCAAAGGATTTTAAAGAAGAAGGAGATGGTGGTTTGCAAAGAAGGAGACAAAGAGCTGCGCGACTTCTTGGGAAAGATTTGCACTCCCGAAGGCAATGCAAGGTGATAAGAACGAAAGGATGGAGGGCGGCTTGAAAGGATGGAGAGAAGAATCCAGAAATGCCACATGGATCGTCGGGTTTAACAAGCCCCCTTTTCTCGAGAAACAGAGAAAAGGGAGGCTTGGGGGACAATTGTGAGGGATACGGATCTGAGCCTAGCCCAGGTAGGATCTGACCTAGCCCACAAGTCCGGTCCGGGTTGAAAAACAAATCAATGGGTTTAGAACCTAGGCCAATTTGACCAGCCCGCCAGTTCGTAATGGCCTGACAATAAAAGCGGGGAATCAGGGGCAAAGAAGCCTTGCAGAGAAGGGGAGCGACGCACTCCTTCCATGTCCAGGGACGTGCACATCCCCTTCGGCCACGAACGGCAGTAGATGATGGAAGTTGGAAAAAATTTAGGAAACGAAGGAAAGGAAGGAAGAAAAAGGGCAGAAAAGAGAGAAAGACGGGTATGGGAAATTATTCATGATAGAGTGTGAAAATTTGGATTCTCATTTAAGGAACTGACTTAAGCATCGGAGTAAATTCGATCGGGCCAACAGATCGAATTTCACCTTGTTTGTGATCTTTGGAACAGATACCAGGTTTGGAGTCAAGAATCCAGCATTCCAAAGAAGAGGACCCAAAAGCAACCTCGCATAACCAGATCTTTAAAATTGGACCTTACAGGAACATTTGCTCAAGTAATCGAGTTCGGTTCAATAACCGAAACTCATTTCACTAGGGTGGCCACCGAGTCCTATGACTTGGTGTTTTGTATAGTTGGTTCTGTAACCGAATTTACAATACCGAGGAGGCCACCGAGTTCTGTAACTTAGTGTGGCGTACAGCTGGCTTCGTAACCGAACTTGTATCGCCGAGGTAGTCACTAAGTTCTGTAACTTGGTGTTTTGCATAGCTGATTCCATAACCGAACTCACTACTCCTCCAAGGTGACCACCGAGTTCTTTGACTTAGTGTTTCGTATAGTTGGTTCCATAACCGAACTTACTACTCCACCGAGATGAACACCAAGTTCCGTAACTTGGTGCGCCTTAACTGTTTAAGGTCTTTCTTCATTTCCCTAATGCCCCGTAGCAGTTAGGTAGGTTGTTGCCGAGTTCTGCAACTTGGCAAGATTTGGAATATTGAGGTTCATCGCATTCCATGGCCGTGGTAACTCTTTACCATCCATCTCCCCAAGTCTGTATGCTGATTGCCTGGCGACTAAGACCACCTTGAATGGGCTATACTAGTTCAGTGCCAAGTTACAAAAATTGAGCTACTTTCAGCCAGATTTTACCAACCGGCTTGCCATCAAGACCGATCTGCTTTGCTTGAACTAGGTAGGCCGTAATCCTTACGTCCGAGTTCGGTAGTCTTCGTTTAATTGGCTCATCACCAATTGGGAGTCCCTTCTGGAGATTAGAAGACTATGCCGGTACCTGCCCTTTTAAGGATCCGTCGACGAAGGCCTTTGGTGATAGACCAAGGAACTATTTCCGAGGTCGTTCTCCTTTGGTCTTGGCAACTTCACCGTTATGCTTCTGTTGGAAATAGGTGGGCCTCGTGGATGCGATTTCAAAACTTTTGACCCACTTGAATCAGGGATCAAACGCCCATAAGGCCATTAACCATATCCAGGATGCAATCCCTCAAACTCATACACCATGTACAGCAATAATACAAGCAACACCATGCAAATATAATCTACAAAAGATAGAGAAGCAGATTATACCTTTGTTGTCCGGTTGTGCTTTGATGGAGAAGAAAACAACTTTGGATCTCCAAGCCCTCTTAGCCTTCCACGCTATGACCCGTACCAGATCTCTTCTCTATAGGAGATGGGTGGGATCCCCTACAGAAAACAACTAGAAGCTCTAAACGAAACTAGAAGAGAACTAGAAGGAGAAGAGAAGAATGTGCAACTCCTGCACAAAAGGGGGCTGGACGTTTTTTCAAGATCGTATCTATCCTAGCCTTTTGTTACTCCTTTTATAGCATTAAGCAACCTCCTTATCTTGTACTAATAGAAGTCTTACTTCTACACAAAATAGTAACCTTACTATTACCACTATTAGAAGTCCAACTTCAAATAGAAATAGTAACTTCCTAATTCCCTCATCTTAGAGTTCTAGTAGGATTAGTATCTTTCCAATAACTTGGACTAGCGTGGGGACCACTAGGGATTCCATAGAAAGCTGGCTCCAACTGGGACACGTGACCCCACATCTCATGTGCAATCCGGGCCCATAGTTAATTGCAAATAACACCACTATATAAATGCAACTGCACTCCAGTCTTAGGAATAAATTACAATGAAGACCCTAAACTTCCCGATTACCACAATTAAGCCCCTCTATCAATATCCATGGATTAACTGGACTAATACTGTCCCGCCAATTTAAATCCACATCTTATTATCCTTGAGCCCCAATTAATCACAGTGATCATCCGTACCATCCAATTAACTCTTAATCGAGATGGGTGCACACTTACTAATGATAAATCCATTAATTGGCACTAGGGGATAATATAGATAGATTTCATCTTGACCATTGGATGTTCCCACAGTCCTACTACCACGTACCCAAGACACCGAGGTGTTAACCTACAGTTGGCCTCACTCATTGGTGACTCAAAGCAAATGAATAAATAGAAACTTGAGTTCATCAATGTCTCAGGATTGAGAGCCTATTGTTAGGGAATTATGAGAGCAAACCTTAAACTTGAGACAGTATTTCATAAGGTGCATCTCATGGTCCTTCAATACACACTACAAGAAGTTGCACTTTTAGCGACGTTTTTTGCCGACGCTTTTTCAAATTCGTCGGTAAAGATATACTTTTGCCGACGAAAATACTAGCGTCGGTAACAATTAGCATTTTCCCGACGTTTACAGTAAAACGTCGGGCAAATCACACTTTTTACCGACGTTTTCTGAAAAACGTTGGTAAAGGTGTGCCTTTTACCGACGTTTTTGTATAAAACGTCGGTAAAGTTAGCATAAATCTGATCATCCTTACCGATGAATCATAAAACATCGATAACATTATTGTTATTTTATTTATTTTTATTTTTGATTTTACCGACGCAAAAGAACGTCGGTAAAATTGTATTTATATTCTTTCTATTTTTATTTATTATTTTGCCGACAAAAAAAAACGTCGGGAAACGTGTAAAATGTTTTTTATTTATGTTTTTTTTTACCGACGATAATAAACGTCGGGAAAAGTATTTTTATTATTTATTCGTTTACCGACGACATAAAACGTCGGCAAAAGTATTTTATATTGTTTATTAATTTTACCGACGAAATAAAACGTCGGCCAAAGTGTTTTTTTTTTTATTTTTTCTCTTTTATGTTACCGACGAAAATTAACGTTGGCAAAAGTAATTTTGTATTTTCTATTATGTTGCCAACGAAAAGAAACGTCGGTAAACTTAGTTTTATATTATTTATTAATTTGCCGACGAAAAAAAACATCGGCAAAAGGGTTTTATATTTTACATATATTTATTGTACCGACGAAACCAAACGTCGGTAAAATAATAAATATCAGTAAAAGCATTTTATGCTTTTTATTTTTATTTCTGATTTTTCTGACGAAAAAAAACTTCGCTAAAAGTATTTTTTTTTTCAATATAGTTATCATGTTAACCTGTTTATACACCTTTATCAAAAAATATACCTTTTCTTGTACCTATATTCAATATAAAATATGCATGCAAACAAAAGTTGCTAAATAAACAAAAAATCACCACCATTTTTCATCAAATCATTTATCTTATTAAACATATATTACAATCAATAATGATACAATTACATATAAATGTCAAATATACATAAACAAATAAACTAAAAAGAATAAAACACCCCTAGAAATTTGCAACCGACCACAAAGCATTTATGTTTTCGCTCCTAAATCTCTAACCGGGAGTCCTATTTGCAAACCGTCAGTTCCCACAAGTTACTTTAGCCTCGAGTGAAGTGCTCGTGCCGATTTCTTATTTTTCCGAGGGCCATTTCCCCTTTTCCGGACCCCCAGCGGACCGTTTTCACGCCTAAGTGTTGGCACATTGTCGATTTTCGCTTCTAAATCTCTAATCGAGAGTCCTATTTGCGAATTGTCAGTTCCCACAAGTTACTATACCCTCGAGCGAATTGCTCTTGACGGTTTTCGATTTTTTCGTGGCCGTTTCCCATTCCGGACGAATTCTTTAAAATCAGAGACCTTTACCGACGTTTTTTTTTTTTTTACCGACGAAAATGATCGTCGGGAAATTTATTACCGACGTTTAATTTTAGACATCGGTAAAGCCCTGTTGTTTTTTTCCTCTCCCACCACCAAAAAGCCCTATTTTATCCTCTCTCTTGCTTCATCTCTCTGCGCTCTCTCGATCTTCTCTCTCTCGCCCTCTCTGGTCTCTCTCTCTGTCTCTCTCTCTATCTCGCTCAGCCCTCTCTCTCTCTCTTACCCTCTCTGATCTCTCTGATTTCTTGCTCTCTCCGTTCTGTCGGTCTCTCTCTGCTCTCTCTCTCTCTCGCTCTTGGTCTAATTTTAGGAAAAGTAAAAATCAGAGATTATTACCAACAAATTAGAAAACGTTGGTAAAATCGAATTTTAGCGACGTTTCCTTGAAAACGGTCGGCAAAGTTCAATTTTATTATTAACTTGATTTTAGGGAAAAAAACATTTCTAAAAATAAAATGAAACATTATCGACGAATTTTATGACGTATGTAAAATGAAAATTAAAAAGCGGAGTCCTTTACCGACGAATTTTTTTTCTCGACGAAAATTAGCATCGGAAAATTTATTACAAACGTTTAAATATAAAACGTCTATAAAATTTGATAGACTTTTTTACTTGTTTTAAATAATAAAAAAAATTAGGCAATAAAAAGTCATTTGTTGAGACGGAATATAAACGTCCCTGAAGGTCCCACTTTTTTTTTCCCTCTCCCGCCTCCAAAACCCTGTTTTCGCTCCCACTGACTCTCTCCCTCCAAAACCCTGTTTTCCCTCTTTCCTCATTCTCGCTCTCTGCTCCTCTCAATCTCGCTCTCGCTCTCTGCTCCTATCAATCTCGCTCTCGCTCTCAATGCTTTCTCTGCGATTCTCTCACTCTCGCTCTCGGTCTCGCTCTCTCGCTCTCTTTGCTCTTCTCTCACTCTCGCTCGCTCTCTCTCTCTCTCTCTCTCTCTCTCTCTCTCTCTCTCTCGCTCTCTCGCTCTCGCTCTCTCTGCTCTTCTCTCACTCTGGCGCTCTCTCTCTCTCTATCTCGCTCTCTCTCTCTCTCTCTGCTCTCTCTGTCGCTCTTGCGCACTCTCGCTCTCTCGCTCGATCTCTCTGCTCTCTCTCTCTCTCGATCTCTCTCTGCTTTCTCGCTCTCTCGCTCTGCTCTCTCTGTCTCTCTCGCGCACTCTCGCTCTCTCTGCTCTCTCTCTCTCGATCGTTCTCTCTCTGCTCTCTCGATCTGCTCTCTCTCTCTCTGCTCTCTCGCTCTCTCGCTCTGCTCTCTCTCTCTCTCTCTCTGCTCTCTCGCTCTCTCGCTCTGCTCTCTCTCTCTCTCTCTCTCTCTCTCTCTCTCTCGATCTGCTCTTTCTCTCTCTGTGCTCTCTCTCTCTCTCTTGCTCTCTTTCCCTCTCCTGCCGTCACCCCCTTCTCTCTGGTATGCTCTCTCCTCTACTTCTCATTTTTTTTTTAGTTAGGGCAAAAAAAAAAAAAAAGGTATGCCCCAGCGATTCCTCATCTCTATTCTTTCATTTTTCATTTTTTTTTCTCCCTCAGGTTTGCAATCCATCTCTCTGCGCTCTTGCTCTGTCGATTTGCTCACGATTTCTGTAGCCATCTAAGGTATGATTTTTTTTTTAAATTTATGTAAATGTAGATTGTAAATGTAAATTTATGGTTTGCAATCCATCTCTCATGCTTGCAGATTTTTTAGTTATTATTTTTTGTGATGGTGGTGGTGTGACAATGGACAGATGTAGGGATTTTTTTTTTTTTTAGAGGTTTTAGCTGTTTTGGTTGCAAAGTTTTATGGTGAAAGACAGGATTTTTCTTTTACTTGGCTTGCAATGTTGAAGGGAGTGAATGCCAGGATTCTCTTTGTTCTATTAAACAGTGATATTAATCACTTTGATTTGGTTTCTACTGCATCTTGATTTGGCCAAAAAATGGCATTTGCTGATTTCAAACCCATTCTATCGAATTGATAAGCGCCTTGAATTATACTCATTAAAGAATAAGATCAATGCCCATGGTAAGTTTCCAATCGAGTATCACTCTTAACTGGGTGACTGCCAATTTATATGTGAGTTGTTTGATATAGTTGATTGCATTCGCATTATAAGTGAACCTTTTGTGGCAAATTACATGTGATTGCATGCAGTCAGAAACAATGAACTTGTATTGGCTGTAATTTCCTTTGTGGGCTGCATCATTTGTGAATCAAACTTGTTCAATTAAGTGGAGGGAGCCCCTCTCTGCCTGTCTGGACTGACAAGGAATAAATTATCTGGGTTGAGGGTGACTCGACCCCAGTTGATTTGAGTTGAGTTGGCCGAGTAGCACCATTTGGCCCCTAGAGTGTAGAATTTTTGAAGATATTGAAAAATGTGAGAAAGCGTATAAAAAATTGAAACATAGTCATATAATTATAGAATGTTAAGAATCATTTTTTTTTTTTTTTTGTTAATATGGAGTTTAGATATAATTAGGTGTTGCCATTTGTTTTCCACCCCATGGGATAAACTGTGCGTCTCATCTTTGAATATTTAGATCTTCCACAAAATCTGGTTTAATCTTCCAAAATTAGTGTAAAAGGTCCCAAAAGCCTTCAAAACTTCTTCCAATAGGAAACTATGGAAAAAAATATGCGTTTCATCCTTTTTCTTTATATAGGTAAGTGAATTGGTGAGGAGGGAGACTGGGAGGGTGACTTTCCGTACATGACGAGTCCACGTCGGCTTGGATGATTTTCAAAACCATGGCTTGTTTTTCGTATTCTTATTCATAAATAAAGTATTCGTTGCATATAATTTTTTTAAGTTATCCTTAATAAAAGTTGGTGAGTTACTCACATCCTTGACTTACATGTGTTGTTCTAAAAATAGAAATTGTATTGCAAATTGTTTAAAGGGATGAATTGAAGTGTTTATCATCAATCGTATAGCAAATCATAGGTTTTTAATTTTTTTTCTTATAAAAATTGTAAAAAGAAGTTATCTGTAATTGATCCATTTTTCATCCATAACAGCATGATTACAATGACAAGATTAGGATATAATCTTACCAAGAAAGCCGGGACATATACTAATATATCAGACATGATTTGTGTTAATAGTTATATAGTTTAAGATATCAGCATTATTGTGAAAAATAAATAAATTGTGTTAATCTTTTTTGTTCACTTTGAATATAAAACTAAATGTAACATCTAAATAATCAATGTTGCATTGTTAGGATGTCTCTTGAAGTTAAAATAGTGCCCATGAAGAGGATAAAATAGAAAAAAATAAAAAATAAATAAATATAGGAAATAATCCTATACATATAGTTGAACGCTGTAGTCATATGTTTGTTCCTTATTAATCTCTAAAACCTCCTTAAAATTGCAAAAGTTGTCAAGATGTTTCGCTAAATACTATATAACCTTTTAAAAATAGAAATTTTAACAAACAAGAATAGAAAAAAAGTTGAAAAAAAACCTAATATTAACCTCTTTCCCATTCTCACTTAGACGAATTGCTTGAATCGTAAGCTTCGATAAAATAAGTATCAAATACTAAGATTCACACATGAATTGTAAGATTCACTTGTAAATGAGATTTTTTGTATGGATACAATTTTTGTTCCTTGGGATTCTATACTAATTGTAGGATATGGGATACAAATTGTAGGGTTTTGACAACAATGCTTGCATGTAAGATATTGAATTAATGAAGTCAACCTATACATGTAACACTTCTCCCGTCGTAGTTGCTTATTGGATATGGAACTTCTCCCATGGAAACTTGATCTTTACTCTTAGCTCTGTTATGGCTAGAAAGCTTCAGTAGGATGGCTCATCTATTTATTCCTTATCTAGTTATAGACTAAATGCTATAGATACCATATTGGCAGGTTAAGACTACTTCTCCAAAGAGATATTGTGTACGCCCAAACACTGGTGTGATCTTACCAAAGTCAACTTGTGACTTTATAGGTATTTGCTTCTCTTTACTGTGTTATGAGTTATGACAGAAGTTTGTAGTCATGAGTTTGTTGCACAATGTCAACCATTTTCTCCCACTGTTCAAAACTTGCCCATGTATGTTTTTATTTTATTTTTCCTCTTTCACTTGAGAAGAAATGAGATTGAACATGTAGAAGCTTTTCTGACCCTTTATTAAAATTAAAAAAGGAATAGAAAACCATAGCTTAGGCAACCTATTTTCCTCTGGAAGCATCTCTTGAAATTTCATTTTGAAAACCATTTTGCATTAGATTAACAGAATTGCAAAATTCCTGGACTACATTTTCATTGAAAGCTGAAATGCAAGTTCCCATCAGTGTAAACTCATATTTCTAGTACTTTATACTTAGGGCCTATTTGGATGTATGGTGAATTGAATCCAACAATGTTTATTGATGTATCTGAGAGTGATTCAAGAACTGATTGTCTTTTGTACATAAAAAGACCCATTTATGTAAATATTCTTTTCGAGTGTTTATTGTAATGAACTTTCTACTAGTAATTTATTTCCTTGTATGAACGGTAAACGACATGGAAAACAGAATATTATTTGAATATGAGTTAGTTGGAAATGGGTTATGACACGGAAGAGAGCTGAAAATGACCAGCTTCTGGAACAATTGGAAGGCTTTCATGGTGAAAAGAAATCGTTTGACCTTAGACAAAGACAGGGTTCTGCAAACATGGACTGTTAGGAAACCAAGCAACCAATATGTGACCCCATTTCTAGTTGTGTTTGGGATATTCTTCTCCAAAGGATGTATCCAAATGATATATGATAAAATAAATAATAAAAGTTGAACATTTTGGGTCTCTAGTGTCATATTTGTTACATGAACTTCCAAAAAGTCAGATTATTTGTTACCTTTTAGGTGAGCCCATTTCTTTGAATACAAGCCATTGACTGTTTGCATCTCTCTCTCTCTCTCTCATATGGCTTTGGGGTCCATGATCCAGTCCATTAGATCCAACAATGGTTAGATCACAGTTTAATTGGATAGCCTATTTGATACAACTATGTCAATGGTTTAAAGGACAGTACGGGCCTATACTCATTGAGATGAAAACCCAAGGTATAAGGGCACAGACAAGGTCCCTTCTAGCCTAATGGTTTTTAAATTTAATGAATGACATTTGAAAGGATATTGATGTAGAGTCCTGATTCTCCGAGTGGAATCAAATTGTTTAGGACACAAAAAATTAGGACACAACAAGTGTTTTCTGTTTGACACATTCATATATGATCCTTTTACAAATTGTTGACTGTTGACTGTTGGAAGAAGATAGAGTGATTGTGCTCTTATCTATTGTGTTGAGCATAAAATCACAGAATTATACAAACTTATAATGTTGAGTATCTTTTCAGATATGGACAGGAGTTGGATACTACATTATCATAACCGATTTAGTGCAGAGTACATAGCTGGGGTGAACTCATTTATTGATTTTGCGAAGGCAAATTCGGGCGGGGCAGTGTTGATTAGATGCCCGTGTAACGATTGTTGTAACCATCGGAAGCATGACTATGTAACCGTGAGAAATCATTTGCACATTCAAGGAATGATGGTCCAATACCTACAGTGGATATATCACGGGGAACCTATAGTTCAACCCGATGATTCGGATGAGAGCGATGATGAATCAGAAGAGAATCAGGATGAATACGATGAGTTGATAGAGGACCATCGTAGGGGAACTTACTTGGAGGAAGATACTCAAGAGAGGGATGATGTGCATGATTTTGAAAATTTGTTGAAGGCTTCTCAGCGTGGTTTGTACCAAGGATGCAAAAGCTCAGATACTCTGTTATCGTTTGTCATCAAGATATTGCATGTGAAGGTAGAAAGTGGGTGTAGCAATAAGTCGTTCGACAAGGTTTTGCAGATTTTTAAGGACTTCTTACCCGAAGGTCATGTGGTGCCTGCATCAGTTTACGAGATCAAGAAATTATTACGTGACTTGGGCATGGGATACAAGAACATAGATGCCTGCAAACACAATTGCGTGTTGTATTGGAAGGAGAACGCTCAATTGGATAAATGTCCAGAATGTAAAAAGCCTAGGTACAAGGTCAATGATGGCAAGCGCAAGAAGATCCCTCATAAGGTGCTCCGTTACTTCCCATTGACACCGAGGTTACGCAGATTGTATATGTCAAGGAAGACAGCCACAGAGATGAGATGGCACAGTGATAAGCGCGTTGACGATGGGATAGCGCGGCATCCGGCTGATTCAGTGGAATGGAAAGAATTTGATAAGAATTATCCAGAGTTTGCCCAAGAGACACCTAATGTGAGGCTGGGGTTAGCCACCGATGGATTTAATCCTTTCGGTAACATGAGCACCTCTTGTAGCATGTGGCATGTCATACTTATGCCCTATAATCTGCCACCATGGATGTGCATGAAGGAGCCATACTTAATGATGTCATTACTTATTCCAGGACCAAACTCACCGGGAAACGATATCGATGTATATCTAAGGCCGTTGGTTGATGAGTTGAAGGAGCTGTGGGATCATGGTGTATCGACTTATGATGCCTCCACTAAACAGACCTTTCAAATGCATGCGGCTGTGATGTGGACGATAAATGACTTTCCTGCATATGGTAACCTGTCCGGGTGGAGCACAAAAGGTTACAACGCTTGCCCCTCGTGTAATGACAGCTCGTTAGGTGTGAAGTTGAAAGATAAGATTGGGTACATTGGCCATCGAAAATATTTGGAACTGAACCACCAATGGCGTAGAAGCAAGGCCTTTAATGGTCAGCCTGAGCGTGAAAAGAATTCTTTGGATTTACCGGGGCAAAAGGTATTAGACCAGCTTGAAGAACTAGCGCCGGTCAAGTTAGGCAAGAATAAGAAAAGACCGCGTGACTATGAAGATTTGAATTGGACAAAGAAAAGCATCCTATTTGAGTGGCCCTACTGGAAGTGCAAAAAACTCCGACACAATCTCGATCCTATGCACATTGAGAAGAACATCTGTGTAGCTTTGATTGGAACAATTTTGGGCATAAAGGGCAAAAACAAGGACACCGAGAAAGCGCGTAAGGATTTGAAAAATATGGGCATCAGGCCAGAATTGCATCTAGTGGAGAGGGGTGATGGATCCAACTTGAAGCTGCGTGCCTCCTATACTCTGGAACCAAAACATAGAGATGGATTTTATGAATTCTTGAAGTCGATCAAATACCCGGACGGCTATGCGGCGAACCTCTCGAGGTGTGTAACCTTGAAAAATGATAAATTAGCTGGTTTAAAGAGCCATGATTGCCATATCCTTATCCAACGCATCCTTCCTATTGGCATGCGCGGCTTTCTGAATAAGGATATATGTACAACATTATTTGAGCTAGGCAGCTTTTTCCAAGACCTCTGCTCGAAAACACAGAGACACGATGATTTGAAAAGATTGGAGGAGCAGATAGTTCTAATATTGTGCAAGCTGGAGAGGATTTTTCCTCCTGCATTCTTTGATGTGATGGTTCATCTTTCGGTTCACTTGCCACGCGAGGCCATGCTTGGTGGACCGGTGCAATATCGGTGGATGTACCCGATAGAAAGGTAATAGTTGATGACCATTGATTAATTGTTTATGTATTAGTGTGAATGCCTTGCATTGAAAATCGTAATTGTTATCATTGGTTGTTTAAAGGTTTCTAAAGACCCTAAAAGGGTACGTCCACAACCGAGCTCGGCCTGAAGGTTCGATTGCTGAGGCTTACATTGTCAAAGAGTGTCTCACTTTTTGCTCAATGTATTTAAGGCAGACTCCTCGAGTAGAGCGTTATGATGACGGTGGCGAACGTGGCACTGGGATGTCGGTCTTCACACAAACTGTCCGTCCCATCGGATTGATGCCAAGGGCACATGATCCTTCTCAAAGAGAGCGTGACATGGCTCATTGGTTTGTGCTGAATAATTGCCCCGAGGTGGAGCCGTATCTACAGTATGTGCTTCAAACTAGCCATATTTATGCATTGCTTGTTAACTCCTTTATTCATTCTATACTCTTTACTTATTCATTAAAAGCTATCTTGAGTAGGGAACACAAGAGTTTAGTGCAAGATCAAAGAGGTGGAGATGTGGGCAGATACAACGAAAAGAATTTGCAGAATGGTTCAAACAACGTGTAAGACTTAAAATATTATGATTTTAATTGTTTCTAATTATTGGATTACACTTCAAATAACATTAGTCTAATACATTTGTCTTAATCTGCTTATGTAGATGAATCAATTGCGAACTCTAGGGTCACCAGAAGCTTTTGAGGAAATGTGGTCATTAGCAAATGGCCCTAGATCCCTAGTGAATCTTTACCAGGGGTGTGATTGCAATTGCGTCCGATACCACACTATAGACCGTGAGAAATGTCGTAGGAGCCAGAGTAGTGGCTTGGTTGTGGAAGGCGAATACGAAGGGGTGAAACATGACTACTATGGCTACATCTGTAAAGTCTGGGAATTGTCCTATCGGCACGGGGGTAAGGTGGTCTTGTTTGAATGTGAATGGTACAACACTAGTACCAAGCACAAGATAAACATCGAAGACCATGTTACAAGTATTGATATCACAGGTCGTTGGTGTACGGATGATCCATTTGTCCTACCAAGTCAGGTGACACAAGTCTTTTACGTCAATGACACCAGCAGAGGAAAAAATTGGAGAGTCGTAGAACGGGTCAAGCCTCGGGGAGTATGGGATGTACCCGCTAAGCGGGATGACGACGAGGACGACGACGACGTGCCTAATGATGCATTCCAGCAAGACGAAACAACATTTGTTGTCCCGGTCCTCGTCGATGGTACTAGTGTCCAATACTCTAGGGATGATATAGATCCTGAGATAGTTCTCAGTGATGAGTCAGCAGACGGGGATGGCCAAGAGGAGGATGAAACATTGGCAGAATACGAAGATGAAGAAGAAAATGATGTTCATAGTCAGGAAGATGATGACATGGAATATGACATGTAGTGTTTGTTTCAGGTTTTGCACATGTAACGATTAAGTAAATTAATAAAAATCTTGTCTTACATAATGACATTGTCTTCAATTTCATTTTCTCTTCTGATTTGCTCATATATGGATAAGACATTTCTACATTTCACATTTTATTCTTAATTCTATATATCATAGTTGCAAAAGATGCCAAACGGAGGAAAAAAATGGGTCAAACCAGGAGAGTTGTCCCGTCAAGTGCAAGCATCCAATTATTTATTAAAGAGAAAAAAGACAATTAAGCAGAATGCAGAAAAACTTGCATCGATAGGGCTCCCGCTGATCGCACGTACTATATTTGGTTCGGCTAACGGGACAAACGATAAGGGAAAGAGGAATGTTAGCGGGAATAATAAAGATGAGAACTACATTCCCGCCGAAGATGATGTAGATGACGAGACATCGGGGTCTCAAACGGATGAGGTAATCTTTTTTTGAATGTTTATGACGTGTACTTTAAAATATTAGTTTTTATGGTGACTCTCATGCTAAAATGATTTCCATTTCCATTTAATGTAAATTGCTGACATTCACTTTACTAATATTATTGATTTCTGCTAATAATTATTTATTTTCCTTATCACTTTGCTTTAAGCCAGATTGAAGATATGCCTCGGGATAATCGGGTGAAACGTGCCCGGAAGGTCGCAGATGCACTCGGGTTAGCTCGTGTAGACAGTACACCTGAGGCCTCAACACAACCTCCACCAGCTGCTCTTCAAGTTACACGGTCTCGAGGATCAGGGAGCACCCCTGATTTGGCAGCCCCCCAGCCTCTACCGATTCAGCCTCCGATCACACAGCTCTCGCCGTCCCAGCTTCCGACGAGTCCTCATACAGTCGGGAGCAGCGTAGGTGAGAAAAATATTTGCTTCTCAAATCCTAAATTCACCTGAATTTCATGATTTTTGTTTACTAACTCATTTAGCACTGTCATCTTAACAGCATCGGCCCCAGTCTCGGAGGTTCCGAGTCGTGCAAGGGGTGTTACACGAGGGAAGAATGTGACAAAGCTGAGGAGATAGCTGGGTCATAACATCCCGGTCCCGATCCCCATCTCCAGTCATAGACCAGAAGGGGAACATGCCCCATCACTGGTTAACCATCTTGGGTTAACCATTAGAGAGGGTGCCCCAGTCAGGCCCCATGGTTGGAAGAAGCTTGACAGTGGGATCAAGCTTGCCGTCGTTGCTGCAGTAAAGGTAAACTGAAACGAGAAATATCAACCAAACTGATTATAGTTATGCTCCTCATTACAATATCTGATTATATTTTGTTACTAGTAATCTTTATATGGCTCTCCCCTAATTGCAGCAATATTTTGATATCGGGGACTACGAGGGCGATATGCAGCTCAGGGCGGACATTGACCGCCAATGCGGGGTTTTGTACAGAAGTTGGAAGTATGAGCTGCATTGTCACTATCTCGAGCTGTTGGAGCAGGGGGTTCCCCGACCACATGACCACCCGGTAGAGGGTTGTGATCCAGCTGACTGGCAGTTGATGGTCTCACAGTGCTGGGAATCACCAGCATGGAAGGTAATTTTGGGATTTTATCTACAACAATTGATTATATTCCAACGTAATTCTATTAGTAATGATTTTATAAATGACTGCTATTGTATTATTGTTTTTCTATGTAGGCGAAGTCGAAAAAAGCTCAAGAGAGTCGAGCCAAGCTGCCATATAATCATACTAGTGGCTCCAGGTCATTTGCATCAAGGATGTCTCTGATGGTACTAATTATATTCATATGAAGAAACTTGATTAAGTTTATTGTTTTATCAATATGTAGCTGCGTTACATTATCTAATACATTGCCATTTCAAATGATAGATGGCACAGAATGCTGGTCAAGCGTTGCCTATTACTCAGTTTTTCCACGACACCCACTACAGACAGAAGAGTAATGAGTGGGTAAATGAGGTGGCTCAGCAGAGACATGTACGTTTGCTAATAAATCATTTATGACCAGTAATGCCATAAAACCATTCTAAATCCCTTATTGATTTAAATGGCAGGAGGCCTTGGTGCAGCGGACTGAGGAGCAGTCACAGCCCTCTGTCACAGCTCCGATGACTGAGGAACAGATTGTTGTCGATGTGCTTGGGACGAGGTTGGGATACTTAAAAGGGTATGGGATATACATGAGGACCTCTTCATCTTCCACACAGTCTCGGGCACCGGATCCTGAGGTAATCGCACTGCGGGAGCAGCTAGCTGAGCAGGGTAGGAGGCAGGCTGAGCAGGACAGGAGGCAGGCTGAGCAGGACAGGAGGACACGTGCACTTGAGGCCCTTGTTCAACAGTTGGCAACTGCGGCAGGGATGGATCCGACCATCTATTTTGACATCACGAGAGGGACCACTTCTGCTGGTGATGGCACAGCTACTGGAGATCATGATGCGACCCTTTGGTTAGTAGATTATTCTTTTATTCATTAGTTTTCGATTCAAAGGATAGAGTATTTTTAATTGTGGGAGTGTTTTTAGTATCTTCTTCAATTAAATGCTAAAGGCTCAGTTTGTTTCCATGTAATTGAATACATTAGAACTCATCATTAGGTAGACTCCAACAAAGGATTATTAAAGAGGTGATGCGTGAAAAAAATAAGGTGGAGACCTAGATGAGACTCATAGTTTTTGAAATAATAAGGTGATGGCTAGATATTCAATTCCATTTTCTCAAAATTCATTAGCATGTGCCATCTCCTTTTTAATGACATGTTACCATGATTATTCTCAATCAAAATAAACCAAGTACTACTGAGAACTATCTGCTTTGATGATTGATGATTGGGATAAATCATGCGCCAACTTAGATATGAGATCTCCAATTGCTTATACTCAGAGAAAATCCATTATTTAGCACATACTGACATACACATGATCATGGTATATAGCAGATTATAGAGTGGCAATTTAGGGATGATCCATCCTAACCTAAATGATCCAACCTTATAATTTGGGTTTCAGATTGACCCTTCTATTTTTAGATTGGCATATCTGGCTAGATCAACTGTTGGTGGTAATAACTGTGCAGCTCATCTAGGGCCCCACAAGATTGGGCCCACAAAAGAGTATATAGATGACCCTCCTAATCCAATCATCAAAAGAACCCAATGTTTAACATGGTAATAGGCCTTCTTATATAAACAAAGAAATACCATCTTTCTTCTCATGTAAGAGAAATCTTCAGAATCAATATTTTATTGATATTTAAGCTCATTTATCAAAATTCAACTAGCTAATAAATTACCAAAATCTATTGAAATCACAGATATTTTGAGCTTCTCTAATTCAGAGGAGAAATCTAGTGATTCAAAACATCCCCCTTAATATCTCCCTTAATATCTCTACACATTTCTAGACATTCATATGTCTTATTAGTTACAAACTTTGATTTCCAAATAGCATATTTCAATCTTGGAGCCTATCAGCACTACTTTTTCTTCCTTCCTTGTATCTTTGTTTAGTTGTTTTGATGTTTGATCCCTTTTCTACAGTAATGTTGATCTTTGGGGGACAAATAGAGAACCCTATCACTATTAGTATATCTAGATCTTCTATTCATATTCTTTTCCATTTGAAGTTTAACAGTACCTAGATCTCCTTAAAAGAGTGTCCTGATGTGGATAGATTGGATGCTATATACATGGTTGCATTTTTTTTCTTATAAATTAGAATAGATGGAGCTGGGGGCCTAAAGAACATGGTAGTTGTGGTAATGAAATACTAAATTAGAGTACATGTGAATAATTTATGTGAGACCTTGAATGAAGATCATGTTCTCAAATCCTGTTAAGGTTGTTAATTGGTGTGATTAAGGGATGCAATGGCCCATCCATGTGCTTCCACTTTGAGCTAAACCAATGATAAGTTCCACAACCCTCCATTTTTTTCCCATCCCAAAAAGTCCCTTCTGGATTTCTTGCTCATGGGAGGGGTTTTCTTCTTTGTTTATGTGCAAGCTGTGGACTTGCTGGGCCTCTTTTCCAAGTTAAAAGCATAATAACATAAGATACATAAACGTTGGTAAGCTACATAGGCATGTCTTTCTTTTATATTTCTTTCAAAAGGAATACAATCACTCGGCATTATTATCTACTTACCAAGAAGAATGTGAACCTTGACCAAAAGGGTCAATGATAAGGTCCATCAATCCATATGCATTATATATGGGGATGGTTAAATAGTCTGTAGGACTACCCAACTATTCTCTAGTCCCCCTGGCATCCACCCTTTATGGGCCAACATGGATGAACCACAAATTGCACCAAACTGGTCAATTACAACTACCCAATTAATTATAGTTCAGCCCAAACCTGATTTAACCATACGTACAATGGCTATGTGGGTCTAGCCAAGCACCAAATTGGTGAAAATTTGAGTCTCTACATGTATCCAACTGAATTCAATATTCTTTTACTAAGGTCTAGTTTTGGATCGTCGAAACTTGGTTTCCCTGCACTCAGGATAAATTTAATTATGTGGAACACTGTTTACATTTAATTGGTTAAAGCAAAGAACAGTTCGTTCGAGGGTATAGTAACTTGTAGGAACTGACGGTTCGCAAATAGGACTCTCGGTTAGAGAATTAGAAGCGAAAATCGACGATTTTCCAACACTTAGGCTTGAAAACGGCCCACCGGGGTTTAGGGTACAGGGAACGGACTCCAGAAAAATCGGAAACCGGCACGATCACCTCGCACGAAGGTAGAGTAACTTGTAGGAACTGACGGTTCGCAAATAGGACTCCCGGTTAGAGAATTAGAAGCGAAAATCGACGATTTTCCAACACTTAGGCTCGAAAATGGTCCGCCGGTCGTCCGGATCGGGAAACGGCCCTCGGAAAAATCAAAAACCGGTACGAGCACTTCGCTTGTGGGTAGAGTAACTTGTAGGAACTGACGGTTTGCAAATAGGACTCCCGGTTAGAGAATTAGAAGCGAAAACATTGGATTTTCCAACACTTAGGCTCGAAAACGGTCCGCCGGTCGTCCGGATCGGGAAACGGCCCCCGAAAAAATTGAAAACTAGCACGAGCACTTCGCTCGTGGGTGGAGTAACTTGTAGGAACTGACGGTTCGCAAATAGGACTCCTGGTTAGAGAATTAGGAGCGAAAACATTGGATTTTCCAACACTTAGGCTCGAAAACGGCCCGTCGGGGGTCCGGATCGGGGAACGTCCCCCGGAAAAATCGAAAACCAGCATGAGCACCTCGCACGAGGGTAGAGTAACTTGTACGAACTGACGGTTCGCAAATAGGACTCCCGGTTAGAGAATTAGAAGCGAAAACATTGGAGTTTCCAACACTTAGGCTCGAAAACGGCCCGCCGGGGGTCCGAAACGGGAAACAGCCCCCAGAAAAATTGAAAATCGGCACGAGCATTTCGCTCGAGGGTAGGAGTAACTTGTAGGAACTGACGGTTCGCAAATTGGACTCTCGGTTAGAGAATTAGAAGCGAAAATCGACAATTTTCCAACACTTAGGATCGAAAACGGCCCGCCGAGGGTCCGAAATGGGGAACGGACTCCGGAAAAATCAGAAACCGGCACGATCACCTCGCACGAAGGTAGAGTAACTTGTAGGAACTAACGGTTCGCAAATAAGACTCCCGGTTAGAAAATTAGAAGCGAAAATCGACGATTTTCCAACACTTGGGCTCGAAAACCGCCCGCCGGGGGTCCGGATCGGGGAACGGCCCCCGGAAAAGTCGAAAACCAGCACGAGCACCTCGCACGAGGGTAGAGTAACTTGTAGAAACTGACGGTTCGCAAATTGGACTCTCGGTTAGAGAATTAGAAGCGAAAATCGACGATTTTCCAACACTTAGGATCGAAAACGGCCCGCCGAGGGTCCGAAATGGGGAACGGCCCTCGGAAAAATCGAAAACCGGTACGATCACCTCGCACGAGGGTAGAGTAACTTGTAGGAACTGACGGTTCGCAAATTGGACTCTCGGTTAGAGAATTAGAAGCGAAAATCGACGATTTTCCAACACTTAGGCTCGAAAACGGCTCGCCGGGGGTCTGGAATGGGAAACGGCCCTTGGAAAAATTGGAAAATGGCACGAGCACCTCACTCGAGGCGAAATTAACTTGTAGGAACTGACGGTTCGTAAATCGGAGTCCCGGTTAACGAATTACACCTAAAAACATTGAATTCTTAACACTTAGACTCAAAAATAGGCCGTCGGAGGTCGTAAATGGGAAACGACTATCGAACAGCCCAGAAACCAGGACGAGTATCTTGTTCAAGGACAAAGTAACTTGTATGAATTGACGGTTAATGAATCAGATATCCGGTTAACGAATTAAATGAAAAAACCGCCTAAATCTTTACACTTAAGATTTATATATATACATGTTTATCTTTCATTTATAATTTAATTCATTGAAAAGATTCTAATGTTGTTTTTGTCATTGCAGATTGATGGACGCTTTGGGGTCGGTTGCAGACTAGCTAAATGTGTTTTGGGGTCGGTTGCAGACTAGCTAAATGCGATTTATTTTTTTTTTAGTTCATTTCTATATGTATATTGGACATTTCTATGGGACTGTAGCATTATTGATTGTAATATTTGTTTAATGAGATGAATGATTTGATGAAAAATGGCGATGGTTATTTGCATGCATTTTTTATATTGATTATAGGTGCATGAACAGGTATATAAACAGGTTTAAAAGAAATTTATATTGAAAAAATAAATATAGTTTTTTTTTTAAAAAATACTTTTACCGACGTTTTTGTTTCGTCGGTAAAAGTACTTCGAATGTTTGCCGACAAAACAAAAACGTCGGCAAAAGTCGTAGTGGTTTTTATAATTTTATTTTACCGACGAAACTATAACGTCGGTAACAATTTTGGTTTTTTAATTTTATTTTACCGACGAAAATAACATGTCGGTAACAGGTTTTGTTTTTTTTTTATTTTACTTTACCGACGAAAATAACACGTCGGTAAAACAATTTTTATTTTTTATTTATTTTATGTTTCATGTTACCAACGCACATATAACGTCGGGAAAAGATTTTATTGTTTTTATTTATTTTCCTTTTATTTTACCGACGCAAATAAAATGTCGGTAAAACCATTTTTATTTTCTATTTATTTGGCCTTTTATTTTACCGACGAAACGAAAACGTCGGTAAAGTAATTTTTATTTTTTATTTATTTTGCGTTTTATCTTGCCGACGAAGATAAAACGTCGGTAAAAATTAATTTAAATTTTGTATAATAATAAAATGAATTTACCGACGTTTAAAGAACGTCGGTAAAAGTAAATTAATCATCGGTAAAAATCGACTTTTGCCGACGGAAAATTATTTCGTCGGCAACAGGTTTTGTCCACGACTTTTTACCGACGTCTTGCCGACGAAAATTATTTCGTCGGTAAATTGTTTTACCGACGTTTTATGGGCTTTTGGCGACGAAAAATTGCGTCGCTAAAACTGCAGTTTGTTGTAGTGACATCTAATGTACCAGCACCGTGATCCAGAATCATACATTCTGATGATCGAGACAAATCACACTATCTTATAGTGATCAAAGCGCTGCAACCTTATCAGATGAGATGCCCAGTCTCATCACCGGTTGTGAAGAAGTTTAAGTATAAGATTTGTGACAAATGTCTCCTGTGTGTGGATCTCATCCATTCACATATATCACATCTAATATACTAATGGGACCCGATTCATCTCATGAACCATTTTTGTCATATGTATTGGTCACGTGCATTAAGTAGTGAAACACCATTCATCTCATGAAAGGAAAGCATGATGTTATTAATAAATAAAGAAATTAATCAATTTATTACATCATCTGATGGATTGAGTCCATACAATTTAACAGCTTCATGACGAACCAAGGAACTGCTTCCGAGGTCGTTCTTCTTTGGCTTCGACAACTCCACGGTCATGCTCATTGCCCCCAAGTTCAGTTTCGAGCTGTCTCGGTGCCAAACTAAGGGAAACAAGCTTCATTGTGAAATCAGCAAAGACTTTAGTTTTTATTGTTGTTTTTCCAGAAAAATATGCCTTTCTGTAAAGGGGCTTGAGTGGATGTTCTGTAACGACCACTGTAGTGCAAGTCTGGAAATTCTTCATTGACCGGTACCCAGCTCACTTCCTTGTTCTGTAGCAAGAATTTTAGGAGCTCGGACTTTTCAGCTTCATGAAATGGTGCCCCCCGGCTCATCACTGTTCTGATCTTCACTCCGGCGCTGACGAGCCGGATTGCCTTATTCTTTAATGTAATCATTCAAGTGTCCATCCGTGACGAGCTTCTCGAGGTGGGACTTGAAGGCTTTGCAATTCTCAGTTCGATGCACATTCTGCTTGTGGTAATCACAGAACTTATTTTGATCTCGGGTGGATGGATCACCCGTCATTGGTTGCTGCCATTTGAAGAATGGTTGAGACCTGATCTTGCCGAGGAGCTTGTGGATCAACTCCACGAAGACCATGCTCTTAGCCTTATAGGAGGCCGCAGCTGGGTTGGACTTCTTTCTGAACCCTGAGGTGAAGATTGAGTTCACTGCTGAGCTCGGTGACGCCTCGTTTCGGTACGCCTCCTCCCTTTAAGAAGATTTCTTGTCTCTCTTGGAGGCTCTGTCTTCTTACCAAAGGCCGAAGCTTTCCAGAGCTCGGGCCTCGTCTTCTTCTTGTTCAATGAATTGGTTCACCCAGGCCATCAGTGCTTTCACCATGACCACAGGGAACCGAACTAAGCCACTTCGAAGCTCGTTGCGTGGCAACAGAGCCTGTTTGAAGGACTTGATTGCCACTGTATCCGTGGCGTCTTCAACTTGACTGTAAACAGTCCAAAATCTCTTGGCGAACTAAGTAATGCTCTCGGTTCGCCTCATTCGGATAGCCATCAGGTCATCGTCTGTCTTTGGGATGAACCTGTGAGCTTGGAACTTTTCCACGAAGGAGTTTTGGAGCTGCCGCCAGCTCAAAATCGATCCCTCTAGAAGTGCGCAAAACCATTTCAGGGGGAGGTCTCCTAAACTGGAAGAGAAGACTCTGCAGTTTAGGTGATCGAGATCGCCCCATACCGACATCCTTTGAGTAAAATGCCGGAGATGTGCAGTAGGGTCCGAGGTCCCATCATAAAGGACGAACCTCGGGACGCTGAATTTTTCAGGGAGAGAGAAGTCTCTTATCTCTTGAGAGAAAGGAGATGTGTCGAGATCTTCAGCGTCGAAGGCATTTAGCCGATTTCGGGTGAAGCCGACCACCTCCATGTTTTACTTGATTGTTTTCCTGACTTGTTGGTCAAGCCATTCCCTCAAGTCATCGTTGACTTCCGGTCTTTGTCTCGACCTCTTTCAGTCGTCATCCAAGGGGCTGCTACTCGAGCCTTCGTCGTAGGCTCGGTCGCGCCTTTTGGTATTCAGGATTTGCCTCAAATCCTGTTCGGCCAAAGGAGCTCAGTTGCGTCCAGGGGGTGGAACCGAAGTCTTCATTTTTTCCTGGAGCTACTGCCAGAGCCGACGAATCGTCTCATCCTGCTCTTGGATAATAAGGTTTTGGGCCCTAATATCCACGAGGAGAGGGCCATCATCGTCATCGTCGTCGCCTTCAGTCTAGTGATGGGACTGACGAGATTTGGCCGGCGTTGGGGATTTATTTCGTCGGGAAACCTTTGGTGGGGGAAGATTTTGCTGGGGAGGCGCCATCTGAGGGTTATCTTGTCGGGGATCCTTGATCAGAGGCTTATCTTGCCGGGAGGAGTAGTCACCCCCCTTGAAGATGAACCTAACTGAGTCACTGGCCCCTCAATGCTTGCTAGAGCAAACTTTCCTCCGGACCTCCTCTGGCGCTGGGCCAGCGGCAATTGCTCTTGCAATACCGGCGGCAACTGCACTGGTACTACATCTTGTAGTACCGGCGGCGACTGTGCTAGCAATACTGGTGGCGGTGGCAACTGCGTAGGTAACTGCACTATCCTTTAAGATTCTCTGCCCTTCTTAACTTTTGGAGGCATGGCTTTTAAGATTTTGATTCAATCGCTTCCCACAGACGGCGCCAATTGTAAGTGCCTAAATATTACGGACTTAATTAGAAGAATATAACTATTCTTATTAAGCTTGTTGGGAAGGATTGGAAGCCTGCCACCTAAAAGAGAAGGAGAAGAGATGGTCAGAGCCCCTGGCTGCTGATCGGACCCCAAGTATAGGGTGTATAGGGTGCAATTGTAGTAATAATCTGGTGAGTCCAGGTCAATCCACAAGGAGCAATGCCTTTTGAAAGTCTTTGCAACTTTGACATATCCTAAATAAATACAGAATCTGGCCTAAATAGAAACTAATTAAATTACATCAACTTTCCAAAAAATAAAAACACTAATCTAAATAAAGAAACCTAATCTAAATAATACTAATTAAATTAAAACCTGCAAAAGAATACACAAATCAAACAACCAATTTAATATAAAATAAATCAAAACGAAATTTCCTAAATTAAATCCTAATTACCAAAATCACTTTTTATGGAAATATGAATGATCTATAATTCCCTAAATACTAACAATGCAATTTTATGCAAGTTTCTACAAATCTGATGCATGTTGTAAAAAATTCAAAGTATAGAAACTCTTGCACAGGCCCAATTTCGCTGGACTGTATGACTAGTCTAAGATGATATGAATCTAAACATAATGGCTGGAATCAATACTTTGATGATGCATGAACACAACAAAAAAAGAAGAATGAAAAAAGAACTTAAAACGAAAAAGATATGATCACCTAAAGATGCCTACTTAAACTGTTTTGCTGCTGAAATCTGAACGTAGGTTGTCCAACTACCCTTGTTTGAGCCTCTGGTTGACACGGTTCCCTAGGTTATTTTTGGCTGAAATTCTGCGGTTTCAAAGTCCAATTTCCATACTTTAAATCTGCTATTTTTCGGATCAAAACATTCACGTTCACCTGGTTCTTAAATCACGCACTTTTGTAAAACAGTTAGATCAATTCTGCTGAAACTGTGCAAAATTTTTCACTATTCACATGCCAGGTCCGAATTTAGTCTTTTAAATTAGTTGATAATTTTGTGATTTCAGCAACAAAAACCTATTCTAATGCAATTTCTAAATATGATGCATGTACAAAATCACTTTCCAACCATAGATTATGCAAGTAACAAAAAATAGTAAGTTTCTACTAAACAAAAAAAAAAAAAATGCAAGTTGAGGTTTTTTTTAAATCTAGAATTTGTAAATAAAAAAAATCATATTATTAACTTAAAATAAAAATAAAAGGGGTGGAAAATAAAAATTGGAAAAGTAGTACCAAAGATCTAGAAACTAGACAATCCTACAAGTATTGACAATGCGATAATAATGTCCTCTCTTCTCATAGTAGGAAAAATTTATGCAAGTGATTATTTGATGTCTCTCGACTTTTAATCTGTTTATTTTATTTTCAAATCCCTAAACCTAATCATGTGAAATATTGTCTCCAATCAAAACACATAAAGGAACTAAAAATAGAAAATTAAAACACTTACATAGAGAACACGCAGAATCAATCCGAGTAGTGTCTTTATTCCTTGATCTTGAAGTACAAAAAAATTAAGATTCTTCTCTCTTCATCATTCTCTCAACATGATCTCTCAATCTATGTCAAAAGAATTAGAAGGGAGAAGAAGAATAAAGGGATTAGAGACAGAGGGTGGATGGGAGTGGAATGGAGAGAGAACCTCCAAGATTTTCACCTACTAGGCCTTGGACGTCCAGCCCTTCCCATGACTCCCTTTTATGCTTTTTGCAAATCCTTTTTTAGTAAAAAATCTCTCATATTTAGGGCTGTTGTTTCCTTATGTGTAAAGATTCTTGCTTAGGCTCCAAGCTAGCTTCTCTCTTAGGAAAGACTTTTAAATTTGAGAGATCTCCTTGCCTTATTAGGTTTCTTGATACATACACATTCCTTGTATAATTTCAAGAATATCTCTAAAATTTGCATGATATTGTAGATGAAAGAAACTTTTCAAATATTGAGATTTCTTGCAATTCCCGCTTAACACTGTAGCAGTCAACTTCCAAAGGTTATATCTCCCTCAATATAGCTCTGATTTACGCAATCTTGGGCTCCACGGATATCTACTCAAAAAGAGCTTTCCAACGGTGTCTAGATTGCGCCGATCCGACACTCAGTTTGAGAGTTATGGCTATTTTAAGTTATTGTCCATGAAAAATCCGAGAATAATTGTGCACAAATGGAAACTTCTATGTTGGCATGCAATGGGGTGTGTAGGGGGCCATGTTGGACGTCCAAGAATGCTTGGACTCTTTCCTTGCTTACTTATTTGACTTTCCTTTGACCTCTCTTCTCAAATTTCATCAATGTAGGTCCCATGTTGATTTCTCCTACAAATTGAAAGAAATAAATTTAACATAAATTACGTGCAAAAAATTAAACATGAATCATGCATGAGAACCTACATGCCTAATGATGCACCTAAATGACAAACTTTCCAAAAATAGCACATGGTGCCAAAAATAGTAGGTATATTGGTGAAGCCAAAAAAAAAAAACTAGTTTTGGGGTGATAAATGAGATGAAAAACGTTAATTTTAAAAAAGTCATGCAATTCAATGAATTTTGATCATTTTTTTACCATGTTTCCAAAAATAACCCCAAATACATGTAATCATGAAATTAAGTGCAATTTTATGCAATTAAACCTAATTAAGTCCACAAATGCTAATGAAATAATGACCTAATGACCTAGTTTTGTGGACTTATCAGCTGCTATTAGCCAAAGGCATTCCGACGCCTAAGTTAGTGCAGTCACTAAACAAAGGGTGAGTGAGAAAGAAGAAGAGAAAGAGTCTGTGTGTGTATCTCAATGAAAACATACCTATTTTGGGCTTGCCTCTTGCATATATATAGGTGGAAGTCCCATCAGGCCTTTGCTTAGTGGAGGCAGGTGGAGATATTGTCCCATCGGACCATACCATGATCTGTCAGTAGTTGAGTCTCGTTGGATCTTACCCTGACATCTTGGAAGGGACGCAGCTATCCGGTGGATATCCCTTTCTCCTGACACGTTTTGTAATGCGGGACAGCTGTCACTGATTGAGAGTCAGTGCTCGTCTCGGTTAACCGAACTAAAGATGGCACCGAGGCCGAGCACGACCGTAAGATGAACGTCATCCGGCACTATTGCCGAGATGTGCTATGTCGAACTTGTACTGTTTCCGAACTGGAACAATCTCACTGAAACCAAGTCATATCGAGTTGGTACCTTTACCGAAGCTATGACGGTCTCGGTACTATGGGGATATTTTCACTAGCACTATTGCCAATATATATAAAGCTGAAACTCAGCTAGTACTCTTACTGAAACTAGGGTAATCTCTATGTTATGAAATGTCCCACATAATTTCTACCATTCCCAGTTTACCCAAAACCAATGGCAATAATGTATTCACTAAAGGATTTCCACCATTCCCAGTTTACCCAAAACCACTTACAATAATGTATGAATGAGAAAGGTACAGATCATTGACATTTGATAACCACCGACAACCCATATTTCAAGCTCTTAGTTTGGGAGCTTTTGTCTTATTTTATGACCCGCAACTGGCTACACAAAGCATACCAACGTGCGGATGTCTCCATTACCTCATTAGGTTATCATTCCACTATCCCATATTTTAACTAATGATAATAGCACTCTCCAACTAAAGGATCCTACCCAAACCCGGCAAAAACCACATTATGAGGCCTAACAAGCAATCATCCAAAGTCATTATGATACAAGAATGGCCTACTTGCTTTAACCCCTCATCACCACAATACTATAAAGAAAAAAAAAAGATAATAAAATTAAAGGTGATCAATTCAAGACCATGAATTAGGTTATGCATGATTTTTTCATGAGACGATGTGAAAAGAACCCAAGAAACAGTACATGAGTTCAAATGTATCAAAACAAAGAAAAAAAAATCTGATTCTTTGATAAGGTTGAATGTGTGCAAGCGTCCATGTGACATACCATGAAAGAAAACAAATATATGGACTGAAACAACGCATGTGGGTGGGGCGTGCTCGGGACAAGCAAGACATCAGGAATCCAAAGCAGTGCCTGGGCTCACTCGTCCCATCCTCACACCCCATGATCAGTCAACCACTCTATGTCCCACGTGTCTCTCACACGCGCTCCAGCTCTAGATCATCATATGGAGACTGGTTGAAACTCTACTTACCAAATTTCAAGGTCCCACCCATGAAGAATCGAATAATAGACGAATGAATTTTGGTCACCAAACCCTGAGAAAAGAAAGTGTAGCAACCCTAGATTTATTCATTTATGATTGATTAATGAGGATGCCCAAGGCTGGAGTAATAGTAGAGTGGGGAACTTCCTTATAAATCCTTGTATGATTTTTACAGTGCGTGCGCAATTTTTCATTTCTCTATATCAGTAATATTCAACTGGGGTATCCGAGCAACTATCATCTGAAATGTCCCTACAGGTGAATGGTGGGGGGACGTAGGGTGGTCGTGTGCACCTCAGCAATGCCCAATTGACACCATGGAAGAATGGGTGGTGCTTGATTGCTGCGGCGCCCATGGTGGACCCCATGCGCCTCGCCGGGTCCTTGACCAATAGCCCCACGATGAGGTCCTTTGCGGACCCGGGCACAGATGGTTCCTTTGGAAATTCGAGAGCCCGGGCCACAATGTTGGCCAATGTCATCTCATTGTCGATTCCCCTGAAGGGTGTCACCCCGTACAAAAGCTCAAACACAAATATCCCCAGTGTCCACCAGTCCACTGCGCTACCGTGGCCCTCACCCGATACAATCTCAGGCGCCAAGTACTCATGGGTGCCAACGAAGGACATTGACCTCACGTCGACAGGCTCAGAAACAAACTCAGGCACGCCTCGGTTGTGGCCAGACTTCTTCTTGCGCTTGCGCTTGGGGTGGAAGCATGAAACAGCAGGGACAATGCAATTAGGAAGGATGCATGAGGCATTGGCAAAGGGAGGGGGATCTGCAGAGTAGTCACTGGAAGATGCTCCAGGTAGCTGAATCGGATCGGAGACGAGTTGGGCCATGGATGTCTGGGTGTCACATTTGAGGGAGAGATCAAAATCCGTGAGCATGATGTGGCCGTCTGATCTGACGAGGACATTTTCCGGCTTCAGATCGCGGTAGACGATCCCCATCATATGAACATATTCGAGGGCCACTACCACCTCCGATGCGTAGAACCTGAAGAGAATCAGCAGCCATGCAGATTGTAGACCTGTTAGTTTCAAAACTACTAGGATGTCATATTCAAACTCAATTATGAATATAGTATTTGATGTGCCATGGGATACAGTGATAAATAAAGAAGATGTCATGAAGGTTGGCACAGCTTGGCCTACCCCTTCACCCGTTTGCTGTTTGATTTTGCTCCATGCAAATTCCGAACCAGACTAAGATGGCTAAAATTGAGGAATGACCTTAGAATTTTCAAATTAATCATCGTAGCAAAGCTAAAATTAGCGAACTCCCTAATGTTGTACAATAAAACTAGGTAGAAATATTTCACAAAATGTTCTAGTACGGGTATGGTTACTGGTGGAATAACTAGTAATTTCTCTCAAAGTTAATTTTGGATATACGTCTAAGACAAATGTAACGTGCTCATGGGTCGCGACATCATTCAATGGGACCCACGTGTAATGGTGATGAAGGCAGCAATATTCAATCCAAGGAGTTCGATATGTAGATTTTCCCAGTTGACGATTATATGTGTCCACTTTATCAGGAAAAAAAAGAAAAAAAATGGAAATTATAATCTGAACTAGAGGCCGATGCGTCACCAAGTTCTATGTTCAAATATAATAATAATAATAATATTATGGGCCACTCAGTATGTTGAATGCTCATCCATCCTATAACATAAAAGGAGAGTCAGTCTACTATCCCTCTTTCCACAAAAGTGAGTAGAAATGTCATATATGTCTGCATTGTGGTATATATGCCTTGTCAGGCACCTCTCCCATAAGTGAAAAATCGAAAAAAAAAAAAAAACAGAAATTGCTCAATCTAAGATTTATTGCAATCATTCATTGCTTTTATACATCCTACAGGACGCAGCTAATTACATTCGGTTATTATTAAATAGCTAATCTATTAAGTTCCATGTTATATTGAGGGACTAGTGGAGCCTGCTGCGTGACTGCGGTGAATAAATTAGTAGAGCTTGCCTGGCAGACGTGAGATAAGTAGAGCCTGCTGCCTGCCTAACTGACGTGGGTTGAGTGTAATTGTTTGGTATCTCTACTCTTTTTTTTATAGATTCATCTAAAATAGATCCATTAAAAAAAGAGCCATAAAAAAAAGAGGCTAGAATAAAAAAAAACGCGTTTGGTAACGCACGAATTTATTTTAAATACATCGTCTCTATATTTTAAGACCCAAAAGCTCTATTTCTCATCTGCCTACTTTTGGAGCATTTGGATTTTAGAGGATTTGGCTCTAAATGTCTAAAGCGGAAAGAGTCTAAAATCTTGTGCCAAACGCTCTAATTGTTCAAACCTCTGAACAATTTAGACATATAGAGAAATAGAGGCATGAAATAGAGATGTCAATATATTTAAGAGGAAATGGACATTTAATGCAAGCATGGTGATACTGTAACTTTGAAATGAGCCACCAATGATGCATAATGCTAGAGTTGCACGATAAATAAGTTCAGTTGCTTGTTTACCTAAAAAATAATTAAATTTCGGCTTTATAGCTTGTTTTGAGCCGAACACCGTATACGACTCCATAGAGTCAGGTTCATATTAAAAAAAATAAAATAAAGGAAGCAGCCATTTGAATTCATTGAGGAACTAAGTACCACAAAATGTGCAGTCCCAATCAGTCAGGTGGTGGAGAGAGACAAATAGTAAATTGAACGTAGGGCCCACTAGCAGGAGGCCAGTACATTGAGTTGTTGGATGGTGGGGGGAACATGAATAATTAAGAGTGGGTTATGTTTTACCTACGTTCGACCGTTGTATGAGTTATTTAAATATTACAACGTGCCTCGGGTCATGAATTCCCCTTAAATATATGAGGCAACTACCAGAACTAAGATAAATCTACTCAGTCAGAGTGTTCATCTTCCAATTTAATAAAAAATATACTATTTAGTTTTTCCTTAAAAGCTAAAACTAAAGGGAAAAAAATTCATATAATAAATTCACTCTTCAGTTTTACCTTAAAAGCTAAAACTAAAGGGAAAAAATTCATATATTATTTTATAACAATAGGCCCACCTATATTATTGATCAAACCCCGACAACATACCTAGTCAGATGGACTGGCCTTCACTCCAATTTGTCACTGATATCAACATTTGGATCGGATTTCAGTACGAAATCCAATCTATCTTTTGAAGGTTTTAGTAATATATATATATATATATATATATATAAATAAGGGGATATTTCTGTTGGGGCCCACCTAGGGACCCACTGATCATGGGACTTGTGAGGGATGGGAAGAGACATCTTGGATGAGACCATATATTAAATTTGGGGTCAATCTCATGCCTATAACCCCTTCATCCGTGGCCCACAAATTTAATAATTTTATATTAAAGAAAAAAATTTAATTCTCGATTCAATGGTCCAATCCGTTTAGATAGGTGAAAATTCAATGGGTTTAGTTTACTTAAGGAAATTCCATGTGTGTGGATGGTTCGAATGTATTATAAAAATCAATCATACTATGTCGTCCCTCACCATAACATGGTGAGTGATAGATGCACATAAATATTTTATATATAATATAATATAATATATAAAAGTGGCGGATGCATGAATTTCATTTATGAAATACAATGGTCAATTGGAAAAATCAAATTAAATTTCATAGGGTACCCATATTTTCAAGTTATTCGAAAAACCTAGATAGAGAGAATAGACCCATCCGCAATAACAATAGTCAAATACCGTGTAGATGAAGAAAAAAAAAATCTAAAAATAAAGCTTTATTGCAGCAAAACTCAAAACACCTGAAAGAACAAAGAAATCTCTTTTCTAACCAATCACAGCGCGTAGTCTTACCTTTACCTTTTTTTTTATGGAGCGGTTTTGCCGATTTAGGTATAAATTTTTCACTTTCATCTTCATGAGTGGGGCGGAATCAATTTTGAAGGTGGAGCATGGGCCATATGGCCAATAGCCAATCAAGGGCCTTTTTCAAATTGGGCGGGTGCCACCGCACCCACGTGCACTGGGGTGCGCCCTTGACAGAATCATAAAACGTTGGAAGACTCATTAAAGGTTTGGTGCGACCAACTTTTGGTTATGGAAACTACTGGTGCGCTGCGACTTGCGACTTGCGAGTATATTCCATTTGCAGGATTCTAGTCTAATGACTTGAAAAAAAAAAAAAAAAAAATTTATAGCAAACAGCCTGTTGATGGTTGCAGCATTTTAGAGGACAGATCCAAGAATTTATGAGTCCCACTAGTTATAAGATCTTACCTATTTCCATAAAACCCGGTCCATTATATAAGAATTCCATAATATTTATTTCCTGAGACAAACTCGATGCATAGCAAAAGAAATGGGCCTGTTTATTTTTAATCAAGCTAATCCACAGTACTCTTAAACATTGTTGGGAGTGGGACCACAGACTTTGTCATGCCTAACGTTTTAAAAAGAGGAGAGAGCTTTCTGCTCCCCTCATGCTCAATGAACATCCCTATTCAACTGAAAAGTGGGTCCACCATAAAAATAAAAAATAAAAAACTATTCATCTCTCTTGGGAATTTCCTCGAAATGCAATCCTTTATATATATTTTTTTAAATTCTCCCAAACTCCAAACGAGCAAAATAAAACCAAAGTTTTTAACAGCTCTTTCCTGTTATTTTCACCCCAAATCATATTTCCTCCCATTCTCACAGTAAGGTCCTGAGAACAGCAAGTGCGGCCCACATTTCAATAAAGTTGTTGCCCCTGCAAAGTCCTTCTAATGGAAGATCTAATCTCCAATCAACAATCACTCTTTTTTCTCATCCCACGGACCCCCAATGTACCATCCATCCATCACCGACGTGTCCCACACCAGATCAACGACCTGGATGATTCGGGCACAACCATGGAATCTTGCTTCTCAGGGACCTCTCACCATGAGAGTAAAAAGCAACAGCAATAATAAAAACAAAGTAAAAACACAGAACAGAGTGAGAGCGATGGAGAGAGAGAGAGAGAGAGTGAGTGAATCAATTCAATGTGCACGAGGCAGGGAGGGGAGGCAGAATTATTAAAGTGTTCCAGTGCTAACGTGCGCACCTGACGGCAGACTCGTCGAATCGCTTTCCGGGCTGACGCTGCCGGAGCACGTGCAGATCCCCGCCGGCGCAGAACTCGGTGAGGAGGCAGGACCATCTTCCGCCGTCGACGGCCGCATATAGCGTCGGCAAGAAGGGGTGGTCCAACATCTCGAGTATCTCCCTCTCCGTCCTGGCCCTCCCTTCCTTGTTCCTCCCGGCCAGCTCCTTCTTATCCATCACCTTCGCCGCGAAAGCGCAGCCCCCGGCGCACTTTAGCTCCGCCAGGTAAACGGATCCTATGTCCCCGCTCCCCAGCCGCTGCAAGAACTTGAGGTCCGACATGGAAGGCGGGGACCCGCCAGAGTCCGATCTGGCGCGTCGGATGGCGTCCCAGCAGGCGTCGGGCGGGGCGTGGGCCCGAACGGGTATCCAGGCAGTGGCGTCGGAGCTGGAGCTAGTGACGTCAGTGGAGGATCCGAAACTCATGCTTTGGAGATCATCTGACAAGTCGTCGAGCCAAGGGAGTTGCTGTTGCTGCTGCTGCTGCTGCATGGTTGGAGGCGGGTTGGAATTGGAAGAGATGGGATTTGATTGATGGGGAGGGGATTTGAAGGAAGGGGCGGCAGAAGGGGAAGAGGCCATTTGGCAAGGGCCAAGAGTAAAGCTGGCGTTTGGAATAAATGGAAATGGTCTTTTACCTCTGGAGACTTGATCCCATCGTATCAGATCGGATCGGATCAAATCAACACGGTTTTTAGTTGATTTTTTTTTTTTTTTTTTTTCCTTCTTCTACTCGTTGGTGTGTGTGTTTTTTCTTCCTAGCTTGAGAGGAAGAGACAGAGAGAAGAGTCCCTGGAAATGGGCGGGGATGTGGGGAAACTCTTTTTATGCAGAAAGGAGAGAGAATAGGGTCCTATCTTCTGTGGCTTTAACCCAGAGAAATCTGGAGTTAAAAAAGAGTGGAATTCGACGGTAGGGCTCACCTCTAGAAATCCGAATGCTTAAAAAATGAGCCCTTTTCATGCACATAATGTATCCTTAAATGCTACATCACTCCAAATTTGTTCAGTGAAAGAAACTTGGTAATAAATATGTATAAAATTGTATTAATCACATTTTTAGTCAACGTGGAACATGTTGGGTTTTTGTTGTTTCAAAAATACTATAGGTGTTTTTTGTTAAAGTGTTTTGTCCTTTTTGTTTTTTTCCTTTATGGGTAGTATTGGCTATTGGAAACAATCCATCTTACATTGCTGAAGTTTAATTTTTCAAAAGGCTTTATATGTATTTCCATTACTTTTTCTTTAAGAACTTTTGACGGTTTTTGCCATGAACCCTATGCATGCACGCTAACTCAGGGTACTATGTTTGAAAAATATTTAACCGGATGTACGTCTGTGACCCACATCCTACGTGTAAATGATGGATAGCCCATATAGGGTTATACTTAATTTCGCACATTATCCTATGCTAAACTCTCGGCGGATCCAAATTCCAACAAGGAGAAGGTTCGGAGCAAGGTAAAATCCAGGCGGGAGACTAAACACTGAAGTAGTCTTTGACAAAGTGACAATGCCTTATATACATGGGGATAATTATTTTGAACCGTTTAGATATTAATAAGTGGATCTTCTAATAAAATTTTAAATATTTTTAAATGGGCATTTTCCTATACTAAAACCCTGAGAGGATCCGGATTGGGAAAAGGAGAAGTTTCCGAATGGGGTTAATTCGAGGCGGGAGACTAAATACTGAAATAGTCTTTTAAAAGGAAGGGCATTCCTTTGCTTGGAGTTATTATCAGAAAGTGTTTTTTTTCAGAAAGGTGAAAAGATTACCCCTTTCTAGATTTATTAAGATCTTAATGTTGAGTTGTTGCTCGGAGGGTCTTCCTTTTTTCATCTCTATGTTTCTTTAAATTGAATGTGGGATTGATTGCATGTACGGATTACTTAATTTGTGAATTATTCGTCTGTGAGTTGATTGGCTGTAACTTGACCGATCTGAAAATTGATCAATTGATTGTGGAGCTATTTCGTTAAGTGTATTAAATTCCGCTCTGCATCACCATCTAATTATTTAAAGTAGAAAGAAAAATCTCTTCTTATCTATAGCTTCTAGCTGCAGATGTAAATAGCTCAGAGGCCAGGAGGCCACAGAGAGAAATCCTGTTTTAAATCTATAACACTCAAGGAAATAATCGCCCTGTTGTCTTGGCTTGCCAAAATTTAGTCCAACAGAAGTTTGACTTATACAAGATAAATCCGGCAATTGAGTAATTCTTATTAGAGTGAAACTTGATGCAAGCCAATGAGATTTTTACTTTTGAGAGATTATAGATTTAATAAGTGGGTTTCACTGATAAGACTTACATGATTTCTTGATGTAAGACTCTGGCCCGAGTGACTGCAATTAGCACTAATTAAGTCGTGTGTTAACTCTTAGTGAGATTAGTGGATTTTATTTAAGTTTGAGATTAAAATAGTTTTTATATAGCTTTAAAGAGTTTTGAAAGCCATTTTTTATTTAATAAGACTCTTGGAGGGTCTTTTTTATGTCTTTGTGTAAGTGTGGGGGGATTATCCGCAATTCCGAAAAATTCATGTTCTAACTCCGATTGATTGATCTCGTTAGCCTTTACAACTTTAGTGTTTACTTTGATCTCATTCGAGACCCCAAAATCCAACTTTTTCAACTTCGAGGGCAAAACAGTCTTTTTACACAAAAATCTGGACACAAATAACGATATCTCCAAAACCCTTGAAATATATATTTTTTGGAAACTAGAATTTATGACAAACGATTTTCCCTTCTTCGTCGAATTCATCCGAGGCCCGGAAATCTATGTTTTTAGCATAACAAGCCTTGTAAGTTGTGGGACCCACCTCTACTTTGAATATATTGTGAACTCAGTCTCCTTATCTTATTTTCTCATGCTCTTTGTCGAAGGAGTAGTTCCAGCCCACTCTAGGGTTTCTTCCCTTGATTCTTCTTGCTTCTTCATCTCCAAATCCACACCAACCTTTGTCAAATAGGGAAATGGACTCTATCATCTTCTTCATCACCATGAGAGCTTTCTTTTAATGCCATTGGAAGAGAAAACTGTTGGAAGTAGGTGGCCTCGTGGATAGGTTTCAAAAACTTTTGACCCACTTGACACAGGGATGAAGTATCTATAAGGCTACAAAACCCAATCCAAGATCCAAGTCCTCAATCTCATGATCAAGATCAGTAAAACACTATCTCCAAGATAGTAAATAGCTGCCAACAAGTAACCATAAAAATCCACAATGCACAAGTAGATAATATCTTGGGAGCTCGGTTGTGCTCTAATGGAGAAGAAGACAATTGGATTGAACAAGAACTCTTCTTGTAGTGAATTAAGACCTCCAAGACCTTATTGTCTTCCACGCTATGACCTGGTTTAAATATCTTTCCTCAAGGAGAATGGTGGGATCTCCAAGAGAAAACAACTAGAAGCTCTAAGGAAACTAGAAGAGAACTAGAAGAGGGGGAAGAGAAGAGGTGGGGCATGTAACTCTTGCACTCACTAGGCTGGGCGTGAATTCCAATGTATTGGACGTCCAAAGGGGTGCTCCCCTATATATAGCCCCATGACACCTCCTCTTACTTATAATTAATAGAAATATCACTTCCACAAGAATTAGTAACCTTCTCTTCTTACTGTTATCACTATTAGAAGTCTCACTTCCAATAAAAATAGTAACTTTCTATTTCCTTTCATTTTTTACTTCAAGTAGAATTAGTAATGATTAAATAATTAGGCTAGCGTGAGGACCACTAGGGATTCCATAGAAAGCTGGTTCCAACTGGGACACCCTGACCCCGCATCTCATGTGCAATCCGGGCTCACAATTAATTGCAAATAACTCCACTATATAAATGCAATTGCGCTCTAGTCTTAGGAATAAATTACAAGAAGACCCTAAACTTCCCTATCACCACAAGTAGGCCCCTCCATCAATATTCATGGATCAATTAGATAAAACATGTCCCACCAACTTAAATCCATATCTTATTATCCTTGAGACCTAATTGTCAAACCCCAACCCAGGATTAACCCAATAGTGGTTGCTTAGTGTGTGCTTAGTCTTAATCGGGTTTAGTTACCGTGGGTTCGAGTGTGATTAGTTTTAGTCATGGATATAGCTTTGGGGAGTTTCGAGAACGTTTAGTGTTAACTAGACACACTCAGGAAGGCCTGGGTGTACGTGCAAGCGTGGGAAGATCGTGTTTGATTTTGTGTTGATCGTGATTTTCATTTCATTTGATTGGTTTTATAATTATGTACAACTTTCGTGTTTAGCCCGTCTGTGTTTGTAGCCCAGAAACTCAAGTTTTGGCAAAAAATGGTAAAATAGCCTTTTCACACTCAAATCTGGACACAATTTTCGAGATCCCAAAACCATGTCAAAAATATACTTTTTGGAAACTAGATATTTCAAGGATCGTTTTATCCTTCTTCGTCGACTTCATTTGAGGCCCACAAGACTATGTTTTTACTCATGCAAGATTTGCACCTAAGGAACCCACTTGCAAGCACTTAAGCCCTTTCCCCTCTTTCTCTCTTCATTCCACAAATTCCTACAACTTTTCTTGACCTAGGTTGAAAAACCCTCTTTTCCTCTTCTTCTTCTCTTCTTGAATGCTTGAGCTAGGAGCCTCCAAATGGAATTCTAAAACCATCATCTTCTTCCTCTCAAGCCAAGCTTTCCATTGATGCCATTTTCTTGAAGTCTCTTGTTGGGAAAGATCTTCATTTCCTTCCTCACATCTTGTTTGGGCACCTCTATGTAAGAGCTTCTACCCATCTCTTCAATGGAGTTCTTTTGATTCCTAAAGATCATGTTTTTCTAACTTGTAGCAACCATTTCGAAATGGGTTGCTTGGTTGCATTTTTGGGTGAGTTTTTGAATGGGTTTCATGGGATTTTTGTAGTTCTTGGCTTGACTCTTGAGTGGGAGTGCTTGGAGAAGAGTTTTGTTTTCATTTGGCTAAGGCAAGTAATCTATTTAGGTTGTTGTGCATGTGGATTATGGATTTGTCATTTGTAATAATGTTTTGTTTTACTAGACTTCCATGTTGTGATCTTATTTTAGAGAATGCAAGCATGCCAAATAGCTTTCCAAACTTTCAGATTTCATTACTTTTAATTATGTCTTGCTTTTGTTGAAGTTTGGATTTGTTTTGATAAGAATGTGTTTGAAGGATTATGAAATGAGTTTCTATGTTAATGACTTGATTAAGTTTGAAATAAATGCCCCATTGTGAGCCTTGATAGCATGTTATATATTCATGTATCAAATTTGCTAATCAGGTTGGAAAGAATGTAGAAAAGAAAGGGAAGAATGGATGGACCAATGCACTGCAGAAATCAGAACTGGGTTCTATTTCCGCAGCTCACGCGGTCGACCGGCCAAGGGGCGCGGTCGACCGGGGACACTGGGTTTGGTCCCAGTTGGATGACCTGCTGCACTGCGGGAATTACTGTTTCCGCAGTTCACGCGGTCGACTGGCCAGGGGGCGCGGTCGACCGACGACACAGGGTCAGGTTCTCTGGAACCTGACGAAAACACTGTGCACTGAATTTATTTTACAACTCCAGGTCGACCGGGCTCACAGTGTACGCATTCGACCGGCCAAGGGCCAGGTCGACCGGCCCAACTGAAATTTCCCCTTTTTAAGAGGATTTTTGCCCATTTGCATATTCTTTAGAAATTTGAAAACTAGGCTATATTAAGGACTTTAACTTGACATTGTGTGAATGGAACTCCATGATATGTACCAACTTCGGGGGCACCAATCCTTGTATTTTAATAATAGAGTTCCAATCACATAAGGGTCAACGAATAGCCTAAGCATGTACTTAATGAAATTATCGTGTTTTGAATGTTGATTTAAGACCACAAGTCATATCGTGTACTCGCTTTGAAGTCAAGTATTTAAGCTCGTTCTAAGATATGTTTCAAGTATTAAATGGGGATCACTTTTATAAGTTGTGAGCATATATATATTATGCATTTTGCTAGTCGTGCCTTGTCTTGTTGTGACAAGTGATTTCCCCTTTTATTTTCGATATGTTTAAATCGTGCTTTGTGTGTTTTGTGCATTCATGAACTCAAGTGAACACCATAGAGCTTGGACTGCCCTTTCAGTCTGATCCACTGTCTGGGGGTCCTTAAACATGTGAACTAACTGCAGATTAGTCGTGTATTCATTACACACTGTGCGTGTCCGGTTCCGCGGCCGGAATCCCGTATTTGTGGGAATCGTGTCGTGTTATACTATGTATATTCGTGCTTGTCGTGCGTGCTTACTCTTTTCATTATAAATGATAGAGAAAGGATGGGCTCTTTGTGGATTTACGATTCATGATATATATATATATATATATGTTATGCATTCATGTTAGTTTGTCTTTGATTTAGAAAAGTGTTTTGTAAGTATTTGTTTTACGTTCAGTAAATGTTGACACCAAAAACGTCACTATGTCCCTTCAACACCAAAAGCTACATGGAGCCACATCCTGCCATAAATAGGAAGGCGCCACTTCAAGCACCAGATCTTGTCAGAATCAAACAAAAACTGCAAGATCCTTCAAAGCAGCCAAAAGAGGGGTACACATGAAGTTTCGGGCCATTTCGACATGATTTGGCCTAACTTCACTCCTCCGACAGGCAGACAAGAGTTCCCGGCAGCGACAATGTCGAAGACTTCAAAACTTCGATCAGAGCCTACGGATGGTCTCAAAATACCTCCAAAAGGCCCCCTGCCAAATTTCAAGTCAAACGGACGACGTTTGACCCTTCATCAACTCTCGGGAAGCAAAAAACAAGCCCATCGGCAGCGGAGCACCCCGGAATCATGGCATTCAAATTGGAGCTAATGGATCGTCTCAAAATGACTCCAATAGGTCCCCTGTCAAATTTTAGGTCAAACGGACATCGTTTGACCTAGTTTCGAAGCTCGGCACTTTCCTCGAGATGAAATCAAGGCGAGCGTTTGCGGGACCCCAAAAGGCTTCAAAACCCAAACTAAAGCCCATGGTTGGTCCTACTTACTACTCAGGAGGCTCCCTGTCAAATTTCAGGTCAATCGGACATCGGTTGACCACAAGTCAAAGCTCGGCATTTCTCTCATGGCGAAATCAAGGCAAGCATTTGCGGGACCCCAAACGGCTTCAAAACTCAAACCAAAGCCTATGGTTGGTCCTATCTAATGCTCAAGAAGCTCCACGTCGAATTTCAGGTCATTCTGACATCGTTTGGCCTAGTTTCAATGCTTGACAAAAAATCGGCAAAACCGCACAACAAAGTCTTCGGCTTTCCAGAAAAATAGGAAACTTTGTGCTCCGATTTCCGTGGCTTCTCGACGGGATTTCTCCAAGGAAAACAGGCCAATAAATGAGGGGAAATGTCAAGAAAAATACAGGAAGAAAAAGCATAAAAAAAGAGCGAAAAACGGCGAAGATACGGCGACCGGAAGGCGGCCAAAAAATGGGCCCAAGGCCCATGGTCGCCAGCCCCATGGTCGCAGGCGACCATGGGCCCATGGTCGCCGGCGACCATGGAATTTCCGGCGACCCAAAAGTCGCCGGAAACCCACTTTTTCGGGTCCGTTTCGCGATCCGAGTTGATTGGCCCCTGTGATTTTTCCAAAATCTGATTTTTCGTGCATGAAATCCGTCAATCTTTAGTAAAATCACGGATTCACCGCCGAAATCATTGGATGATCATTCGACGCCTCGAAATCGTCAAAGAAAGTACACTTTCTGCCCGCCCGATCGTGAAATCGACAGGACGGATGTTGCCGGCACATTGAGATCAATCAATGTCTGAAATTTCATCGCCATCCGACATCAAACAATGTGTGGATCCATCGGCGATCATCGCGAGAAGAATTCCAAAAGACACTGCGCAGCCCGCGACTCTTCAAGCGACTTGGCGGCCAATTAATGAGAATAAATGACCCATTTTATGACAAGTTAATGCGGTCATTAACTCATTATTTTGAACGGCCCAATCAAAAGCAAGCAAATGGGAGTTACAAATCCAATGATTTATGGCATTAAAGCCACGAAACTCCTCCCATGATGGAGATTAAATGCAATCAAAGGCTCATTAATCTCCATCGACCAATCAAATTCAAGGAAAAAGGAGTTACAAAACAAATCATTTAAAACTTGTAACTCCTCCCATTATGAGCATTAATGTATTAAATGCTCATAAACCCTCCTAATGGCCACCAAAAGCCTATAAATAGGAGGGCTTTTCCAAGGAGAAGGCCCCAGAAAAATTGCTCGGAAAATCCCGGAAAATCCAGAGAAATCAGAAGAACCTCTGCCAATTTGAAGAAAAGAAACTCTGCTGCAAGAGCAACTACAAGGTGATTGAAGCACCCTTGGGGGGCCACCCCCCCAAGGACCTCCCTTCTTCTACCAACATGGCTAAAACATGGCTTTTCAGCCCGTTTACTTAGCTTTTTATCGGATATAAGACCTTCTCTTGGTCTTTGTCCTTTAAAAATCTGAGGTTAGAAAGCCGAGCCAAGAATCCAAGCATCGTGTTCTCATCTGCATGGACGATGGAGGAGCCCATACATGACTCGCGACCGTCGATCTGAACGTGTCCCCACAATCGAATGAGAAGTCAGATTCCTTTTCTTGATTTCTATTGTACTTTATTTTTCTTTTAGAGACAAAAATCACAATTCTTGTCTTTCATAATGGATGAGACTTGTAAATCGCCTTTTACGGCAAAATCGCCTTTCACGGCAACAAATGAAATCGCCTTTCACGGCATTAAAAAAAAACCTTTTGTCTCTTTTCTTAAAATATGTGTGCAATAGAAACTAGAAAAAGTTTCATTTCCCCTTTCTACTTGCGAAGGTGGATCTTCGGATCACCATTCCTAAATTCTAAGTAGAAAAGTGAAATTGGCATACCCGTATAAAAAAAAGAAAGATGTTGAAACCCTTTACCTTTTTCTTCTCCTCCCCTCCGCCGCACCCCGAAAGACCCGGGGCGGAGGCAGCGGGAGAGAGGGAAGGAATCGGGTCCATCAAACCGATCACGAAAATACAACACTCCATTCACCATCTTGAAATCTGGACGTTCTGCAATATGGTCCATAATCCTAGCCAAATCAGAATCTTGCAACTGACTGTCCTTGATCTTCTGGATAAAAGTGGGCTCAGACACTGTCATATTGGCTAACATCACACCCAACTCTAGGGTCTGCACTTCAACACCTAAATCTTCAAACTGCTGAAGGACACTGGTTCCTCTCAAGCTGGCCATGATCCCTAACGTTCTGCTCAATGTATCAACTACAACATTCACTTTGCCTGGATGATACTTGATTAGAAAGTCATAGTTCTTGATGTATTCCATCCACCTCCTCTGTCTCATGTTCGAATCCTTCTGTGAGAACAAATATTGTAGACTCCTATGGTCGGAATGGACTTCAAATTTCTCCCCGTAGAGATAGTGCCTCCACATCTTCAAAGCAAATACCACTGCTGCCAATTCCAAGTCATGAGTTGCATAGTTCTTCTCATGATCCTTCAACTACCTTGAGCCATAAGCAATCACCTTGCCATCTTGCATCAATACACAACCTAGCCCCACATTAGAAGCATCTGTAAAAACAATGAATCCACCACTGCCCGATGGTTATGTGAGGATTGGAGCTGTGGTTAATCTTCTCTTCAACTCTTGAAAACTTGTTTCACACTGCTGATGGACCCGATTCCTTCCCTCTCTCCCGCTGCCTCCGCCCCGGGTCTTTCGGGGTGCGGCGGAGGGGAGGAGAAGAAAAAGGTAAAGGGTTTCAACATCTTTTTTTTTTGTAAGGGTATGCCAATTTCACTTTTCTACTTGGAATTTAGAAACGGTGATCAGAAGATCCACCTTCACAAGTAGAAAGGGGAAATGAAACTTTTTCTAGTTTTCCATTGCACACATATTTTAAGAAAAGAGACAGGGTTTTTTTGAATGCCGTGAAAGGCGATTTCATTTGTTGCTGTGAAAGGCGATTTTGCCGTAAAAGGCGATTTACAAGTCTCATCCATTATGAAAGACAAGAATTGTAATTTTTGTCTCTAAAAGAAAAATAAAGTACAATAGAAATCAAGAAAAGGAATCTGACTTCTCATTCGATTGTGGGGACACGTTCAGATCGACGGTCGCGAGTCATGTATGGGCTCCTCCATCGTCCATGCAGATGAGAACACGATGCTTGGATTCTTGGCTCGGCTTTCTAACCTCAGATTTTTAAAGGACAAAGACCAAGAGAAGGTCTTATATCCGATAAAAAGCTAAGTAAACGGGCTGAAAAGCCATGTTTTAGCCATGTTGGTAGAAGAAGGGAGGTCCTTGGGGGGGTGGCCCCCCAAGGGTGCTTCAATCACCTTGTAGTTGCTCTTGCAGCAGAGTTTCTTTTCTTCAAATTGGCAGAGGTTCTTCTGATTTCTCTGGATTTTCCGGGATTTTCCGAGCAATTTTTCTGGGGCCTTCTCCTTGGAAAAGCCCTCCTATTTATAGGCTTTTGGTGGCCATTAGGAGGGTTTATGAGCATTTAATACATTAATGCTCATAATGGGAGGAGTTACAAGTTTTAAATGATTTGTTTTGTAACTCCTTTTTCCTTGAATTTGATTGGTCGATGGAGATTAATGAGCCTTTGATTGCATTTAATCTCCATCATGGGAGGAGTTTCGTGGCTTTAATGCCATAAATCATTGGATTTGTAACTCTCATTTGCTTGCTTTTGATTGGGCCGTTCAAAATAATGAGTTAATGACCGCATTAACTTGTCATAAAATGGGTCATTTATTCTCATTAATTGGCCGCCAAGTCGCTTGAAGAGTCGCGGGCTGCGCAGTGTCTTTTTGGAATTCTTCTCGCGATGATCGCCGATGGATCCACACATTGTTTGATGTCGGATGGCGATGAAATTTCAGACATTGATTGATCTCAATGTGCCGGCAACATCCGTCCTGTCGATTTCACGATCGGGCGGGCAGAAAGTGTACTTTCTTTGACGATTTCGAGGCGTCGAATGATCATCCAATGATTTCGGCGGTGAATCCGTGATTTTACTAAAGATTGACGGATTTCATGCACGAAAAATCAGATTTTGGAAAAATCACAGGGGCCAATCAACTCGGATCGCGAAACGGACCCGAAAAAGTGGGTTTCCGGCGACTTTTGGGTCGCCGGAAATTCCATGGTCGCCGGCGACCATGGGCCCATGGTCGCCTGCGACCATGGGGCTGGCGACCATGGGCCATGGTCGCCGGCGACCATGGGCCTTGGGCCCATTTTTTGGCCGCCTTCCGGTCGCCGTATCTTCGCCGTTTTTCGCTCTTTTTTTTATGCTTTTTCTTCCTGTGTTTTTCTTGACATTTCCCCTCATTTATTGGCCTGTTTTCCTTGGAGAAATCCCGTCGAGAAGCCACGGAAATCGGAGCACAAAGTTTCCTATTTTTCTGGAAAGCCGAAGACTTTGTTGTGCGGTTTTGCCGATTTTTTGTCAAGCGTTGAAACTAGGCCAAACGATGTCAGAATGACCTGAAATTCGACGTGGAGCTTCTTGAGCATTAGATAGGACCAACCATAGGCTTTGGTTTGAGTTTTGAAGCCGTTTGGGGTCCCGCAAATGCTTGCCTTGATTTCGCCATGAGAGAAATGCCGAGCTTTGACTTGTGGTCAACCGATGTCCGATTGACCTGAAATTTGACAGGGAGCCTCTTGAGTAGTAAGTAGGACCAACCATGGGCTTTAGTTTGGGTTTTGAAGCCTTTTGGGGTCCCGCAAACGCTCGCCTTGATTTTATCTTGAGGAAAGTGCCGAGCTTCGAAACTAGGTCAAACGTTGTCCGTTTGACCTAAAATTTGACAGGGGACCTATTGGAGTCATTTTGAGACGATCCATTAGCTCCAATTTGAATGCCATGATTCCGGGGTGCTCCGCTGCCGATGGGCTTGTTTTTTGCTTCCCGAGAGTTGATGAAGGGTCAAACGTCGTCCGTTTGACTTGAAATTTGGCAGGGGGCCTTTTGGAGGTATTTTGAGACCATCCGTAGGCTCTGATCGAAATTTTGAAGTCTTCGACATTGTCGCTGCCGGGAGCTCTTGTCTGCCTGTCGGAGGAGTGAAGTTAGGCCAAATGATGTCGAAATGGCCCGAAACTTCATGTGTACCCCTCTTTTGGCTGCTTTGAAGGATCTTGCAGTTTTTGTTTGATTCTGACAAGATCTGGTGCTTGAGGTGACGCCTTCCTATTTATGGCAGGATGTGGCTCCATGTAGCTTTTGGTGTTGAAGGGACATAGTGACATTTTTGGTGTCAACAAATGCCCCCTCGAGGTACAACGATGAGGTGCGCAGCTGTAGCAGTCGGTGTGCCTCGAAGAGAATTTGAAGGAGATCTTCTTGCTTGACCAAGAGTCTTGAGCATTTTTCTTTTGATGGAGTTGCTTTTTCGAGCTTCCAAGGGATTTCGTGGTAATGAGAGGGGTCATGTACCGTCTCAAGGCATGGATTTTGAAATGACATTTGGGTGTGGGTTTTGGGTTTTGGGTTTTCCCTTTTAACCTTGTGAACCTAAAGGCTTTATGTGGCACATTAGGCGGTTAAGAAGGTTTTTTGGTTTTTGACCTTGTGACCTAACAGGCTGTATGTGGCAAGTTAGGGGGTCGGGATTTTGGTTTTTGGTTTCGGTCTTGTGACCTAACAAGCTGTATGTGGCAAGTTAGGGGACCATGGTTTGGTTTTTGGTTACTCTTTGGGGACAATTTTGGGTCCATTGGAGTGGTTTGGTTTTTTGTGGAATGTCAATTTCAAGATTGTAGCTTGATTTGGTGCATGGGGTTGGATGGTTTGGATTTTTCTTGGAAGCTCATGAAGCTCGGAATTTTTGTATGGTCCAATCAACTCAAGAGAGGCATGGAACCATTTTTGTATGCTCTTGGTAAGAGAAATTTTGACTAAAAGCCACTTTTAGTGCCTAGGTGGTCAAACCTAGCTCATATGGGCTAACCCATGGGACCTTAAGCTTTTAAGAATGGCTTAGATCTCATGTGGTGTCATTTTGTAAAGAATATCTAAAAATATCCCTTTTGTGTAGAGAATATCTAAAAATATCCTTACTTGGAGAGAATCTCTCAAGTTTCCTTGATTTTGGGAGAGATTTTCTCAAAGTATCTTTCTTTGGGAGAAAGTTTCTCAAATCCCCTTTCTTTTTGGAGAGAATTTCTCAAGAACTCCTCTTTAGGAGAGAATATCTCAAATCTCCTTCTCTTTTAGGAAGTTTGCTAATTTTTAGCACTTACCTCCTTGCTTTTCTCCTCCTTTCCTCTTTTGGTTTGCTTTTTCTATAAAAGCAATGGAGATGGGTTTTCTTTCTCTTGTTGCTTTCTTTTTGCAAAAAACCTTCAAGAGTGCTCCAGGAATTTCTCAAGGATCTTCAAGTTCCTTCTTCTTCTTCTCCATGGCTTCAAGTAGGTCTTCTTTTTCCAAGAAAACCCCATGTAGATGTAGAAACGTTCCTTTTCTTCTTTTTTTTTCTTCTTTTCTTTTCTTTTCTCTCTGTTTTTTTTCACGTGTTTTCTCTTTTTTTTTTTGTTTTTTTTTTCACGTGTTTTCCTTTTTCTCTTTTTTTTGTTTTTTTTTTTTTCACGTGCTTTCTTTCTTCTTTTTTCTTTGCACGTTTTGCCCCCCTTTTTTTTTGCCTTCTTTTTTTTTAAGAGGTTTTTTTTTTTTTGCTCACTATGATATGAGGTTTATGCAATTCAAGATGATCATGCATTTTTTTTTCTTTTTTTTTTTTTTATTTAAAATGCATCAAGATCAAAGGCTAGAATTTCTAGGTCAAGTCAACATGGATTTTGACTTAGACAAAGTTTGATTGGTTTTGACCAAATTGGGTTGGAATTGGTCAAACTTTTGTCAAAGTTTTCCTAGCATCTAATGCATGATGATTTTATGCATGATTTTTAGTAAATGGAATTGGGAGCATGATGATGCATACCTCGAATTTTCTTGCAAGTCTTGGGATTTTTGGAGCTTGCAGCAATGTTGAGCCCACTTCTCCAGTCTCGCAGAATTTCGAGGAACTTTGCAAGTTTTGGAATTTTGAGCTCGCAGCAATGTTGAGCTCTTTTCTGATTTTGCGAAGATTTGAGAGGAAAGGCTTGATCTCGCAGCAATGTCTGAATTCAAGCCTCTTCGAGAATCCTTCATTGATTATGAGCTCGCAGCAATGTTGAGCTCATCTTCAAGTTTCCTTTCTTTTTCGGGGTGCCTCCCTTTTCTTCGAAATTGCCCCGGAACCATGCCAAAACTTTGCTAGGAATTTTTTTTTTATAGCAAAATTCTGTCATTTGGTGTTTGATTTCTTCCTTTCTGACTTTTGCAGGTGGTTCCTCCAGAACGAACATGGGTAGGAATGTCGCCTCCTTGCTCATTCGGTTGCGAGTATCGATGGAATGTCGCTTCCTCGCGAAGTTGGGTGCAAGTATCGACTAAGCGTCGCTTCCCTGCTTTTTCTTCAAAAATTTTGTTTTGCGGGTATCGATGGAATGTCGCCTCCCCACGATTTTTGAAATTTGAGGTTTTTTCGAACCTTTGTTTTTCTTTTGAAATTTGGGTTGTGGATATCAACTGGAATGTTGCGTCTCCACGATTTTTGAAATTTTGCAAGTATCAACGAGGTGTTGCTTCCTTGCGATTTTGAGGTTTTGGAAGTATCGAATGGGGTTCGCATCCTTCCAATGGGTTTTTGCGAGTATCGACTTGACATCGCTTTCCCGATTTTTGTTTTTAGACACGAGGGTCGTAAATTTTGACCTAAAACCATTTTTGGCGGTAAAAGGCAAGGCGGACTAGGGTGGAAATTCCTAAGTCCTGATTTTTGTTTCAAACCAAGAATTTTGGGTTCAAGGA
>QPKB01000005.1:29358092-29384678 GCA_003546025.1 Camphora micrantha | reverse complement strand
CTTACAATAATGTATGAATGAGAAAGGTACAGATCATTGACTTTGATAACCACCGACAACCCATATTTCAAGCTTTAGTTTGGGAGCTTTTGTCTTATTTTATGACCCGCAACTGCTACACAAAGCATACCAACGTGCGGATGTCTCCATTACCCTCATTAGGTTATCATTCCACTATCCCATATTTTAACTAATGATAATAGCACTCTCCAACTAAAAGGATCCTACCCAAACCCGGCAAAAACCACATTATGAGGCTAACAAGCAATCATCCAAAGTCATTATGATACAAGAATGGCCTACTTTGCTTTAACCCCTCATCACCACAATACTATAAAGAAAAAAAAAAGATAATAAAATTAAAGGTGATCAATTCAAGACCATGAAATTAGGTTATGCATGATTTTTTTCATGAGACGATGTGAAAAAGAACCAAGAAACAGCTACATGAGTTCAAATGTGTATCAAAACAAAGAAAAAAAATCTGATTCTTGATAAGGTTGAATGTGTGCAAGCGTCCATGTGACATACCCATGAAAGAAAAACAAATATATGGACTGAAACAACGCATGTGGGTGGGGCGTGCTCGGGACAAGCAAGACATCAGGAATCCAAAAGCAGTGCCTGGGCTCACTTCGTCCCATCCTCACACCCCATGATCAGTCAACCACTCTATGTCCCACGTGTCTCTCACACGCGCTCCAGCTCTAGATCATCATATGGAGACTGTGTTTGAAAAACTCTACTTACCAAATTTCAAGGTCCCACCCATGAAGAATCGAATAATAGACGAATGAATTTTGGTCACCAAACCCTGAGAAAAGAAAAGTGTAGCAACCCTAGATTTATTTCATTTATGATTGATTAATGAGGATGCCCAAGGCTGGAGTAATAGTAGAGTGGGGAACTATCCTTATAAATCCTTGTATGATTTTTTACAGTGCGTGCGCAATTTTTCATTTCTCTATATCAGTAATATTCAACTGGGTATCCGAGCAACTATCATCTGAAATGTCCCTACAGGTGAATGGTGGGGGGACGTAGGTGGTCGTGTGCACCTCAGCAATGCCCAATTGACACCATGGAAGAATGGGTGGTGCTTGATTGCTGCGGCGCCCATGGTGGACCCCATGCGCCTCGCCGGGTCCTTGACCAATAGCCCCACGATGAGGTCCTTTGCGGACCCGGGCACAGATGGTTCCTTTTGGAAATTCGCAGAGCCCGGGCCACAATGTTGGCCAATGTCATCTCATTGTCGATTCCCCTGAAGGGTGTCACCCCGTACAAAACTCAAACACAAATATCCCCAGTGTCCACCAGTCCACTGCGCTACCGTGGCCCTCACCGATACAATCTCAGGCGCCAAGTACTCTATGGGTGCCAACGAAGGACATTGACCTCACGTCGACAGGCTCAGAAACAAACTCAGGCACGCCTCGGTTGTGGCCAGACTTCTTCTTGCGCTTGCGCTTGGGGTGGAAGCATGAAACAGCAGGGACAATGCAATTAGGAAGGATGCATGAGGCATTGGCAAAGGGAGGGGGATCTGCAGAGTAGTCACTGGAAGATGCTCCAGGTAGCTGAATCGGATCGGAGACGAGTTGGGGCATGGATGTCTGGGTGTCACATTTGAGGGAGAGATCAAAAATCCGTGAGCATTGATGTGGCCGTCTGATCTGACGAGGGACATTTTCCGGCTTCAGATCGCGGTAGACGATCCCCATCATATGACATATTCGAGGGCCACTACCACCTCCATGCGTTAGAACCTGAAGAGAATCAGCAGCCATGCAGATTGTAGACCTGTTAGTTTCAAAACTACTAGGATTCATATTTCAAACTCAATTATGAATATAGTAATTTGATGTGCCATGGGATACAGTGATAAATAAAGAAGATGTCATGAAGGTTGGCACAGCTTGGCCTACCCTTCACCCGTTTGCTGTTTTGATTTTTGCTCCATGCAAATTCCGAACCAGACTAAGATGCTAAAATTGAGGAATGACCTTAGAATTTTCAAAATTAATCATCGTAGCAAAGCTAAAATTAGCGAACTCCCTAATGTTGTTACAATAAAACTAGGTAGAAATATTTCACAAAATGTTCTAGTACGGGTATGGTTACTGGTGGAATAACTAGTAATTTCTCTCAAAGTTAATTTTGGATATACGTCTAAGACAAATGTAAACGTGCTCATGGGTCGCGACATCATTCAATGGGACCACGTGTAATGGTGATGAAGGCAGCAATATTCAATCCAAGGAGTTCGATATGAAGATTTTCCCAGTGACGATTATATGTGTCCACTTTATCAGGAAAAAAAAGAAAAAAAAAAATGGAAATTATATCTGAACTAGAGGCCGATGCGTCACCAAGTTCTATGTCAAATATAATAATAATAATAATATTATGGGCCACTCAGTATGTTGAATGCTCATCCATCCTATAACATAAAAGGAGAGGTCAGTCTACTATCCCTCTTTCCACAAAAGTGAGTAGGAAATGTCATATATGTCTGCATTTGTGGTATATATGCCTTGTCAGGCACCTCTCCCATAAGTGAAAAATCGAAAAAAAAAAAAACAGAAATTGCTCAATCTAAGATTTATTGCAATCATTCATTGCTTTTATACATCCTACAGGACGCAGCTAATTACATTCGGTTATTATTAAATAGCTAATCTATTAAGTTCCATGTTATATTGAGGGACTAGTGGAGCCTGCTGCGTGACTGCGGTGAATAAATTAGTAGAGCTTGCCTGGCAGACGTGAGATAAGTAGAGCCTGCTGCCTGCCTAACTGACGTGGGTTGAGTGTAATTGTTTGGTATCTCTACTCTTTTTTTTATAGATTCATCTAAAATAGATCCATTAAAAAAGAGCCATAAAAAAAAGAGGCTAGAATAAAAAAAAAACGCGTTTGGTAACGCACGAATTATTTTAAATACATCGTCTCTATATTTTAAGACCCCAAAAGCTCTATTTCTCATCTGCCTACTTTTGGAGCATTTGGATTTTAGAGGATTTGGCTCTAAATGTCTAAAGCGGAAAGAGTCTAAAATCTTGTGCCAACGCTCTAATTGTTCAACCTCTGAACAATTTAGACATATATAGAGAAATAGAGGCATGAAATAGAGATGTCAATATATTTAAGAGGAAATGGGACATTTAATGCCAAGCATGGTGATACTGTAACTTTGAAAATGAGCCACCAATGATGCATAATGCTAGAGTTGCACGATAAATAAGTTCAGTTGCTTGTTTACCTAAAAAATAATTAAATTTCGGCTTTATAGCTTGTTTTGAGCGAACACCGTATACGACTCCATAGAGTCAGGTTCATATTAAAAAAAAATAAAATAAAGGAAGCAGCCATTTGAATTCATTGAGGAACTAAGTACCACAAAATGTGCAGTCCCAATCAGTCAGGTGGTGGAGAGAGACAAATAGTAAATTGAACGTAGGGCCCACTAGCAGGAGGCCAGTACATTGAGTTGTTGGATGGTGGGGTGGAACATGAAATAATTAAGAGTGGGTTATGTTTTACCTACGTTCGACCGTTGTATGAGTTATTTAAATATTACAACGTGCCTCGGGTCATGAATTCCCCTTAAATATATGAGGCAAACTACCAGAACTAAGATAAATCTACTCAGTCAGAGTGTTCATCTTCCAATTTAATAAAAAATATACTATTTAGTTTTTCCTTAAAAGCTAAAACTAAAGGGAAAAAAAATTCATATAATAAATTCACTCTTCAGTTTTACCTTAAAAGCTAAAACTAAAGGGAAAAAATTCATATATTATTTTATAACAATAGGCCCACCTATATTATTGATCAAACCCCGACAACATACCTAGTCAGATGGACTGGGCCTTCACTCCAATTTGTCACTGATATCAACATTTGGATCGGATTTCAGTACGAAATCCAATCTATCTTTGAAGGTTTTAGTAATATATATATATATATATATATATAAATAAGGGATATTTCTGTTGGGGCCCACCTAGGGACCCACTGATCATGGGACTTGTGAGGGATGGGAAGAGACATCTTGGATGAGACCATATATTAAATTTGGGGTCAATCTCATGCCTATAACCCCTTCATCCGTGGCCCACAAATTTAATAATTTTATATTAAAGAAAAAAATTTAATTCTCGATTCAATGGTCCAATCCGTTTAGATAGGTGAAAATTCAATGGGTTTAGTTTACTTAAGGAAATTCCATGTGTGTGGATGGTTCGAATGTATTATAAAAATCAATCATACTATGTCGTCCCTCACCATAACATGGTGAGTGATAGATGCACATAAATATTTTATATATTAATATAATATAATATATAAAAGTGGCGGATGCATGAATTTCATTTATGAAATACAATGGTCAATTGAAAAATCAAATTAAATTTCATAGGGTACCCATATTTTCAAGTTATTTCGAAAAACCTAGATAGAGAGAATAGACCCATCCGCAATAACAATAGTCAAATACCGTGTAGATGAAGAAAAAAAAAATCTAAAAATAAAGCTTTATTGCAGCAAAACTCAAAACACCTGAAAGAACAAAGAAATCTCTTTTCTAACCAATCACAGCGCGTAGTCTTACCTTTACCTTTTTTTTATGGAGCGGTTTTGCCGATTTAGGTATAAAATTTTTCACTTTCATCTTCATGAGTGGGGCGGAATCAATTTTGAAGGTGGAGCATGGGCCATATGGCAATAGCCAATCAAGGGCCTTTTTCAAATTGGGCGGGTGCCACCGCACCCACGTGCACTGGGTGTGCGCCTTGACAGAATCATAAAAACGTTGGAAGACTCATTAAAGGTTTGGTGCGACCAACTTTTGGTTATGGAAACTACTGGTGCGCTGCGACTTGCGACTTGCGAGTATATTCCATTTGCAGGATTCTAGTCTAATGACTTGAAAAAAAAAAAAAAAAATTTATAGCAAACAGCCTGTTGATGGTTGCAGCATTTTAGAGGACAGATCCAAGAATTTATGAGTCCCACTAGTTATAAGATCTTACCTATTTTCCATAAAACCGGTCCATTATATAAGAATTCCATAATATTTATTTCCTGAGACAAACTCGATGCATAGCAAAAGAAATGGGCCTGTTTATTTTTAATCAAGCTAATCCACAGTACTCTTAAACATTGTTGGGAGTGGGACCACAGACTTTGTCATGCCTAACGTTTTAAAAAGAGGAGAGAGCTTTCTGCTCCCCTCGATGCTCAATGAACATCCCTATTCAACTGAAAAGTGGGTCCACCATAAAAAATAAAAAATAAAAAACTATTCATCTCTCTTGGGAATTTCCTCGAAAATGCAATCCTTTATATATATTTTTTTAAATTCTCCCAAACTCCAAACGAGCAAAATAAAACCAAAGTTTTTAACAGCTCTTTCCTGTTATTTTCACCCCAATCATATTTCCTCCCATTCTCACAGTAAGGTCCTGAGAACAGCAAGTGCGGCCCACATTTCAATAAAGTTGTTGCCCCTGCAAAGTCCTTCTAATGGAAGATCTAATCTCCAATCAACAATCACTCTTTTTTCTCATCCCACGGACCCCCAATGTACCATCCATCCATCACCGACGTGTCCCACACCAGATCAACGACCTGGATGATTCGGGCACAACCATGGAATCTTGCTTCTCAGGGACCTCTCACCATGAGAGTAAAAAGCAACAGCAATAATAAAAACAAAGTAAAAACACAGAACAGAGTGAGAGCGATGGAGAGAGAGAGAGAGAGAGTGAGTGAATCAATTCAATGTGCACGAGGCAGGGAGGGGAGGCAGAATTATTAAAGTGTTCCAGTGCTAACGTGCGCACCTGACGGCAGACTCGTCGAATCGCTTTCCGGGCTGACGCTGCCGGAGCACGTGCAGATCCCCGCCGGCGCAGAACTCGGTGAGGAGGCAGGACCATCTTCCGCCGTCGACGGCCGCATATAGCGTCGGCAAGAAGGGGTGGTCCAACATCTCGAGTATCTCCCTCTCCGTCCTGGCCCTCCCTTCCTTGTTCCTCCCGGCCAGCTCCTTCTTATCCATCACCTTCGCCGCGAAAGCGCAGCCCCGGCGCACTTTAGCTCCGCCAGGTAAACGGATCCTATGTCCCCGCTCCCCAGCCGCTGCAAGAACTTGAGGTCCGACATGGAAGGCGGGGACCCGCCAGAGTCCGATCTGGCGCGTCGGATGGCGTCCAGCAGGCGTCGGGCGGGGCGTGGGCCCGAACGGGTATCCAGGCAGTGGCGTCGGAGCTGGAGCTAGTGACGTCAGTGGAGGATCCGAAACTCATGCTTTGGAGATCATCTGACAAGTCGTCGAGCCAAGGGAGTTGCTGTTGCCGCTGGTGCTGCTGCATGGTTGGAGGCGGGTTGGAATTGGAAGAGATGGGATTTGATTGATGGGGAGGGGATTTGAAGGAAGGGCGGCAGAAGGGGAAGAGGCCATTTGGCAAGGGCCAAGAGTAAAGCTGGCGTTTGGAATAAATGAAATGGTCTTTTACCTCTGGAGACTTGATCCCATCGTATCAGATCGGATCGGATCAAATCAACACGGTTTTTTAGTGATTTTTTTTTTTTTTTTTCCTTCTTCTACTCGTTGGTGTGTGTGTTTTTTCTTCCTAGCTTGAGAGGAAGAGACAGAGAGAAGAGTCCCTGGAAATGGCGGGATGTGGGAAACTCTTTTTATGCAGAAAGGAGAGAGAATAGGGTCCTATCTTCTGTGGCTTTAACCCAGAGAAATCTGGAGTTAAAAAAGAGTGGAATTCGACGGTAGGGCTCACCTCTAGAAATCCGAATGCTTAAAAAATGAGCCCTTTTCATGCACATAATGTATCCTTAAATGCTACATCACTCCAAATTTGTTCAGTGAAAGAAACTTGGTAATAAATATGTATAAAATTGTATTAATCACATTTTTAGTCAACGTGAACATGTTGGGTTTTTGTTGTTTCAAAAATACTATAGGTGTTTTTTGTTAAAGTGTTTTGTCCTTTTTGTTTTTTTTCCTTTATGGGTAGTATTGGCTATTGGAAACAATCCATCTTACATTGCTGAGTTTAATTTTTCAAAAGGCTTTATATGTATTTCCATTACTTTTTCTTTAAGAACTTTTGACGGTTTTTGCCATGAACCCTATGCATGCACGCTAACTCAGGGTACTATGTTTGAAAAAATATTTAACCGGATGTACGTCTGTGACCCACATCCTACGTGTAAATGATGGATAGCCCATATAGGTATTATACTTAATTTCGCACATTATCCTATGCTAAACTCTCGGCGGATCCAAATTCCAACAAGGAGAAGGTTCGGAGCAAAGGTAAAATCCAGGCGGGAGACTAAACACTGGAAGTAGTCTTTGACAAAAGTGACAATGCCTTATATACATGGGGATAATTATTTTGAACCGTTTAGATATTAATAAGTGATCTTCTAATAAAATTTTAAATATTTTTAAAATGGGCATTTTCCTATACTAAAACCCCTGAGAGGATCCGGATTGGAAAAAGGAGAAGTTTCCGAATGGGGTTAATTCGAGGCGGGAGACTAAATACTGAAATAGTCTTTTAAAAGGAAGGGCATTCTTTGCTTGGAGTTATTATCAGAAAGTGTTTTTTTTCAGAAAGGTGAAAAAGATTACCCCCTTTCTAGATTTATTAAGATCTTAATGTTGAGTTGTTGCTCGGAGGGTCTTCCTTTTTTCATCTCTATGTTTCTTTAAATTGAATGTGGATTGATTGCATGTACGGATTACTTAATTTGTGAATTATTCGTCTGTGAGTTGATTGGCTGTAACTTGACGATCTGAAAATTGATCAATTGATTGTGGAGCTATTTCGTTAAGTGTATTAAATTCCGCTCTGCATCACCATCTAATTATTTAAAGTAGAAAGAAAAATCTCTTCTTATCTATAGCTTCTAGCTGCAGATGTAAATAGCTCAGAGGCCAGGAGGGCCACAGAGAGAAATCCTGTTTTAAATCTATAACACTCAAGGAAATAATCGCCCTGTTGTCTTGGCTTGCCAAAAATTTAGTCCAACAGAAGTTTACTTATACAAGATAAATCCGGCAATTGAGTAATTCTTATTAGAGTGAAACTTGATGCAAGCCAATGAGATTTTTACTTTGAGAGATTATAGATTTAATAAGTGGGTTTCACTGATAAGACTTACATGATTTCTGATGTAAGACTCTGGCCCCGAGTGACTGCAATTAGCACTAATTAAGTCGTGTGTTAACTCTTAGTGAGATTAGTGGATTTTATTTAAGTTTGAGATTAAAATAGTTTTTATATAGCTTTAAAGAGTTTTGAAAGCCATTTTTATTTAATAAGACTCTTGGAGGGTCTTTTTTATGTCTTTGTGTAAGTGTGGGGGGATTATCCGCAATTCCGAAAAATTCATGTTCTAACTCCGATTGATTGATCTCGTTAGCCTTTACAACTTTAGTGTTTACTTTGATCTCATTCGAGACCCCAAATCCAACTTTTTTCAACTTCGAGGGCAAAACAGTCTTTTTACACAAAAATCTGGACACAAATAACGATATCTCCAAAACCCTTGAAATATATATTTTTTGGAAACTAGAATTTATGACAAACGATTTTCCCTTTCTTCGTCGAATTCATCGAGGCCCGGAAATCTATGTTTTTTAGCATAACAAGCCTTGTAAGTTGTGGGACCCACCTCTACTTTGAATATATTGTGAACTCAGTCTCCTTATCTTATTTTCTCATGCTCTTTGTCGAAGGAGTAGTTCCAGCCCACTCTAGGGTTTCTTCCCTTGATTCTTCTTGCTTCTTCATCTCCAAATCCACACCAACCTTTGTCAAATAGGGAAAATGGACTCTATCATCTTCTTCATCACCATGAGAGCTTTCTTTTTAATGCCATTGGAAGAGAAAACTGTTGGAAGTAGGTGGCCTCGTGGATAGGTTTCAAAACTTTTTGACCCCACTTGACACAGGGATGAAGTATCTATAAGGCTACAAAACCCAATCCAAGATCCAAGTCCTCAATCTCATGATCAAGATCAGTAAAACACTATCTCCAAGATAGTAAAATAGCTGCCAACAAGTAACCATAAAAATCCACAATGCACAAGTAGATAATATCTTGGGAGCTCGGTTGTGCTCTAATGGAGAAGAGACAATTGGATTGAACAAGAACTCTTCTTGTAGTGAATTAAGACCTCCAAGACCTTTATTGTCTTCCACGCTATGACCTGGTTTAAATATCTTTCCTCAAGGAGAATGGTGGGATCTCCAAGAGAAAAACAACTAGAAGCTCTAAGGAAACTAGAAGAGAACTAGAAGAGGGGGAAGAGAAGAGGTGGGGCATGTAACTCTTGCACTCACTAGGCTGGGCGTGGAATTCCAAATGTATTGACGTCCAAAGGGTGCTCCCTATATATAGCCCCATGACACCTCCTCTTACTTATAATTAATAGAAATATCACTTCCACAAGAATTAGTAACCTTCTCTTCTTACTGTTATCACTATTAGAAGTCTCACTTCCAATAAAAATAGTAACTTTCTATTTCCTTTCATTTTTTACTTCAAGTAGAATTAGTAATGATTAAATAATTAGGCTAGCGTGGGACCACTAGGGATTCCATAGAAGCTGGTTCCAACTGGGACACCCTGACCCCGCATCTCATGTGCAATCCGGGCTCACAATTAATTTGCAAATAACTCCACTATATAAATGCAATTGCGCTCTAGTCTTAGGAATAAATTACAAGAAGACCCTAAACTTCCCTATCACCACAAGTAGGCCCCTCCATCAATATTCATGGATCAATTAGATAAAACATGTCCCACCAACTTAAATCCATATCTTATTATCCTTGAGACCTAATTGTCAAACCCCAACCCAGGATTAACCCAATAGTGGTTGCTTAGTGTGTGCTTAGTCTTAATCGGGTTTAGTTACCGTGGGTTCGAGTGTGATTAGTTTTAGTCATGGATATAGCTTTGGGGAGTTTCGAGAACGTTTAGTGTTAACTAGACACACTCAGGAAGGCCTGGGTGTACATGCAAGCGTGGGAAGATCGTGTTTGATTTGTGTTGATCGTGATTTCATTTCATTTTGATTGGTTTTATAATTATGTACAACTTTCGTGTTTAGCCCGTCTGTGTTTGTAGCCCAGAAACTCAAGTTTTGGCAAAAAATGGTAAAATAGCCTTTTTCACACTCAAATCTGGACACAATTTTCGAGATCCCAAAACCATGTCAAAAATATACTTTTTGGAAACTAAATATTTCAAGGATCGTTTTATCCTTCTTCGTCGACTTCATTTGAGGCCCACAAGACTATGTTTTTACTCATGCAAGATTTGCACCTAAGGAACCCACTTGCAAGCACTTAAGCCCTTTCCCCTCTTTCTCTCTTCATTCCACAAATTCCTACAACTTTTCTTGACCTAGGTTGAAAAACCCTCTTTTTCCTCTTCTTCTTCTCTTCTTGAATGCTTGAGCTAGGAGCCTCCAAATGGAATTCTAAAACCATCATCTTCTTCCTCTCAAGCCAAGCTTTCCATTGATGCCATTTTCTTGAAGTCTCTTGTTGGGAAAGATCTTCATTTCCTTCCTCACATCTTGTTTGGGCACCTCTAGGTAAGAGCTTCTACCCATCTCTTCAATGGAGTTCTTTTGATTCCTAAAGATCATGTTTTTCTAACTTGTAGCAACCATTTCGAAATGGGTTGCTTGGTTGCATTTTTGGGTGAGTTTTTGAATGGGTTTCATGGATTTTTTGTAGTTCTTGGCTTGACTCTTGAGTGGGAGTGCTTGGAGAAGAGTTTTGTTTTCATTTGGCTAAGGCAAGTAATCTATTTAGGTTGTTGTGCATGTGGATTATGGATTTGTCATTTGTAATAATGTTTTGTTTTACTAGACTTCCATGTTGTGATCTTATTTTAGAGAATGCAAGCATGCCAAATAGCTTTTCCAAACTTTCAGATTTCATTACTTTTAATTATGTCTTGCTTTTGTTGAAGTTTGGATTTGTTTTGATAAGAATGTGTTTGAAGGATTATGAAATGAGTTTTCTATGTTAATGACTTGATTAAGTTTGAAATAAATGCCCCATTGTGAGCCTTGATAGCATGTTATATATTCATGTATCAAATTTGCTAATCAGGTTGGAAAGAATGTAGAAAAGAAAGGGAAGAATGGATGGACCAATGCACTGCAGAAATCAGAACTGGTTCTATTTCCGCAGCTCACGCGGTCGACCGGCCAAGGGGCGCGGTCGACCGGGGACACTGGGTTGGTCCCAGTTGGATGACCTGCTGCACTGCGGGAATTACTGTTTCCGCAGTTCACGCGGTCGACTGGCCAGGGGGCGCGGTCGACCGACGACACAGGGTCAGGTTCTCTGGAACCTGACGAAAAACACTGTGCACTGAATTTATTTTACAACTCCAGGTCGACCGGGCTCACAGTGTACGCATTCGACCGGCCAAGGGCCAGGTCGACCGGCCCAACTGAAATTTCCCCTTTTTAAGAGGATTTTTGCCCCATTTGCATATTCTTTTAGAAATTTGAAAACTAGGCTATATTAAGGACTTTAACTTGACATTGTGTGAATGGAACTCCATGATATGTACCAACTTCGGGGCACCCAATCCTTGTATTTTAATAATAGAGTTCCAATCACATAAGGGTCAACGAATAGCCTAAGCATGTACTTAATGAAATTATCGTGTTTTGAATGTTGATTTAAGACCACAAGTCATATCGTGTACTCGCTTTGAAGTCAAGTATTTAAGCTCGTTCTAAGATATGTTTCAAGTATTAAATGGGGATCACTTTTATAAGTTGTGAGCATATATATATTATGCATTTTGCTAGTCGTGCCTTGTCTTGTTGTGACAAGTGATTTCCCCTTTTATTTCGATATGTTTAAATCGTGCTTTGTGTGTTTTGTGCATTCATGAACTCAAGTGAACACCATAGAGCTTGGACTGCCCTTTCAGTCTGATCCACTGTCTGGGGGTCCTTAAACATGTGAACTAACTGCAGATTAGTCGTGTATTCATTACACACTGTGCGTGTCCGGTTCCGCGGCCGGAATCCCGTATTTGTGGGAATCGTGTGTCGTGTTATACTATGTATATTCGTGCTTGTCGTGCGTGCTTACTCTTTTCATTATAAATGATAGAGAAAGGATGGGCTCTTTGTGGATTTACGATTCATGATATATATATATATATATGTTATGCATTCATGTTAGTTTGTCTTTGATTTAGAAAAGTGTTTTGTAAGTATTTGTTTTACGTTCAGTAAAATGTTGACACCAAAAACGTCACTATGTCCCTTCAACACCAAAAGCTACATGGAGCCACATCCTGCCATAAATAGAAGGCGCCACTTTCAAGCACCAGATCTGTCAGAATCAAACAAAAACTGCAAGATCCTTCAAAGCAGCCAAAAGAGGGGTACACATGAAGTTTCAGGCCATTTCGACATCATTTGGCCTAACTTCACTCCTCCGACAAGCAGACAAGAGCTCCCGGCAGCGACAATGTCGAAGACTTCAAAACTTCGATCAGAGCCTACGGATGGTCTCAAAATACCTCCAAAAGACCCCCTGCCAAATTTCAAGTCAAACGGACGACGTTTGACCCTTCATCAACTCTCGGGAAGCAAAAAACAAGCCCATCGGCAGCGGAGCACCCCGGAATCCTGGCATTCAAATTGGAGCTAATGGATCGTCTCAAAATGACTCCAATAGGTCCCCTGTCAAATTTTAGGTCAAACGGACATCGTTTGACCTAGTTTCGAAGCTCGGCACTTTCCTCGAGATGAAATCAAGGCGAGCGTTTGCGGGACCCCAAAAGGCTTCAAAACCCAAACTAAAGCCCATGGTTGGTCCTACTTACTACTCAGGAGGCTCCCTGTCAAATTTCAGGTCAATCGGACATCGGTTGACCACAAGTCAAAGCTCGGCATTTCTCTCATGGCGAAATCAAGGCAAGCATTTGCGGGACCCCAAACGGCTTCAAAACTCAAACCAAAGCCTATGGTTGGTCCTATCTAATGGTCAAGAAGCTCCACGTCGAATTTCAGGTCATTCTGACATCGTTTGGCCTAGTTTCAACGCTTGACAAAAAATCGGCAAAACCGCACAACAAAGTCTTCGGCTTTCCAGAAAAATAGGAAACTTTGTGCTCCGATTTCCGTGGCTTCTCGACGGGATTTCTCCAAGGAAAATAGGCCAATAAATGAGGGGAAATGTCAAGAAAAATACAGGAAGAAAAAGCATTAAAAAAGAGCGAAAAACGGCGAAGATACGGCGACCGGAAGGCGGCCAAAAAATGGGCCCAAGGCCCATGGTCGCCGGCGACCTTGGCCCATGGTCGCCGGCGACCATGGCCCATGGTCGCCAGCCCCATGGTCGCCGGCGACCCAAAAGTCGCCGGAAACCCACTTTTTCGGGTCCGTTTTGCGATCCGAGTTGATTGGCCCCTGTGATTTTTCCAAAATCTGATTTTTCGTGCATGAAATCCGTCAATCTTTATTAAAATCACGGATTCACCGCCGAAATCATTGGATGATCATTCGACGCCTCGAAATCGTCAAAGAAAGTACACTTTCTGCCCGCCCGATCGTGAAATCGACAGGACGGATGTTGCCGGCACATTGAGATCAATCAATGTCTGAAATTTCATCGCCATCCGACATCAAACAATGTGTGGATCCATCGGCGATCATCGCGAGAAGAATTCCAAAAAGACACTGCGCGGCCCGCGACTCTTCAAGCGACTTGGCGGCCAATTAATGAGAATAAATGACCCATTTTATGACAAGTTAATGCGGTCATTAACTCATTATTTTGAACGGCCCAATCAAAAGCAAACAAATGGGAGTTACAAATCCAATGATTTATGGCATTAAAGCCACGAAACTCCTCCCATGATGGAGATTAAATGCAATCAAAGGCTCATTAATCTCCATCGACCAATCAAATTCAAGGAAAAAGGAGTTACAAAACAAATCATTTAAAACTTGTAACTCCTCCCATTATGAGCATTAATGTATTAAATGCTCATAAACCCTCCTAATGGCCACCAAAAGCCTATAAATAGGAGGGCTTTTCCAAGGAGAAGGCCCAGAGAAAAAATTGCTCGGAAAATCCCGGAAAATCCAGAGAAATCAGAAGAACCTCTGCCAATTTGAAGAAAAGAAACTCTGCTGCAAGAGCAACTACAAGGTGATTGAAGCACCCTTGGGGGGCCACCCCCCCAAGGACCTCCCTTCTTCTACCAACATGGCTAAAACGTGGCTTTTCAGCCCGTTTACTTAGCTTTTTATCGGATATAAGACCTTCTCTTGGTCTTTGTCCCTTAAAAATCTGAGGTTAGAAAGCCGAGCCAAGAATCCAAGCATCGTGTTCTCATCTGCATGGACGATGGAGGAGCCCATACATGACTCGCGACCGTCGATCTGAACGTGTCCCCACAATCGAATGAGAAGTCAAATTCCTTTTCTTGATTTCTATTGTACTTTATTTTTCTTTTAGAGACAAAAATCACAATTCTTGTCTTTCATAATGGATGAGACTTGTAAATCGCCTTTTACGGCAAAATCGCCTTTCACGGCAACAAATGAAATCGCCTTTCACGGCATTCAAAAAACCCTGTCTCTTTTCTTAAAATATGTGTGCAATGGAAAACTAGAAAAAGTTTCATTTCCCCTTTCTACTTGTGAAGGTGGATCTTCTGATCACCGTTTCTAAATTCCAAGTAGAAAAGTGAAATTGGCATACCCGTACAAAAAAAAAAAAGATGTTGAAACCCTTTACCTTTTTCTTCTCCTCCCCTCCGCCGCACCCCGAAAGACCCGGGGCGGAGGCAGCGGGAGAGAGGGAAGGAATCGGGTCCATCAGTAAGCGACCGGTAAACGGCAATCCCACAGCTAGTAACAGTGAATTCACAGGGCCAGTCCAAGAGGACATCCTCGAGAACACCATGCCAAATCAGTTCCAACAGATGATACAAGCTATGTTAGATCAACAAAGACAGGCTAACGAGAATCAGGCCAGACTGCAAGAACAGATGCTTAAGAAAGATGAGGATCAAGCCAGGGAATTGCAAGATATGTAGAGGCAACTCCTAGAGGTGTTACAGAGGAGGTCCGAGCCTGTGAAAGCTCAACCTGCTATTGTGATCAATCAGAGGGAGCATGACCCTAATGCCTTGTTTGAGAAGTTCAGGAAGAGGGGCCCGAAAGAATTCTTAGGGACAGAGGATCCCTTAGCTGCAGACGATTGGCTAGAGCACACGGAGAGCATCTTTGAGATCTTCCAGTGCACAGGAAGAGAACGAGTCCAGCTTGCAACATCTCTCTTCACCGGTTCAGCAGATATCTGGTGGAAAACAGTGAGGGAAGAATACAGGAACATGGCAGATGCAGTGGCATGGGCTAGTTTTAAGAGGCAGTTTGGGGACAAGTATGTGCCCACTCACATCAGGAGGCAAAAGGCAGTGAAATTTCAGCAGCTTGTTCAGGGCAACATGTCAGTCCTCGAATACCTCACTAAATTCGAGAGATTGTCTAGATATGCTCCTGAGCTAGTGGACACCGTGGAAAAGAAGATTGCTAAGTTCCTTGAAGGCCTGAATCCCATCATTGAGCGGGATGCTACCGGGGTTGTACCACCTACAACCTTCGAAGAGGCAGTCAAAAGGGCTTACAAATTTGAGAACTTCCACCACAAGATCCTTAGACTCCAAGGTAAGGGACAGCAGCAGCATCAGAGCAGTCAGCAGAGGAATCATCAGCACAAGAGGCAGAGGCAAGAGCAGAATGTGCAGAATTCTTTGGTGTGTACACATTGTGGGAAGAACCACGAGAGTGCCCAGTGTCGTACCATCACTGGGGCATGCTTCAGATGTGGTTCCATGGCTCATCAAATGAGGGACTGTCCAAGGCAGAACAAGCAGAATCAGCAGCAGCAAGGGGCACAGTGTCCAGCAGAACCTCATAATGCAATAGTTGTGCAGAACCAGGCTAGACCTCTTCAGCAGCAAGCCCCACAACAGTAGTATAGGCCACAGCAGCAGCGCAGCAAGCCCGTCAGCAATGACAGAATCATTGTGAGACCCCGACCCGAGAGGCCCAGATTAGTGTTTTTGAGCTGTGTTTTTAGCTCTAAGTGTGTTTCGTGGTTTTTGGTTTAATTTGGATTAGAATAGCTTTGTTATAGCTTTGAGATATTTTGAGTGTCTTGGTTTTAGTGTGGGGCCCTTTGGGGGTACCCTGTTTATGGCTTTTCGTGTACTTGAGGTTTTATCTTGGTTTTCTTGACTTGTGTTTTATCCCGATTTACTTGTTTTATTATTGCCTTCAACTTTCATGTTGATTCCGTTCCCGTCCCGAACCCCGAAACTTGACTTTTCTAGCTTCAAGGGCAAAACAGTCTTTTCACACTAAATCTGTACCGGATTATTGTTATTCCCGAAACCCGTGAAACATATACTTTTTGGAAACTAGATATTTCGACGATCATTTCTTCCTTCTTCGTCGATTTCATCCGAAGTCCCGAAAACCGCTATTTCAGCCTTTCAAAGTTCTTAAGTGGTGGAGCCCATTTCATATACTATAAGAGAACCCATCTCTTCTTCCTTCTCCATTTTCCAGCACAGCCACCTTGAGCCTAGGGTTTGCTTGGCCTTTTCTTGGCTTCTCCTTCATCAATCTCCACCAATCTTGCACCAACATCTCATAAGATTACATCATCTTCTTCACCACCTCAAGAGCTTCCTATTGGTACCATTTTTGAAGAAATCCCATCTCCACAAGATCTTCATTTAGCTTCCTTTGCTCATTTGGAGAACCTATTGGTAAGATCTCTCCCTAATCTTCTAGATTCATGTTCTTTTGGTCCTTAAGAAGCTCCATTTGCATTATTAGGAGCTCTCTCTTCTTATTGCTTGTTTTGACCCATTTTAGGGTTTGTTTTAGGGCTTTTTGTAGAGATCTTGTTCTTGGCTTGCAAGTGTGATTAGAGCTGGTTTTTCATTGATTAAAGACCCAAGGCAAGTGGATGTTTTGACTCTTTTATCTTTGAATGAGTCTTGATAAAAATGCATATGATTTCACCATGTATTTTGTGTTATTAATGGCTTGATTAAACTTGAAAGAAATGCACATTTGAGAATCTTGATAGCCTGTTTTATCCAAGTATTAGACTGCTAAACATGTTAGAAAGAATGAAGAAAAGAATGGAAAGAAATGAAGAGACCACTGCACTGCTGTAACAGAACCTGGGTTCTGTTACGCAGTGTACGCGGTCGACCGGCCAAGAGGCGCGGTCGACCGGCGACACTGGAACAGGCCCCCCTGTTGGGCAATCTGCTGAACTGCGGGAGTCCCAGTTCTGCAGAGCACGCGGTCGACCTGGCCCATGGGCGGTCGACCGAGCCCCCCTGTATACGCGGTCGACCGGCCATGGGCCAGGTCGACCGGCCCAACTGGAAACCTGCTGGAAAAACTGATTTTTGTCCTATGTTTAGATGGACTTTAAATGGACTTTTGGCCTTTGTTAGGTGGACTTTAAAGGGACTTTTGGCCCTTTGTTAGATGGACTTTAAATGGACTTTTGGTCCTTTGTTAGGTGGACTTTAAAGGGACTTTTTCCCTATGATTAGATGGACTTTCAAAGGGACTTTTTCCCTATGATTAGATGGACTTTAAGTGGAACTTAGTGACCCTTTTGTGGACCCTTTTGACTTCTTTTGAGGATGGTTGAACCGACATTTCCCCACGGTTAATCCGGTTGTATCGGTACTTAATCTAGTTCAATCTTGAACGGTACGGAACGACGGGATATCCTTTCTTTGATCTAAACGCGAAATTGGGTTGCTTGGGTATCGCGAATCCGTTTTCCCTTCGACGAATGAGCAGGTTGTACGGTACTACTAGATTAACGTCGTGCTTAGGTTCCCTTCTCAATTAGGTTTTGTTTAATTAAAATACGATTAGGGTTTGAATCCCTAAGGTGCATAAAGAGCCCGGAATGTCTCTAAACTCAAGGAGTATCAAGTGATCATCACAATAGACATACGGGGTCCTTATCCACTTGATTTATATCGAATCCCGATACTTGTCCTGAATTTCAAGAAATGTGATTTATCATCCCCGAAAACATTGGATTTGAAACTAGAGCTTTTGCTAGCCCCGACATGCACTTCCAGTTTGAAATGAATTAGTGCTTTTAAGCACCCCGTCCCGCCCGTTTATTAAAGTGCATTAAACATGATTTGTACATGACTTGTTTTACATGATTTGACCTATGAGTCGGCACCACTAAGCTTGGCTTTCCTTGCCGGTTTGATCCACCGACTTGGAGACCCCTTCCCATCCCGCCAGCTGTAGTTTGGATCCCGCTACCCGGTTATTACGGTGGTCTTGTCCCGATGCCGCAGATTGCTACTGTGGTCCCCGATGCCCGGCTCGCTACCGTGGTCATGTCCCGTATTGTATTATATTATGTATATGTTACTTGTGTTGCATCTCCTCACTTCGGTGACTGAGACAACACCCCGATATGCTCATGTCACTTCGGTGATAGAGGACTTAGCTTTGTGTGGTTGCCATCTTGCTCGTTTCTCGTTTCCTTGGATACCGTACATGTTTTATATTGCATACGTATTTGAACAAATGTTTATCTCGTTTTATGAAACTAATGCTTTGACAGGTTTAAATGATTTTCAAGGTATTTTCTATATTGTTATGTCTTTTCACCTGCTTGCCAAACCGTCGTGTTTGACCCACTATTTTGGTACTCAGGTTCAGTTTCCCACCCCGAGCTGAGAGTTGTGGCTGTGGAGCCATGAGTGCAGGTTGTCTTGTCGGCTATGTCCAGTAGACATTGGGCTTGACATCGGAGATACGTCACATGTGGGTAGTGGATATTAGTTTGTATTGTTCGGCTTTTATTAGCCTTTCTTGGGATTGTAATTAATGCACATTGATACTTGTAACTTGAACATATATGGAAATGTAATATCCTGTTACTGTCAGCTCTGTATTTTATTTATGTTGGTTTATTCCAGTCTGATATGGTTCACAAAATGATGGCTTTATGCTAAGGGGTTCTATGCGACGCGGAATCCGATGATGTCCACGGACTCCGGGTCGCATTGCCACAAAAGCTTCCGCAGAAATATTCAGACAGTGTTGTGATTGTGGATCCTCACACACGCGGATCTTGGGAGAAATATTATCACTCCCCTCACTCTCCCGGACCTCTCCTGGGAGCCCGGTCCGGGGGCGTGACAATCATAATCAGCGTCCTCCGCAACAGAATAGGAATGCAGGCAGGCCATAGCAAGTTCAGAATAGGCCACAGCAGAGAAGACAGATTTATGCGGTCAATAGAGCTGATGCAGAGGCAGCTGGAGATGTTGTGGAAGGTACACTCCTTGTTTGTGGATTTCAAGCTAGGGTTTTATTCGACCCTGGCTCTACCCACTCTTTTATCTCTCCCAGACTTGCAAAGTTGATTGATATGCATGCTAGAGATTTGGATTTCCTATTGACTGTGGCTACTCCCATAGGTAAAGAAGTTATATGTAGGACCTTTTACCCTAGTTGTCCAGTCATGATAGGAGGGTTAGAGTTACCAGCAAATCTCATTCTTTTGGAGATGTTCGATTTTGATGTCATCCTAGGGATGGATTGGTTAGCAGGGTACCATGCTACAATGGATTGTTTCCATAAGACCCTCACCTTCAAGTTAGAAGAGACACCAGCAGGAGTACTGTTTCGAGGAGACAGGAGTAATCCTAGTACAGCGTTTATTTCAGCGTTGAAGGCTGATAGACTTCTGAAGGGTGGATGTGAGGCCTATTTGGCGTTTATCACAGAGGAGAAACGGTCCCAAGGGGTGGAGGATATCCCAATTGTTTGGGAATTCCCGGATGTTTTTCCGGAGGAGATCCCAAGTTTATCACCCATTAGAGAGATTGATTTCACTATCGAGCTATTACCAGGGACTGCTCCTATATCCATTGCACCTTATAGAATGGCTCCGATGGAATTGGGAGAATTGAAAACACAATTGCAAGAATTGTTGGACAAAGGTTTTGTAAGACCTAGTGTTTCTCCATGGGGAGCTCCGGTATTGTTCGTTAAGAAGAAGGATGATTCAATGAGAATGTGTATAGATTACCGGAGATTGAACCAAGTGACCATCAAGAACAAGTATCCATTGCCAAGGATAGATGAACTGTTTGATCAGTTACAGGGTGCTTCCTACTTTTCGAAGATTGATTTGAGATCTGGTTACCACCAGCTTAGAGTCAGAGAGTCAGATGTATTGAAGACAACTTTCCAGACTAGATATGGGCACTATGAGTTTTTGGTCATGCCATTTGGTTTGACAAATGCACCAGCAGTGTTCATGGCATTGATGAACAAGATATTTGCAAAGTACCTAGATCAGTTTATAGTGGTGTTCATTGATGACATTTTGGTGTACTCCAAGACCAAAGAAGAGCATGAAGAGCACTTGAGAATAGCCTTACAGCTTCTGAGAGAGAACCAGCTGTATGCAAAACTCAATAAGTGTGAGTTTTGGCTTGAACAAGTAGCATTTTTGGGGCACATTATCTCCAGAGAAGGCTTGTCAGTAGACCCATCCAAGATTGAGGCAGTGGTACAGTGGGAAAGACCGAAGAATGTGTCAGAAATCAGGAGTTTTCTAGGATTGGCAGGCTATTATCGGAGGTTTGTACAGGGATTTTCGTCGATTGCGTCACCTTTGAAGAAGTTGACGAGGAAGAATGTGCCATATGTGTGGTTAGACAAGTGTGAAGTTAGCTTCCAAGAGCTGAAGAAGAGATTAACCACAACACCAGTCCTTACTTTACCATCCGGAAGCGGCGGTTTCACCATCTTTACCGATGCTTCAAACATTGGACTTGGTTGTGTGTTGATGCAGGAAGGGAAAGTGATAGCTTATGGATCCTGTCAGTTGAAAGATCATGAGAAGAACTATGCAACACATGATCTTGAGCTAGCAGCGGTTGTTTTCGCATTGAAGATGTGGAGACATTATCTCTATGGAGAGAAATTTGAGGTTCACTCCGATCACCGCAGCTTACAGTACCTGTTCTCACAGAAGGAATTGAACATGAGGCAGAGAAGATGGATGGAGTATATCAAGGATTACGATTTTCCAATCAAATATCATCCAGGGAAAGCAAATGTAGTTGCTGATGCTTTGAGCAGGAAATCAGTGGGCATGGCAAATCTTAGTGGCACATGTATCTTTGAGCAATTTGAGGAGTTGAGAATAGACTTGCAGCCACTAGGAAAGGGTGTTTTGTTAGCTAACATGTCAGTGTCAGAGCCTTCTTTCATTCAGAAGATTCAAGACAGTCAGTTGCAAGATCCTGAGTTGGCCAAGATTTTAGAGCAGATAGCAGATCGCCCCGACTTTCGCATCGTGGATGGAGTTTTGTACTTCCGTGACCGTCTGTGTGTGCCAAACATTGAAGATTTGAGGAATGATATCATGATCGGAGCTCACAGTACGAGGTATTCTGTGCATCCAGGCAGCACGAAGATGTATCAGAATTTGAAGGGCAGATTTTGGTGGAATAACATGAAGAGAGAGATAGCAGCGTTTGTTTCTCGGTGTATGATATGTCAGCTGATTAAAGCAGAGCACCAGAAGCCTTCAGGGTTGTTGCAACCGTTGGAGATTCCGGAATGGAAATGGGAGCATATAACCATGGATTTCATTTCGGGATTACCGAGGACTAGCAGAGGAAATGACGCTATCTGGGTCATTGTGGACCGTCTCACCAAGTCAGCTCATTTCATTCAGATGAAGACTGGAAAGAAGATGCACATGCTACCATTGGCAGAGTTGTTTGTTTGTGAGATTGTCAGCAGACATGGTCAGCCAGTTTCCATCACATCTGATAGAGACAGCAGATTCGTCTCAAGATTTTGGTAAACATTACATGAGTCTATGGGTACAAGATTACAGTTTAGTACAGCTTATCACCCTCAGACAGATGGCCAGTCAGAAAGGACAATTCAGACTCTTGAGGATATGCTCCGTGCTTGTGTGTTAGACTTATTGACACCAAAAATGTCACTATGTCCCTTCAACACCAAAAGCTATATGGAGCCACATCCTGCCATAAATAGGAAGGCGCCACTTCAAGCACCAGATCTTGTCAGAATCAAACAAAAACTGCAAGATCCTTCAAAGCAGCCAAAAGAGGGGCACACATGAAGTTTCGGGCCATTTCGACGTCATTTGGCCTAACTTCACTCCTCCGACAGCCAGACAGGAGCTCCCGGCCGCGACAGTGTCGAAGACTTCAAAACTTCGATCAGAGCCTACGGATGGTCTCAGAATACCTCTAACAGGCCCCATGCCAAATTTCAAGTCAAACGGACAACATTTGACCTTTCATCAGCTCTCGGGAAGCAAAAACAGGCCTACCGGCGGCGGAGCACCTCGGAATCATGGCATCTAAATTGGAGCTAATGGATCATCTCAAAGTGACTCCAATAGGTCCCTTGTCAAGTTTTAGGACAAACGGACATCGTTTGGCCTAGTTTCAAAGCTCGGCATTTTCCTCGAGGCAAAATCAAGGCGAGCATTTGCGGGACCCCAAAAGGCTTCAAAACTCAAACCAAAGCCCGTGGTTGGTCTTACTTACTACTCAGGAGGCTCCCTGTCAAATTTCAGGTCAATCGGACATCGGTTGACCATAAGTCAAAGCTCGACATTTCTCTCATGGCGAAATTAAGGCAAGCATTTGCGGGACCCCGAACGGCTTCAAAACTCAAACCAAAGCCTATGGTTGGTCCTATATACTGTTCAAGAAGCTCCACGTCAAATTTCTAGGTCATTCCGACATCGTTTGAGCAATACCGCACAACAAAGTCTTCGGCTTTCCAGAAAAATAGGAAACTTTGTGCTCCGATTTGCGTGGCTTCTCGTCGGGTTTTCTTCAAGAGAATCAGGCCAATAAATGAGGGGAAATGTCAGAAAAAATACAGAAGAAAAAAGAATGAAAAAAGATCGAAAAACGGTGAAGAAAAGGCGACCGAACGGCGGCCGAGAAATGGGCCCAAGGCCCATGGTCACCGGCGACCATGGAATTCCGGCGACCCAAAAGTCGCCGGAAGCCCCTTTTTTGGGGTCCTTTTCGCGTTTCGAGTTGATGGGCCCCTGTGATTTTTCCAAAATCTGATTTTTCGTGCATGAAATCCGTTGATTTTCGTCAACATCACGGATTCGCCGCCGAAATCATTGGATGATCATTAGATGCCTCGAAATCGCCAACCGGCCGACAAAGAAAGCACACTTTTTGCCCGCCCGATCGTGAAATCGACAGGACAGATGTTGCCTGCACATTGACATTAATCAATGTCTGAAATTGCATCGCCATCCAAAATCAAACAGCATGTGGATCCACCGGCGATCATCGCAAGAAGAATTCCAAAAGACGCGTCGCGGCCCGCGACTCTTCAAGCGACTTGGCAACCAATTAATGAGGTTAAATGACCCATTTTATGACAAGTTAATGCGGTCATTAACTCATTATTTTGGACGGCCCAATCAAAAGCAAGCAAATGGGAGTTACAAGTCAAAGGATTTATGGCATTAAAGCCATGAAACTCCTCCCATGATGGGGATTAAAGACACTTAAAAGCTCATTATTCTCCATCGGCCAATCAGATTCAAGGAAAAAGGAGTTACAAAACAAATAATTTAAAACTTGTAACTCCTCCCATTATGAGCATTAATGCATTCAATGCTCATAAACCCTCCTAAATGGCTACCAAAGGCCTATAAATAGGAGGGCATTCCAAAGGGAAAAAGATGGAGAAAAATCCAGAGAAATCGCTAGAGAAATTCACCCGAAGTCTGGAGAATTGCCCAGAAAATCCAGAACTCCTGCAACTCTGCTGCAAGACTACCAAAAGGTGATTGAAGCACCCTTGGGGGGCCACCCCCCCAAGGACCTCCCTTCTTCTACCAACATGGCTAAAACGTGGCTTTTTTCAGCCCGTTTACTTGGCTTTTTATCGGATATAAGACCTTCTCTTGGTCTTTGTCCTTTAAAAATCTGAGGTTAAAAAGCCAAGCCAAGAATCCAAGCATCGTTTTCTCATCTGCATGGACGACGGAGGAGCCCATACATGACTCGCGACCGTCGATCTGAACGTGTCCCCACAATCGAATGAGAAGTCAGATTCCTTTTCTTGATTTCTATTGTACTTTATTTTTCTTTTAGAGACAAAAATCACAACTCTTGTCTTTCATAATGGATAAGATTTGTAAATCGCCTTTTACGGCAAGATCGCCTTTCACGGCAACAAATGAAATCGCCTTTCACGGCACATAAAAAAAAAAAAGCTTTTGTCTCTTTTCTTAAAATATGTGTACAATGAGAAACTAGAAAAAGTTTCATTTCCCCTTTCTACTTGTGAAGGTGGATCTTCGGATCACCGTTTCTAAATTCCAAGTAGAAACGTGAAATTGGCATACCCGTACAAAAAAAAAAAAGATGTTGATACCCTTTACTTTTTTTCTCCTCCCCTCCGCCGTACCCCGAAAGACCCAGGGCGGAGGCAGCGGGAGAGAGGGAAGAATCGGGTCCATCAAGCTGGCACACCCGGTGGGACCCGTTCATTTGAGAACATGAACTTAGATTCTTTGGCACCTTTCTAGTTGGTGGCCAATGTTGAATTTTGCATTAAAAAAAAATTTCGTCGATTTTTGGTTCAAATTTGAGAAATCTTGATCTCTTCCTTTTGAGACTCTTTGCTCGCAGAAATGTTGAGCACGTGTTTGGATTGGAACATCATTTGCTTTCTTTGATGAATCCGATACTGACTTTCAAAAAAAAATCTTCAAAAAAAAAACTTCTGTCACGTCTGGGTTCAAAGTCGAGAAATCTTGACCTCTTCCTCCTCGGATTACTCTGCTCGCAGAAATGTTGAGCACGTGTTTGGGTTGGAACGTCATTTGCTCTCTTTGATGAATATGATCCTGACTTTTCTAAAAAAAAAACTTCCGTCATTGTTGGGTCCAGACTCGAGAAATTTTGGTTATTTCCCTTTCGGACTCTGTGCTCGCAGAAATGTTTGAGCACGTGTTCGGATCGGAGTGCCATTTGCTCTCTTTTATGAACCCAACCTTGACCTTTCAAAAAATCCCATCTCGTGTCCATTTCAAGGATGCGATTTACAACATCTGTGCCTAACGGTGCTAGTACGCCCTCTTGGGTCTACTGTATTCGCGACCGACACATTTGTACTACCAACCTTATATCATTTTACCTCGAGTGAGCCTCGCTCCTCGGTAATCTGAATTAAGGTTCACAATTGCTTCTAGCAGTCACTGGAACGCTCACTCTGAGCCTTTCATACTTGCGTTTAGAACAATTGTATACTCTATGGCTTTTTGCCTTCTTCATCTTGCTTGGGCCTGGCCTTGTCCCCTCGAGCAAATTGAAAGACAAAACCATAGTTTATTTCCATTTATGATCACCACATTCTTGTGATTACTAATGGATCTGGTCTTGTTTCAAAGAGAAAAAGGTTTTCAAAAACTAACATGGCAGCTTCGTTGACGATCACCTTCGACGAGAACAAGTACCAGCTAATGCTTCAAGAGAAGCAAAACAAACGCGCTCCTAAGCGCCTCGCCAGCGGCTGAAGTGTCACTTCCTTCGGTAACGCACAAGACACCGGGTCGACCTCCGCTCCCCGGTCCATCGCTGGGACCTTTCCCACTTCCTGCAGAAGAAACAACTCCTGCCAAGAAGCAGAGAACCGCCCCTGGGCGCGTCACTACCGTGACACCAAGGGTAACCGCCAAGAAGACTGAAGCCCGCGACAACCCCGCGAAACCTCAGCCTGCAAGAAACCAGGTCTACCTCAAGACTTGGTCTCCAAGACCTTCTCCAAAACAAAGAAGGTCCCAAAGATCTGCAAGGCCAGCATACCAGGCCCCGCTCAAGGAGAACCAGTTCTACCCTCTCTCGTACACGAAAGAGGAGAAACCAGCCCTCCAAAACAAAATCCACCCAGCACGAGCCGGCTTGTTCCTATAAGCCCAAGATCAAGTCGTGCATCATCAGGCCTCAGCGAGAACCTGTCAAGGCCTGTATTCCTACAACTCGGCCCTTCATCTCAATAGGGGCCGAGCTCGCTAAATTTAAAGCTTCGCTGCGACAGGCTAAGGACCGCGTCCGGATCCTGTCATTGCCAAATTACAAAGAAGACAAACTCGGCTGCTGCGTGCGAGGGACCACCTCCTTCGTGGCTAGAGCACAGCCCGAGCTAACTGAAGCTCAAATCGCTTGTCGTATGCGTCGCTGCGCGGCGTATCGGCAAAAGAGACTAGAGAAGCAAAGAGCCCAGCACTCCACGCTCCAGGTCTCTCAAAAATGGGTCGAAAAAGAAGCACCCAACCAAGTTGCTACTGTCCATATGGTTGGCAAAACCAGAAGGCGCCAGAAGTCAGCAACAAAAATCCATGTCAAGCGACCGGTGACTCGCAGCGTCTCCCG
>QPKB01000005.1:29287063-29358082 GCA_003546025.1 Camphora micrantha | reverse complement strand
AACCACAATCTCTACAAAAACCCCCAAAACACACCCTAAAATGGTCAAACAATGAAATCAAAAGAGAGAGCTTCTAATAATGAAAAATGGAGCTCCTCAAGGACAAGAACAATACATATCTAAGAGATTAGGAAGAGAGCTTATTTGTAGAATCTCCAAATGGAGAGAGCTAGCTCAAAAGGGGATCTTGGAATGGGAGGTTTCCTCCACAAATGCTATCAATGGAGAGCTCTAATGGAGAGGAGGAAGAAGATCACCTTCATTTCTCAAATGATGCAAGGTTGGTGGTGATTGGAGATGGGAAAAACAAGAAGAAGAAGAAGAACAAGGAAAAACCCTAGGCTAGAGAGAGTTGTGCTGGAAAAGGAGAAAGGAAGAAGAGATGGGTGCTTATATAGCAATTGCAAGTGGGCTCCAGCACTAAGAAACGTTGTGGGGTCAAAATCTTGGTTTTCGGGACTTCGGATGAAATCGACGAAGAAGGAAGAAATGATCGTCGAAATTTCTAGTTTCTAAAAAATATATGTTTCGCGGGTTTCGGGAATATCAAATATTTGGTCTAGATTTAGTGTAAAAAGACTGTTTTGCCCTCAATGCAATGAAAGTCGGGTTTCGGGATTCGTAACGCGGATGGGATCAACGCGAAAGTTGTAGAGATTGACGAGATTAGTAAAATGGGATAAAAACACAAATCCAAAGAATCTCGAATAATCCCCCAAGTACACGCAAAGTCATAAAAGGAACCCCCAAAGGGCTCCACTAGTCACAAAGGCACTCAAACTTTCCCAAAGCTATAACAAAGCTATTCTAAACCCAAACTAAACCAAAATACACTAAACACACTTAGAGCTAACACAGAACTTAATCAACACTAATCGAGGTCACTCGGGTCGGGGTCTTACATAGATAATCGAAATTTGTAAGAACCAATGAGCTAGTGCAAATGTTAAATGTCCACCATCGCATCAGTGATATGAAACATTAGTTCCACAATCCCCCAATTAAAACAAGATCTCAGAATATCTAAGATGTGGATCAGAAGTAATGAGATTATTATCTCGGTTGCCCCACTTATTAAATTGATTATTGGTTTACATTGAGTAATTTACTAGATAGTCAGACATGTGATATGTACAGGGACGAGGGAAGAATAGTTGGTACATGGCATTTGTACCAAGTGAGAGATTTTAGAAAATCCTGTGGCCCGTATGCCATGGCTCCCACGTCATATCAAGTAAGGCACATGCCAGCAAAGAATACAACCCCACTTATAGTAAGACTTGATCTGTCCCCATAAATAAGACTCTTAATAGGATCAGTGGATGTGGGTTTCTTTATGAAGAAGTCTCCAGTAAGTTGACTCTTTGGGACTTATCTATATAAGGATAAGGGAGCCCTAGGATTGGAGACTCTCCATTCCCATAAGTAAGACGGATGTGAGAGATCCACGGAGCTTCCCAATCGCCGGAATGCATATAGATCTTCGGCCGCGTGTAGGGAATCTCCATATCTAGATCTATAACATCTTTCTTTCTTCTTGATATTTTCAGTTAAAATGGAAATTCAAAACCTTAGTTAAGAAGGTTTCCCACCTTCCACTTAAACAAAGATTCATATCCCAACTTTTAAATATTTACTTCAAATGTCAAAGGCTTGTTGGGTATTTTGGGTGTTCATATCCTAACAGATGGTGGTTGAGAGGGAGGAAGAGGAAAGGGGTTAAGGGTATTTTTTAGGTATTTTAAAAAATAGAGGAAAAAGTCGTCGGAAAACTCAATTTCTCGCTCGATGTCTGATTTGAAATGTAAATGGAAAACTTAAGCCCTAGTTTGAACCGTGAGGTTTTTTTTTTCTGATTTGAGATCTGCGTAAAACTTGAGCCCTATTTTGAAACTTTCCCTTTCAAAAATGAACCTGAAAAAGAAGCTTATCCCAGTTAGGAAGCTATGAAAACTTTAACTCGAATTTAAGTTGATCTGAGCAGAGCACAAAATGCTCAAAAGCTAGCCCTGCTCATTAAACCCCACATGAGTGCAATCAAGGAGATATGGCGCTCGGGCGGGGGCAATCAGACCGGGACATTTTAGGATGGATTTGAGCTATTGTTTTAGTGCCACAGGCTGGATACATTAAGCCGAAGATTCTGGCCCGATAGTGAAATGGACATGGATTGTGCCCATGTTTTCTTAAAAGGACTTCTGTCTGGACTGATTTAGCACAAAGGACTATATATTTTTAACAAATGGGTTAGTTATGGGCTAATTTCGAGGCCTATGGTTTGGATCTAGGATTCAATTTTGGCCTATAATGCAGATAAACCAGTCTGGTACAAGTTTAAGACTGACTCAACGTGGCCCATGAACACAACTAGAAGGTAGCCTCCCTTCGATAAAATTAAATAGACTTGGCTAGTGATTTGATCACATCACAAATTTGATATCAGGAATGACACCAAAGAAATTCTACTGGTACACAGATTTTTACTTTTCCCACACAAATTCTCTCTACACACATCACTATAATTTGAAAATTACATTACTTCTTTCCACACATAAGAATTCCCCAAACTACCCATCCCTTCATTTTCTTCTTTCTTCCCACACACATCCTCTTCCCTTTCTTCCCACACACAAATCACAACAAGAACTCTTTACATCTCTAGCATCTCTGTCTCTCCGGCGTTCCCAGTCCTCTACACCATCTCATCTTCCAAAGGTAAATGCTACTCTCCACCATTACCATTTCATTCTTCTTTCCCATTTCTTTTTTATCATTTTTTCCATCTTAGATTAACTTGTTTTCATGAAAACTAGTTATGGTGACAGATTCTCATTCAATGTAAGATTTTACATGCTACTAATGTTTTTTTTATGCATTTGGGTTGTTTTTCATCCATCATCGCAAGTGTTTATCACCAAGAAATCGTGACTGTTCGGTCCTTGAGTGGCCGAACAGAATGCAAATATCCGGAACTATAGTTCCGAACAAAAGTATATAGTCCAGACCTGAGTGTCCAAACAAAAGTATATTGTCCGGACCTGAGTGTCCGAACACTATACTTTTATTCAGAACTACAGTTCCAAATAGTGTGTAAGGTCTACTGAAAACAAACTTATACTTTATTTCTATATTTCAAATATGGACCGACCAAGCTCTTCTAGGGTGAGACCTACTGCATCAAATAGGAGGTGCCACCACCGAGTGGAAGAGGTTGTAGAAGAAGAGGAGGTCCCTAAGGAGGAAGTTAAAGAACAACTTGAGCTGGAAGAACAACTAGCTCCGAGGCCACAAGATAGGTCCTTATTGACTAGCTTTGATACACATATAGCTGGGTACATTTGGATTCAACAGATGTTTTTCATTTGTTTCATATCAAGATTGATTTATTTGTTAATTTCCTCAATAATGTATCAATGGTTGAATGTAGGCTCGAGGACCACTTAAGTGTCTAAGTCATGGCCAGAATGTTCCATTGTGGCAATTGAATGAGTCTGATAGGTTTAGAGAGTTAGTTTCGAGGCCCAAACCGACTCCCTTAGTGACTGCATCATACCGCTCCGTCAATAAGATTATAGTATCGGACTTTGTGAAAGGTGGCAACCTAAGACTAACACCTTTCACATGTCATTTGGTGAGATGACCATCACTTTAGATGATGTTGCATCCATCATAGGCATCCGAGTGACGAGGTAGACTGTATCTTATAATGAAAGAATGGCATATCAGCTCAAGCACTTCTTGTTGATGTACTAGGAGTAGAACCCATAGAGGCACATGAAGAATTGATGCAAGTGTGGGGCCAATTTGTTAGATTAGAGTGGTTGCGGGAAAGGTTTGCCGGTATATCTGAAGATGATGCGGACGAGATGGTTGACTGTACATTAAGAGCTTACCTTCTGTACTTATTGGGCTCTACGTTGTTCAAAACAAGAGTGGCACACGGGTGCCCATCATATTTCTTGCACAACTGGTGGATTTGGAGGCCGTATGTTCTTACGCATGGGGTACTGCTGCGCTAGCATACTTATATAGCCATTTAGGGTTAGCAACCCATCATGAAGTGAAATAAATAGCCAGTTACTTGACTCTACTAGAAGCTTGGGTGTACAAGCTCTTCGAATGTTTGACTCCAACTCCAAGCATTTACTATCAAGCCAACCAGCCCGGGTCCATCGATGGGTCCCTCGTAGGGAGTTTGCTCCTTTAGAAGGATTACGAGAGAGACTCAATTCCATGAGCACTGACTTGGTAATTACGCGGACTTTTCATGTACAGATTGTATCACATGAAGTTATTATTTTGTATTATGTATTATCATATCTTATCTTATGCTTGGATTCACTATTTTCAGGTGACTTGGGACCTATATCGTGACGTTAGGCGCTATCACCATTTCAATGAGGTGGCATACTACTGTGGATGCATCAAGTGCATGGATGTTGTTGAGCCTTATCATCCAGATAGGGTACTCAGACAGTTTGGGAAAGTACAGACTATTCCTCCACCGCCATTAGCCCCCATTAGCGCTACGCGAGGTCCGACTGCCCATGACTACCATATCGTGTATCAATACATCAATCAAGTTTGAGAGGGATGGCTTAATCACCTACTATCTGCATTGAACCGTATTGAACCAGTTAGGCATCCCGGGTATATGAATTGGTATGTACGAGTCTCGTGGAGGATATTACAACATCCAAACTTTCACTCTAATTTTGCATCCCGTCCCAAAGAAACATAGCCTAGCGGTAGCGGTATGATGGACTATGAGCAGCGTAATTCCTATGCACTGATCATTCTTGATGAAGTGACAGAAAGGGGTGAGGACCAATGGGTTGAAGACCCAAGGGAAGCATATACTCATGTGAATCAGGTGAGCCACGTGTTACAGGGAGTTTCAGTTGCTGATGCTGAACGAATCTTTCGACATTAGGCCAAAGAGGAGAAGGGACACCTGAAAAAGTCTGAAAACTTTGGAACCAAAATCGACTTGACTTGTTTTTATTATTTTTCTAGTTTGAATGGTTATTATAAGACTTTGGAACCTCTTGAAAGTAGTTTTTACTTTGGACCTTGGTTGTTTTTGTTGATCGTATTTTAGTTATAACATGTTATCTTTTATTACTATGGACTATGCTTGAATTGTTACAAATGTACAGGGTGAAATCTTAAAACTATAATGTTCTAATTAGTGTTCGAAAACACAGTTCCGAACAGTCAGGTACCGTTCAGAAACACAGTACCAAACAGGTTTTGTACTATTCGGAAATTCAGTGCCGACCACCTATTAGGGGTGTTCTGCACTGAATTACCGAACATTACAAAACCTGTGTGCCACATTCTTCCGTACAGTACAAAAACATGTGCATTCAGTGCAATAAAAAGCATTAAAAACCTGTAAAACACATTCTTTCATTCATGCATTCAATGCAATAAAAACTTGTTACATTCAACACAAACTCGTTTGCATTCAATTTGTTGCATTCAGTCCAAATCTATTGTCCCATATGTTGATACGTCTGGAGTTACGAGCTCTTTGAATTGTTTTATCCGATCTTTGTATGAATTCTCCCAACCAGTCGCACAAGAATAATGAAATTGTCTCCACTTATTTGTAATAGGCGGAATTGGATGACTAGGTACTAAAAAACAATTGAACAAAATGCTTTCGATTAACAAAACCTATTGTTCTCTCATTCCGAGAAGGCATAAGCACTGGCACAAACAGCAATGGGAGGAAAGTCATACATTCTTCTATGCTCAAGTGCTATAGCACCAAATTATAACGAGACGCTATGAGATGCCCTATGTCAAGCATGGTCATCCAGTAGTCCACTGATGGGCTGTCATCATAGTATGATAATGTATCAATCAATTCCTCAACTCTGTTCTCCACCACATATAATCGTTTGTAGTGGTCTACATGTGCAAGCAGCTCCTTTGAACCCTAATGTCATTTATATTCTTTAATTGAATGTATGGTTGTGTGCTACAGTTTATTCAGCATGAATTCATTAACTTTTAATTCACTTGCGACCATCCTCAACCAGAATAAGTTGGTTGGATCCAACTACCTGGACTAGAAAATGAACCTAGATATTGTCCTAACTACTTCAGGATACAAATATGTCCTTACCACACCCTGCCCTGAGATGTTAGATTGTATGGACTCAATCCATCAAATGATGTAATAAATTGATTAATTTCTTTATTTATCAATGATATCATGCTTTCCTTTCATGAGATGAATGGTGTTTTTATTACTTAATGCACATGACCAATACATATGACATGATGGTTCACCAGATGAACCGGGTCCCATTAGTATATTAGATTTGATATATGTGTATGGATAAGATCCACACACGGGAGACATGTATCACAAATCTTATACTTAAATATCTTCACAACCGGTGATGAGACTGGGCATCTTATCTGATAAGGTTGCAGTACTTTGATCACTATGAGATAGTGTGATTTGTCTCGATCATCAGAATTTAAGATTCTGGATGATGGTGCTGGTACATTGGATGTATTGAAGGACCATGAGAAGCACCTTATGGAATACTGTCTCGAGTTTAAGGTTTGCTCTCATAATTCCCTAGCAAGAGGCTCTCAATCCTGAGACATTGATGAACTCAAGTTTATATCTATTCATTTGCTTTGAGTCACCAATGAGTGAGGCCAACTGTAGGTCAACACCTCGGTGTCTTGGGTAGGTGGTAGTAGGACTGTGGGAACATTCAATGGTCAAGATGGAATCTATCTATATTATCCCCTTGTGCCAATTAATGAATTTGTCATTAGTAAGTGCGCACCCATCTCGATTAAGAGTTAATTGGATGGTACTGATGATCACTATGATTAATTGGGACTTAAAGATAATAAGATGTGGATTTAAATTAGTGGGATAGTTTTAGTCCAATTAATCCATGGATATTGATAGAGAGGCCTACTTGTGGTAATCGGGAAGTTTAGGGTCTTCATTGTAATTTATTCCTAAGACTGGAGTGAAATTGCATTTATATAGTGGTGTTATTTGCAAATAACTATGGGCCCGGATTGCACATGAAATGTGGGATCGCGGTGTTCCAGTTGGAGCCAGCTTTCTATGGAATCTCTAGTGGTCCCCACGCTAGCCCAAGTTATTGGAAATATACTAATCCTACTTGAACTCTAAGATGAATGAATTAGAATGCTACTATTTCTATTTGAAGTGAGACTTCTAATAGTAGTAATAGTGGGTTACTAATTTGTGTAGAAGTGAGACTTCTATTTCAATTAGTACTAGAAGAAGGAAGGAGGTTGCTTAAAGCTATAAAAGGGAAGCAAGGGGGCTGGGACATCCATTCTTGGGATTCACGCCCAGCCCCTCCCTTTGTGCAAGAGTTGCACATCTCGCTCTTCCTTTTTCTAGTTCTTTTCTAGTTTCCTTAAGAGCTTCTAGTTGTTTTCTTTAGGAGATCCCACCCACCTCCTTTAGAGAAGAGATCTGATAAGGATCATAGCATGGAAGACTAAAAGGTCTTGGAGATCCTAAGTTGCTTACAAAGAAAGAATTTCTTCAACTAGCAAGTCTTCTTCTCAATTAGAGCACAACCAGGCTCCAAAGGTATAATCTGCTTTTACCTTTATTGTGGATTATTTTGGTTGCTGAATTGTTGTTGTTCTTCTATCTTCTAGATAGAATATACTACTATACATGATTGATGAGACAGAGGGATTGGATCCTGGATATGATTTGTGGCCTTATGGGCACTTGATCCCTGAGTCAGGTGGGTCAAAAGTTTTGAAAATCTGTCCACGAGGCCCACCTATTTCCAACATGAGGAGCCTGGGCTAGATCTAGCACAGGACCAGAAAGACCTTTACACCAAATGGATCAAAGACGATGAGATGGCCAGGTGCTATATGCAGGCATCCATGTCTAGTGTTTACAACACCAATATCAATCCTATAAGACTGCATTCGATATTATATCGAACTTAAAGGAGATGTTTGGGGACCAAGGGAGACCTGCTAGGCAGGTTGTTATGAGGGTGCTGATGAGCACTGAGATGGCTTAGGGAACCCTAGTACAAGATCACATATTGAAAATGATGGATTCATTGAAGGAGTTAGATGTACTAGGTGTTGCGATTGATGCTAAATCGCAGATTGACATGATCATCGAGTCGCTGCTAGATTCATTCAACCATTTCAAGATTAATTATAATATGAACAAAATGAATCTTCCCCTAATTAAGCTGTCTAGCCAGATGGTAGTGACTGAGCGCATCATGAAAAAGAAGCCAACTACTCTCATGACAGAAAAGTCAGTTGCCAGGTCCAAGCCGAAAGGCAAAGGCCGAAAAGGCAAAAAGAAATCGGTCCCCAAGGGTCTTAAGGTGGATAATGGTGCTACTGGTGGTGTGGCAAAGGCCAATGATACGGGAACAAAAGGAAAGTGTTTCCACTGTGGTGTGACAGGACATTGGAATAGGAATTTTCCTAATTTTATGTCTAAGAAAAAAACCTCAGGTATGATTGAGTCACTTGTTTCTGAAGTTAGTTTTCCAACTAGTACTTCAAAATCCTGGTGCGTTGACTCCAGCGCAACTAATCACATTTGTAATTCGTTGCAGTGATTCCGAGAAACCAAGAGGCTTAATGGTGGGGAAATCATTGTTAACTTGGGATCGGATGCCAAGGCAAAAGTGGTGTCAGTGGGAGTAGTAACTTTGTTATTTTTAGACATTAAGTTAATTTTGTCAGATACATTATTTGTACCATCTTTATGGTGGAATTTAATTTCAGTTTATTTTTGGTACTGAAGTTGTCATAAAGAGAAACAGTACTTTTATATGTTCTGGCAAGGTAATCAATGAGCTTTCTTTGATAACTCCCACAATGTATGAGATACATGACACCGAAATAATCAATAGGCCATCATTAAAGAGGAAGTCACTTTCATCTAATCCAACAAAACTTAGGCACCTAAGGCTGTTGGAAATAGGTGGGCCTCATGGATAGGATTTCAAAAACTTTTGACCCACTTGACTCAGGGATCAAGTACCCATAAGGCCATAAACCATATCCAAGATGCAAGCCCTCATACTCATCTATCATGTACAGCAATAAAACAAGCAGCACCGTGCAACAAAATAATCTACAACAGACAGAGAAGCAGATTATACCTTTAGAGCCTGGTTGTGCTCTAATGGAGAAGAAGACTTACTAATTAAAGAAACTCTTTCTTTGTAAGCAACTTAAGATCTCCAAGACCTCTTAGTCGTCCACGCTATATCCCATATCAGATCTCTCTTCTCAAGAAGTCTGGTGGAAACTTCAAGAGAAAACCCTTCAAGAAACACAAAAAACTAGAAAAGAACTAGAAGAGAGGTGCAACTCTTGCACAAAAGGGAGGGCTGGGCATGAAATCCAAGAGTGTGAATGTCCCAGTCCCCTTTCTTCTCCTTTTATAGCTTTAAGCAACCTCCTTCCCCCCTCTTGTACTAATTGAAATAGAAGTCTTACTTCCACACTAATTAGTAACCTTACTATTACCATTATTAGAAGTCTCACTTCAAATAGAAATAGTAACTTTCTAATTCCTTCATCTTAGAGTTCTAATAGGATTAGTATCTTCCGAATAACTTGTGTAAGACCCCGACTCGAGTGACCTCGATTAGTACTAATTAAGTCGCGCGTTAGTCTTGAACTTGTTTAGTGGATTTTGGTTTAGTTGGTTTATAAATAGCTTTGTCATAGCTTTGGGAATTTTGAGTGCCTTTGGAATTAGTGGGGCCCTTTGGAGGTTCCTTTTTATGACTTACGTGTACTTGGGGGATTACTCGAGATTCTTTTGATTTGGTGTTTTATCCCGATTTACTTATTTTGTTAATCCCTTCAACTTTCATGTTTATCCTGTTCCCGTCCCGAATCCCGAAACTCGACTTTTCTAGCTTCTTGGGCAAAACAACCTTTTTACACAAAATATGTACCCAATATTTAATATTCCCAAAACCCACGAAACATATACTTTTTGGAAAGTAGAAATTTCGACGATCATTTCTTCCTTCTTCGTCGTTTTCATCCGAGGTCTCGAGAACTACTATTTCAGCCCAACAAGATTGCTAGTTAGTGGAGCCCACTTGTGTTGCTTATAAAAGAGAGCTCATCCCCTCCCTTTTTCCCTTTTCCAGCAACTTTCTCTTGCCTAGGGTTCTCTTGCCTCCTTTCTTCTTCTTTTTGGCTTTTCCATCATCAAGACACTACCAAGCTTGCACCAACATTAAAAAGGACTTCATCATCTTCTTCACCACTTCAAGGGCTTTCCATTGGTACCATTTTTGAAGAAATCTCTTTTCTCTAAGATCCTCATTTAGCTTGCATTGCTCATTTAGAGCACCTATTGGTAAGCTCTCTCCCTAATCTTCTAGATTTGTGTTCTTATAGTCCTTGAGAAGCTCCATGTTCATTATTGGGAGCTCTCTCTTCTTATTGCTTGGTTTGACCCATTTTAGGGTTTGTTTTGGGGGTTTTTGTAGAGATTGTGATCTTGGCTTGCAAGTGTGGTTAGGAGCTTGTTTTCCATTGATTAGAGACCCAAGGCAAGTGGATGATTTGATATGTTTAGCTTTGAATGAGTTTTATGAAACGCATTTATGATTTCACCATATATTTTGTGATATTAATGGCTTGTTTAGATTTGAAATAAATGCACATTAGTAAATCTTGTTAGCTTGTTTTATCCATGATTTAGATTGCTAATCAGGTTTAAAGAATGTAGAAAAAGGAATGAAGAAAAAGGAATGACCCATTGCACTGCAGAAAATAGAACCTGGGTTCTGTTACGCAGTTCACGCGGTCAACCGGCCAGGGAGCTCGGTCAACCGGCGACACGGGGTCAGGTTCTCTGGAACCTAACCAAAACACTATTCCCTCCTTTTTATTTACAACTGCCGGTCGACCGGCCAAGGGCTCGGTCGACCGGGCATTCATGAGAGGGGTCGACCTGACCTCCTCAGGTCGACCGGGACCACAGTGTGCGCGGTCGATCGGGCAAGGGCCAGGTCGACCGGGCCAACTGTGAATCTCTCCTGGGAAGTGACTTTTACCCTATTCTTAAATGGACTTAGGTGGAACTTGGTTACCTTTTTGTATGGACTCACTTGACTTATCGTAAGATTGCTTGACCCGACATCCTTTGAGGTTAATCCGATTGTATCGGGACTTAAACTAATTCAATCTTGAACGGTACGGGATAATGGGATACCCCCTTTATAACTATGCACGAGGTTTGTACGTTTGGGTATCGCGAATCCTATCCCCTTCGGTGACTAAGTAGGTTGTACGATACTTCAGGGTTAACATTGGACTTAGGATCTCTTTTGAGGTTCCATTTGTTTTGAAGTTCATTTAAAAGTTTGAAAATCCCTAAGGTGTATAAAGAGCCTGGAATGTCTCCAAAGTCAACGAGTACCAAGTCATTATTACAATGGACATACGGGGTCCTTACCCACCTGATTTATCTTGAATCTCGACACTTGTCCTGAATTTCTCGAATTATGATTTATCTTAAATCTCGACACTTGTCTCGAATTTCTCGAATTATGATTTATCATTCCCGAAAGTGTTGACAGTATATTTTAGCATTTTGCTAGCCCGTTTATACGTGCTCGAATAAAATGATACTTGTGCCTTTGAGCATCCCGTCCCGCCTATTTACATACATGCACTTGATATGTTTTATACATGATTTGATTTGTCATTTGACCTATGAGTCGGCACCACTAAGCTTGGCTTTCCTTGCCGGTCTGATCCACCGACTTAGAGACCCCTTCCCGTCCCTCCAGCTGCAGTTTGGATCCCGCTACCCGGTTATTACCGTGGTCTTGTCCCGATGCCCAGTTCGCTATCGTGTTCATGTCCCGTATTATATTATGTATATGTAAATGTTACTTATGTTGCATCTCCTCACTTCGGTGACTAAGACAACATCCCGATATGCTCATGTCACTTCGGTGATAGAGTACTTAGCTATGTGTGGTTGCCATCTTGTTTGTTTCCCGTTTCCTTGGATACCATACACGTTTTATATTGCATATGTATTTGAATAAATTATTCTCTCGTTTTATGAAACTATTGTTTTGAAAGGTTTAAATGTTTTCCAAGGTAATTTCTTTATTGATATGTCTTTTCACCCACATGCCAAACCGTCGTGTTTGACCCTTTGCTTTGGTACTCAGGTCCGGTTAGCGGTCTCCCCGAGGAGGAGCATGAGGAGGCGGTCGGAGAACCGCATCGTCTAGTCGAGTGGCACGCCGATGATGTCGTCTAGACATTCGATTGCCCGAGTGACGTAACATTTTGGGTTGAGTCTAACCATTCTTTTGGGAACTTGTTATTTTATTAATATTGGCCTTTGTTGGCCTCTACTTTTGGGGGCAATGTAATTAAACGATATTGTTGTAAACTTTAACTTTCCTTTGGGTTATAGCATTAATGATCATTGCTCATTTTGATACTGGTATTAAATATATGTTAATCTTGTTATCTTGGACATGAATGTATGAAATAGATTTGCTACACGCTTCCGCACATAAAAGAAATATTCATGTTGATGTGATATCCTCACCGCGGACACCTGTGGGAAATTGCTTGTACGAGTAGCATTCTTTGGTAGACTCATATACGTTTTGGGTTTAAATTAATTCATCATCCATCATACACAATCACAATTAGCGTCCCGATCCCGGATTAGGCCCGATGGCCCGGTCCGGGGTCGCAACAACTTGGGCTAGCATGGGGACCACTGGGGATTCCATAAAAAGCTGGCTCCAACTGGAACACAGCGACCCCACATCTCATGTGCAAACCGGGCCCACAGTTAATTGCAAATAATGAAAGTCCGGGATCCTAACCCTAGAGTGGGGGTGAATAGGGTGATCTACACTTAATGACTAATTATGGCCAATTTTAATTTCTTAACAATCAACTAGTCACATGTGATGATTAACATACAATATGCGGAAGCTTAAACAAAACAATCATCACAAAGCAAACACCACTACACAAGGATTTATAGTGGTTCGGCCTCAATGCCTACATCCACTACCGGCTTGTGATCCAACACCCCACTGGATTTCCACTATTTATGCTTTTCAAAAGGCTAAGCAATAACCTTTACAATATGCTTTCCAAGGCTAAGCAATAACCTAACAATGTTGTTTTTCTAGGGTTAACAACAACCTATACACTATGTTTTTGTTAGGCTAAGCAATAACCTTTACAAGAGATGATTTCTCAAATAAGTGTCTACACAAACACTTTAAGATATTACAATTAAAGTTCAATTTAATTGCCTCTAAAATAGGCAGATAAGAAAGTTTAATTCAAATCACACAACACTCTATGAAATGCTAAGATGAATGCTCATGAAGTGTGTGTGAAAACTTTAATCAAGTTTAAAATGAAGGCTCAATTAATATATGCTTAATGCATTTTAAAGTTTAAAGCACACAAAGATTTGATTGAAGTGAAATGCAAATCACATGTACAAAAATACTAACTTGTTGATGATATGAAAATCAAAAGCTCACAAGTTGTATGAAATTAATTATGTCTAAACATGTGATGCATGTGTAATGTTGATTTCAAAAACAAAAGATTAACTAATGTTCAAATGAATGAAAACAACAATATGAATCAACCAAGTAAATGAAATATGTTGCAAAAGAAATCAAAGGTTTTGACAAAACATGTTTTATAAAGTTTTAAAACAAACTTGGTTTGAAATCAAGGGTGAAGAATCCAATCCAACTTAAATCAAAGATTAAATGAAGAATGGATTCAACACATCATAGTTATCATGCTAAAAATCATTTACCAATAATTTAAACAAAGCATATAACATATGATAAATAAAAGTAAAGCTTACTTAGAGATTTAACTTCATTAGTCCAAGCTTTAGCTTTACTTTAGACCCCTTGGTCTCTCTTAGTTCATCCCCTTTCTTTTGTCTCCAAACACCTCAAGGAAGACTAAAATGTTCAACTTTGATCAAGAACTTTTTCAAGGGAATGAACCTCATTTTATACTCAAAAAATGAGTTCTGGCGTGTCCCCGGTCGACCCCCACTATAGCCCGGTCGACCTGACCTTAACGGTAAAAAATCTGACCGTTTTAAAAAGCAGCCCAACGGCTCTTTTCCTGGTCGACCCCATGTGTGGTCAGTCGACCGGGTCCATGGGCTCGGTCGACCGACCACACTATGGGTCGACCGGGTCCTTGGACCATATTTCCCAAAAATTGTATATTTAAAGAGATTTCTTGTGGGGACTTTTGGGCCATTAAATCAAGTTTGGAATCATGATTTTAAATCATTCTAATAGGATTAAAAATATGAAACATAAAAAGCCTAAAAAGATTTGAAAGATTTAAAACATGGGCTAGCTTGATTAAAAAACTTCTTTTCAAATTTAAATGCATCCAAGTTTAAAAACAAAACATGCATAAATCAGTAGTTCTACAAGTCTAAAAAACAATGCATGTGTAAATCAAGATTTCAACATTTTATAAATCAATGAATGCGTGAAAATTCAAATGATGATTAAAATGATAATGCATCCATCAAATTGCAATATAGAAAATCCCTAACAATCTCCCCCTTTGCAATTTGATGTAAAACCTTATTCAACTCTGATTTTCACACAAAGTCTTCAGCTCCCCCTAGGCCGGACAAGACTTGAAATCTTCTTTGGATGCTTCTTCACTAAGCTTGGGCTCTAGATCTTTTTCTTCATTCTCCTTGATGCTTGGAGCTTGATCATTCTTCAAGCTTTCTTTTCATCTCTCTTTCATTGGCCAAGCATCTTCTTTTAGCTCCCAAGCTTTCTCTTCTTTCACTCTCCCCCTTTGACCATGCACTCTCTCCCTTTTGGCAAGATATGCATTCTCTCCCCATTTAGACAACTTGAACACTCTCTCCCCCTTTGACATTAAATTGCAAAGGAACCTACACACATGAAACAAAGAAAATACCTTTGAGTAGCACCTGTTAACAAAAGAATTCGAAAATGAAATACATAACAGGTTTTCATGTATGGGTAGCAAGTTTTAAGGGTATAGAGCCAATACAAGGGTGAATTTGATCAAAACTAATACTTCCTATGAAGGTTTACACTCCCCCTCAATCCATTCTCTCCTTTTGTCAAACTTTTGACAAATATTTAACTATTTGGAGCAAGAAGAAGATAGTTTAACCAATTGAGGGTTAACTTCAAGAGAAGGATCAGATACAAGTTTAACTATTGAGCTCAATATGATCAAATTACCATTATAAAGATACCAATTGACGGGTAAGCTATAGGATAATTAAAGAGCAAGGTCAAAAGGATAATCTATCATGGATATCAATTGAAATATATATATAAAACAAATATACCAATTGAGATTGAAGGATATGACTATTAACTCAATCACTTTAAAATGGAGTTAAGGAATATACCTATTAGGGTTCATCCAAATTAGAGCTATCCATGATGTTATGGGGATTACTAAACATAGCATCAATCAATATAACTTATGAAAATCATATGCTATGAAAGTTTTGAAAACATTTCATTCAATCATAAAATATGACTATAAAGAGCAAGATGAGTGAAATGAAATTCAAACATGAAAATTATGATGCTAATGGAATGTGACATATACAAAATCAAGCATCATAAATGAATATTCATCACTTTTAAAGATACAACTAATGAGTATAGTGATGAACATGAGAAATTGCATAAAAAGATATAGCTTAAAAGAATATGCAATTTTCAAAATGTCAAAATCATATGGATTCAACATCTAAGAAATCCATCAAACAATAGATATAACTATGAAATACAAGAAATGAATTTCAAGGAGGTTCATATGATTAAGCACACTATTATGAAGTTGAGACATGTATAAAGAATGATACCAATAAGAAAACTATACATGAATCAACAACATAACCATCCAAAAAAAATGACTAGTAAGCACAAAGGATGGATTTAAGAGTCCTAGAATCGTGTCTACAAATAAAACTAATATTTAGCACAACTAAACAAGGAACTATATAGACATTTGCATATTACAAGAGTGTAACTAAATGGGTAAGCATGCAAATTGTCTATCACAATATTCATTTCCATTTAAGTTGATATAACCAATTGCATAGGAAAATGAGAACATGGAACATGCTTTGATGATTAAAACTAATAATGATTTAGAGCATTTCCATTCATACAATCTTCAAATCATTTCAATAGACAAAATCCAACAATGAGCATAAAAGGAATGATTTTGAAGATAATCAATTTACAACTTCCATTTAATAATATATAACTTATTTGAAACACATGCAAGTTGACTTTATAAAACAATAATTTTCCATTAGAAAGTATAACTTAGAAAAACATGAAAAATCCAAAATGTTTCAAATCATTTGTTTTTCAAAACAAATAAGACATTCAAACAAATGATTTTGAAATATCAATTGATTATAAAAGATCTAGCTATGAAAGCTTTTGAAATCATAATCAATTGATCATGTAGAAATGCAATACAAGATATAACTATATGAGAGTAAGAAGCAAATCTATCATGATGAAATTATAATCAAATGATTTTGAAAGCCATGATATGTAATTAGAGAAGTACAAGAAAACAAAATCAATTGATTACAAATAAACATTGCATTTAAAGAAATGTAACTAATGAAAGAACATAAATGCAAATGATCATGACCAACAAAAAGATTTAACTAAAAATGATTGGTTGGTCAATGATGTTCAAGGCCTTAAGGTTTGACTAAGTATATAACTTTAGGAATCCACCTAAGGTCTTGAGAGGGTTGATCTTTGAGGTCTAGTTTAAAAGTCCCACCAACTTTAGGAGATTTGACTTGATAAAGTTTCAATTTAGACTTATCACCATTATGTTTAGATTTAACTAAATTTCGCTTAGGTTGGTGAATAGTCTTTTGAGGTTGGTGAGTTTGTTTCTTAGGGGATTGAATTCTTTTCTTCTTATTTTCTCCCTTTAATTGACTTTTGAATTTTATATTTAACTTTGCAACTTTATTCAAAAGTTCTTTCATATGATGACTTAAGGGAGATAGATTGAGAAGCTTTTTGTTGATAGATTATTTTATAATTGGTTTAACCTGTTTAACCTTTTTAGAATCTATCTTAGGAGACTCCTTTTTAATTGATTTAATTTGTTTAATCTTCTTGGAGTCTTCTTTGATTTTTAGTGTCTTACCCTTCATAGATTTTGATTCTACTTTCTTGAGTTCAAAGATGGGTTTAGACACATGGCTTCTTCTTAGTTTGCACTCAAACCTAAAATGCCCTTCAATGCCACAATAATTACATTTAGACATGGGCAAGGAAGTGTGAGTGCTAGAGAATGAGGACTCACCTTTCACAAAAGTGTTGGTGAATTTAGGGTCATGTGAAATATTCCTATTGTAACTAAGACCCGTCCTATCTCTTTGTGATTTACCCAATTATAATAACTTTTCAAATTTTTCTTCACTTTGGGTAAATTTGCACTCATACTTTTGTTTGTAGCTTTCAAGTTGAGTGACTTGGTTTTTAAGGGTTGAATTTTCATTTTTAACTTTTGTTAGTTCATTTTCAATTCCCTTAAATTTGTTTAGTTCTTCATGGGCAAGTTTTAAATCAAATTTAAGTTCATTAATAACATTAGATCCAAGTTCTAAAGTTTTTATCTTATTTTGAGTATTAGATAAATTTTCCTTAGAAAAGTCAACTTGGATTCTAGGTTGTTAATGTTTTTATCTTGCCTTTGCAATTGATCTCTTAATTTTGAATTTTCCTTATTAAGATCATCATTTTCTATTTTTGATTCATTTAGATCATCTTTAATATTATGAAGGTTATTCAAAGAGATCATAAACTTAGAGTCTAGACAATGTATAACTTCTTCTTTCTCTCTAAGTTCATCTTTTGAAGAAACTAATTCTTTGTTTAGTCTTTTAGATTCTTCTCTTAATTTTTTATTTTTCTTATCAAGTTCTATGGACAAAGTATATAATTCCTCATAGGCTTGTTGAAGGTCATCTTCATTTTCATCATTTTCTTCCTCTTTTAATTCAAATTAAGATTCATTAATTTCAAGGTTTGAATCTCCAAATGATGGAAGAATGAGGGGTCTAGAGGAATCTACACATGAATCTATACAACCTAACATAGTGGTATCCATTCTAATGATTTTCATGAAAATATAACACTAGGGTTTTGACTCTAGGTTTTTACACCTAATCAAGAGTTCCAAAAACACTTGATCCTAATAAAGAGCACGAGGCTCTGATACCAACTGAAAGTCCGGGATCCTAACCCTAGAGGGGGGTGAATAGGGTGATCTACACTTAATGACTAATTATGACCAATTTTAATTTCTTAACAATCAACTAGTCACATGTGATGATTAACATACAATATGCGGAAGTTTAAACAAAACAATCACCACAAAGCAAACACCACTACACAAGGATTTATAGTGGTTCGGCCTCAATGCCTACATCCACTACCGGCTTGTAATCCAACACCCCACCGGATTTTCACTATTTTTGCTTTTTAAAAGGCTAAGCAATAACCTAACAATGTTGTTTTTCTAGGCTTAACGACAACCTATACACTATGCTTTTGTTAGGCTAAGCAATAACCTTTACAAGAGATGATTTCTCAAATAAGTGTCTACACAAACACTTTAAGATATTACAATTAAAGCTCAATTTAATTGCCTCTAAAATAGGCGGATAAGAAAGTTTAATTCAACTCACACAACACTCTATGAAATGCTAAGATGAATGCTCATGAAGTGTGTGTGAAAACTTTAATCAAGTTTAAAATGAAGGCTCAATTAATGTATGCTTAATGCATTTTAAAGTTTAAAGCACACAAAGATTTGATTGAAGTGAAATGCAAATCACATGTACAAAAATACTAACTTGTTGATGATATGAAAATCAAAAGCTCACAAGTTGTATGAAATTAATTATGTCTAAACATGTGATGCATGTGTAATGTTGTTTTCAAAAACAAAAGATTAACTAATGTTCAAATGAATGAAAACAACAATATGATTCAACCAAGTAAATGAAACATGTTACAAAAGAAATCAAAGGTTTTGACAAAACATGTTTTATAAAGTTTTAAAACAAACTTGGTTTGAAATCAAGGGTGAAGAATCCAATCCAACTTAAATGAAAGATTAAATGAAGAATGGATTCAACACATCATAGTTATCATGCTAAAAATCATTTACCAATAATTTAAACAAAGCATATAACATATGATAAATAAAAGTAAAGCTTACTTAGAGATTTAACTTCATTAATCCAAGCTTTAACTTTACTTTAGACCCCTTGGTCTCTCTTAGTTCATCCCCTATCTTTTGTCTCCAAACACCTCAAGGAAGACTAAAATGGTCAACTTTGATCAAGAACTTTTTCAAGGGAATGAACCTCATTTTATACTCAAAAAATGAGTTTTGGTGTGTCCCCGGTCGACTCCCACTATAGCCCGGTCGACCTGGCCTTAACGGTAAAAAATCTGACCGTTTGAAAAAGCAGCCCAACGGCTCTTTTCCCGGTCGACCCCATGTGTGGTCGGTCGACCGGGTCCATGGGCTCGGTCGATCGACCACACTGTGGGTCGACCGGGTCCTTGGACCATATTTCCCAAAAAATTGTATATTTAAAGAGATTTCTTGTGGGGACTTTTGGGCCATTAAATCAAGCTTGGAATCATGACTTTAAATCATTCTAATAGGATTAAAAATATGAAACATAAAAAGCCTAAAAAGATTTGAAAGATTTAAAACATGGGCTAGCTTGATTAAAAAACTTCTTTTCAAATTTAAATGCATCCAAGTTTAAAAACAAAACATGCATAAATCAATAGTTCTACAAGTCTAAAAAACAATGCATGTGTAAATCAAGATTTCAACATTTTCTAAATCAATGCATGTGTGAAAATTCAAATGATGATTAAAATGATAATGCATCTATCAAATTGCAATATACAAAATCCCTAACAAATAACACCACTATATAAATGCAATTGCCCTCCAGTCTTAGGAATAAATTACAATGAATACCCTAAACTTCCCGATTACCACAAGTAGGCCCCTCTATCAATATCCATGGATTAATTGGACTAAAACTATCCCACCAATTTAAATCCACATCTTATTATCCTTGAGCCCCAATTAATCATAGTGATCATCAGTACCATCCAATTAACTCTTAATCGAGATAGGTGCGCTCTTACTAATGACAAATTCATTAATTGGCGCAAGGGATAATATAAATAGATTCCATCTTGACCATTGAATGTTCCCACAGTTCTACTACCACCTACCCAAGACATCGAGGTGCTGACCTACAGTTGGCCTCACTCATTGGTGACTCAAAGCAAATGAATAGATAGAAACTTGAGTTCATCAATGTCTCAGGATTGAGAGCCTCTTGCTAGGGAATTATGAGAGCAAACCTTAAACTCGAGACATTATTCCATAAGGTGCTTCTCATGGTCCTTCAATACATCCAATGTATCAGCACCATGATCCAGAATCTTATATTCTGATGATCGAGACAAATCACACTATCTCATAGTGATCAAAGTACTGCAACCTTATCAGATGAGATGCCTAGTCTCATCACCGGTTGTGAAAATATTTAAGTATAAGATTTGTGATACATGTCTCCCGTGTGTGGATCTCATCCATACACATATATCACATCTAATATACTAATGGGACCCGATTCAACTCATGAACCATCATGTCATATGTATTGGTCATGTGCATTAAGTAATAAAAACATCATTCATCTCATGAAAGGAAAGCATGATATCATTGATAAATAAAGAAATTAATCAATTTATTACATCATCTGATGGATTGAGTCCATACAATCTAACAAAGGCTTGGTCATATAAACCTAAACATGATTGACAGGCTAGTGAAAGATGCTATACTGCTTTCATTGGTGGTAGAACCAAAGCCTGTCTGTAAGTCCTGTTTGGAAGGCAAAATGACCAAAAGACCATTTTCATCCAAGGGCAATAAGGCCAAAGATTTATTGGAATTAGTGTATATTGATGTGTGGACCCATAAATGTTAGAGCAAGAGGAGGAGATGAGTACTTCATCACTTTTATAGATGATTACTCAAGATATGGATACATATACCTTATGCACCGCAAGTCTGAGGCTTTTGAAAAGCTGAAAGAGTTTCGAGCGGAAGTAGAAACGCAATTAGGTAAAAGTATCAAGATTCTTCGATCAGATTGAGGAGGGAAATATCTCTCTGTTGAATTTATGGGATATTTATCAGAGACTAGGATTTTATCACAGTTGTTTGCTCCTGGTATGCTTCAACAGAATGGAGTAACAGAAAGAAGGAATCGGACTGATCAATATAATCATGCCTTCCTTTCATTAGAATGGAGTAACAGAAAGAAGGAACCGGAACCATTTCATCTCCTGGTGAGACTTCTATTTCAATTAGAAAAAGGAGGTGGCTTAAGTGCTATAAATAAGGAGAGAGGGTCATGGACGTCCCTATGCTTAATTTCTACCCTTGGAATTCACGCCCATAATCCATTTGTGCAAGTGTTGCACACGCCCATCTCTCCTCTCCCTCTTCTAGTTTCTCTTTCAATTTTCCTTAGAGCTTCTTGTTAGATTGTATAGACTCAATCCATCAGAAGATGTAATAAATTAATTAATTTCTTTATTCATCAAAAAAATTATGCTTTCCTTTCATGAGATGAATGGTGTTTTCTTACTTAATGCACATGACCAATACATATGACATGATAGTTCATGAGATGAACCGGATCCCATTAGTATATTAGATGTGATATATGTGTATGGATGAGATCCATATACGGGAGACATGTGTCACAAATTTTATACTTAATATCTTCACAACCAGTGATGAGACTGGGCATCTCATCTAATAAGGTTGCAACACTTTGATCACTATGAGATTGTCGCGACTGATGCGGTTGATGATTGTAAGATGATTAAACCTCCCATAGGTTCCCGCGGTGAGGGTTCCGAAACACGAGGAACAACCAACTCACACGATCAAGTATGCGGAAGCACGTGGCAAATCACATCTTAATAAATCATAACAGAATATGGACATAAATGTCATCGAGACTAAAATATCAGAAAGGAGACATAACAAGGCATTCCCATAATAGTTCAAGTTATAAAGTTAACAAAGTGTGTTAAGTTGTTACAATCCCAAAATAAGAGGCCAACAAAGGCCAATACAATACCAAAAGTAATTAAAAGCCCAAAAAGGTGATACATCGGAACTCATGACCCGTCCCGACGTCTAGATGATGTCTTCGGGTTGCCACTCGCGAGCTAAGGTAGGCTCAATAGCCTCCTCCTGGCACTCCTCCTCAAGGGGATAACCACCTGCACCTGGTCACCAAAATACAAGCATCAAACACGACGGTTTGGCAAGAAATCAATTTAAGCTAGAGCATGAATAAGAATGTTTAATCGAAAACATATAAAACAATTTATTAAATCAAGAACGAATACTTGACTGAAGAACATTTCAGAATTTATGACAAACTAGCATGAATACATAATATATATCATGAATCGTAAATCCACAAAGAGCCCATCCTTTCTCTATCATTTGTAATGAAAAGAGTAAGCACGCACGACAAGCACGAATATACATAATATAACACGACACGATTCCCACAAATACGGGATTCCGGCCGCGGAACCGGACACGCACGATGTGTAATAAATACACGACTAATCTGCAGTTAGTTCACATGTTTAAGGACCCCCGGACAGTGGATCAGACTGAAAGGGCAGTCCAAGCTCTGTGGTGTTCACTTGAGTTCATGAATGCATAAAACACGCAAAACACGATTCAAACACATCGGAAATATCAAACACATCAGAAATAAAAGGGGAAATCACTTATCAAAACAAGACAAGGCACGGCTAGCAAGATTGCATAGTATATATGCACACGACTTAAGAAGTGATCCCGATTTGATACTTGAAACATGTCTTCGAACGAGCTTAAAACTTGAATTCAAAGCGAGTACACGATATTACTTGTCGTATCAAAACAAAGTTCAAAACGCGATAATTTCATCAAGTACAAGATCAGGCTATTCATTGACCCTTGTGTGATTGGGACTCTGTTATTAAAATATAATAATTGGTGTCCCCGATGTTGCTTCGTATCTTGGAGTTCCAATCACGCAATGTCAGGTTAAAGTCCATAACATAGCCTAGTTTTCCAATCCTTAAAAGTGTATAAATGAGATAAAATTTCTAAAACTGGGATTGACAGGTCGCTTGAGCGGTCTGGACAGTTCGCTCGAGCGAACCATCGGGTCGCTCGGGCGATCGAGGTTCTGTCTCAACACAATTCAGGCAGCAGGCAGTTCGCTTGAGCGAACCAAGGGTCGCTCGAGCGGACAGCCTTCTGTCTGCGCTCGGACCAGGCAGTGGCCTGGTCGCTCAAGCGAACTCATAGGTCGCTCGAGCGAACAGGCTTCTGCCTGCGCTCGTGCCAGGCAGTGGCCTGGTCGCTCGAGCGAACAGGCTTCTGCCTGTGCTCGCTGAGTGCAGAAACTGCACTCCTCATACATGGTTCACAAGCCCATTCTTTCCTCCATCTTACACTTAATCCACCTGAAATCCCTTGAGCCACCATGCTCTCCAAAGGGTCAAATCCACATTACAAAATCATTAAACCCATAATTTTAAACATCCAAACCCTATTTCTCATCCAAACAAGCTCACATTTCTCAAGAAGCAAAGCTTAAAAATCAACTAGAAATCTGACGGTTTAGAAGTTACTTATCATTGGTACATAAACTTGGATAGAAATCATAAAATGAGAGTCTAAGAAAATACATAACCATAGAACTTAACACAAGATAAGTGCAAACCTCAAGAGACATAATGAAAATCCATAACACATATGCACAATAACCTATAGAGATTACTTGCCTTGCCCAAGTGCTAACAAAACTCTTCTTCAAGCACTCCTACCCAAGAGCCAAGCCAAGAACTACAAAAACCCCATGAAACCCATTCAAAAACTCACCCAAAAAATGCAACCAAGCAACCCATTTCGAAATGGGTGTTGAAAGTTAGAAAAACATGATCATTAGGAGTCAAAAGAACTCCATTGAAGACATGGGTAGGAGCTCTTACCTAGAGATGCCCAAACAAGATGCAAGAAAGGAAGTGGAGAGCTTGTCCAACAGGAAACTTCAAGAAAATGGCATTAATGGAAAGCTTGGGATGAGAGGAAGAAGATGATGGTTTTAGAATTCTATTTGGAGGTTCCTAGCTCAAGCATTCAAGAGAAGAAGATGGAGAGAAAAAGAGGGTTTCCTCAGCCCTAGACAAGAAATTGCAGAGATTTGTGGGAAATGAAGAGAAAGAGAAGGGAAAGGGCTTAAGTGCTTGCAAGTGGGACCCATTAGAACTAATTCTTGTATCAAGGAAAACATGACCTTGCGGGCCTCGAATGAAGTCGACGAAGAAGGATAAAACGATCCTTGAAATATCTAGTTTCCGAAATGTATATTTTTGACACGTTTTTGAGATCTCGAAAATTGTGTCCAGAATTGAGTGTGAAAAGCCTATTTTACCCTTTTGGTCCAAAACTTGAGTTTTTGGGCTACAAACACAGACGGGCTAAACACGAAAGTTACACATAATCATAAAACCAATCAAATGAAATGAAATTCACTATTAAAACAAAACCAAACACGATCTACCCACGCTTGCACGTACACCCACGCCTTCCTGAGTGTGCCTAGTTAACACTAAACGTTCCCGAAACTCCCCAAAGCTATAACCATGACTAAAACTAATCACACTCTAACCCACGATAACTAAACCCGATTAAGACTAAGCACACACTAAGAAAGCACTATTGGGTTAATCCTGGGTTGGGGTTTGACAGAGATAATGTGATTTGTGTCGTTCATTTGAATGTAAGATTCTGGATCATGGTACTGATACATTGAATGTTTTGAAGGACCATGAGAAGTATTTTATGGAATACTGTCTTGATTTTAAGGTTTGCTCTCATAATTCCCTTAAAAATAGGCTCTCAATCCTAAGACATTGATGAACTCAAGTTTCTATCTATTTATTTGCTTTGATTCACCAATGAGTGAGGCCAATTGTAGGTCAACACCTCGATGTCTTCGGTACGTGGTAGTAGAACAATGGGAACATCCAATGGTCAAGATTGAATCTATCTATATTATCCCCTTGTGCCAATTAATAGATATGTCATTAGTCAGTGCGCACCCATCTCGATTAAGAGTTAATTGGATGGTACTGATGATCACTGTGATTAATTGTAGCTTAAGGATAATAAGATGTGGATCTAAGATTAAAACGGACATATTTGATCCAATTGATCCATGGATATTGATAGAGAGGCCTACCTGTGCTAATTAGGAAGTTTAGGATCTTCTTTGTAATTTATTCCTAAGACTATAGTGCAATTGCATTTATATAGTAGAGTTATTTGCAATTAACTGTGGGCCCGGATTGCACATGAAATGTGGGGTCGTGGTGTCCCAGTTTGAGCCAGCTTTCTATGGAATCCCTAGTGGTCCCCACGCTAGCCCAAGTTATTAGAAAGATACTAATTATACTTGAACTTTAAAAGGAAGGAATTAGAAAGTTACCATTTCTATTTGAAGTAGGACTTCTAATAGTGGTAATAGTAAGTTACTAATTGTCATGGAAGTGAGACTTCTATAGTAATTAGAAAGGAGAAAGTTACTAATTTGTAATGGGAGTTAGACTTCTATTTCAATTAGTAAAAGAGGAGGTTTGCCAAGCTAAAAAAAGGAAAGCAATGGAGCTGGGACGTCGAACCTTGTAATTCACGTCGAGTGGAGCTGGGACGTCCAACCTTGTAATTCACGCCGAGTCCCCTTTGTGCAGGAGTTGCACATCTCTCCTCTGTCTCTCTTTTAGTTCTCTTCTAGTTCCTTAGAGCTTCTAGCTGGGTTTTTTATTGGTATTTCCACCAATCTTCTTGAGAAAAGAGATATAATAGTGGGTTATTGTCACGACCCGAGCCCGAGACCCGGCAAACCCGAGCCGTGATCCCCATACTTACTCCCGTAAACCCCGAATTAACCGAAGTTAAAATGAGATCCACAAGGGATATCATACTCAAAGTACTTGTCAAATATAAAACTTTTGCAGAAACAATATATATTTGACAATAACAACTTATCATTTACATATATACAAAAGAAAGTTCTTATATATGTATCGTTTCCAATATACATTTGACAAATGCTGCATATACAAAAATACTATGCAATCAACCATTAGTTACATTCCCAAATGTTAATTACATTCCCAAAATGAATTTATAAATAGTCCTCAAACATTTCTCAAAATGTTCCAAATTCGAAACCGCTCTCGGATACCCAATCAAATGGTATCCTGCCGATTCCACTCTATCAATCCTCCTGGAGGAATCGTAGCAGTCTCCTCCGCTGGCGCCGGGGGCGCTGCAATACCGGCAGGGGCAATCGGGCCTGTAATGCCATCAATAACACTAATGAACACGACGGCTCAACAATGTATAAACAATCCTTGCAATAATATGTTAACACATTCATATTGCAATTAATAACATTTTCAGTGCTAGAGAAATCTAGACAATTCTACAATAACAATAATAGACAATGACAGTCAGTATACATGTACGAATTGGCAACTACCATAGCACTCATTGCATTACATTTCATTCATTTCATTTCCATCTTCCCTCAAAGGAAGGATTATCATTTACCATCTCCCCTTAAAGGGAGGATTCATCTTCCAATGGAAGGCATCAATCAATACCCTAAGATACGATCGGAATTAGGTAGGACTTACTAGTGTCCGGGCCAGGGACAACTAGCATCACCACGGAGCTCCGGAACACCCCAATATCCATCTGCTGCAGCAGGATTAGTCATTCATTATCCATTGAACTCATTTAGAGTTCTAATGCAATCGCTAGGTAGTGCCAGACTCAATGATCAATAACATTCAGTAAGAAATCCTTTTATGGATCCAATTCAACTCAATGATTCCTTTCATGACAAAAGAAAGGAATGACAATAATATCAATCTCATTAGATTGATCGCAATGACACAATGAGAGTAATATTAACCACATATGGTTTTACTCAACCCTATTCTAATCCTATCTCAATCCTAAACAATCATCCGGGTGTAACCGTTGGTTTCCAAATGCACGTGTTATTCTTGATGGACATCACATTTATACATTTAATATGTGTATTTCTAATCCCCGTAATTAACACCCATGGAGCTTAGGCCATAATCAATTTATATGGTTCATCCAAGGAACCCCTTTTTTTTCTTCTCTTTAAAATACCATTAATTCTTCATAATTTGATTAACCCATGATTAGTCTTAAAAACTAATCGGGGAAGCATTTATACTTACGAGTCATACTCTAAATTCTCAAAAAAATCCAAAACCCAAAATTTTCACTAACTAACATCACTGGGCCAGAATCAGGTTCGCTCGAGCGGACCCACTGTTCGCTCGAGCGGACCTAGACAGAACATTGGTCGCTCGAGCGGACTCACCGTTCGCTCGAGCGGACCCACACAGAACGACGATAGCTCGAGCGAACTCTTCAGAATTTTATTTCGTCCAGACAGAACCTAGGTCGCTCGAGCGAACCCCCAGTTTGCTCGAGCGAACTGTCCAGAATTCCACTCCGAATTCTGTTCAGTTCTTTCTTCTTCTCCTCTCCTTCTTAATCACATTTCTATAACCTGCATAAAACCATTGGAACCTCCTGTTCCTCCCCTCATGCATCATTCATTCACAATAACACTTCTTAACACTTCTAAACATCCATTAATCATAACATTAAATCCATAATAATCTCAAAACTCAATGAAGAATCCATAAAAACACCTAGAAACTCAATGAGCTTCTACAATAATTAACACTAATCACAAGGGATGTTTATACTTGCCTCTTTGGAAGCTATTAACTCAAAGCCCTCTTTTGCCTAGCTTGGCTTGGACACAATACTCCCTTTTCAAACCCCATTCAATAAAAACACCCAAATGAACTCCCATGAGTCATTGGTGCTAAAAATCATCACAAAGTCACTAATATGACTTGGAAATCACAAGGGAGATCCTTTACTTACTTGTAACTCAAAGGAAATGGGTTCTTGTAATCACTCTCAAGCTCCACACTTCAACAATGGTGGATTTGCTTGGGGAAGAAGATGATGAAGATGTTTCCTTCTTCAAAGATCACTCAATCACTCCTAATCTCACACTTAATGAAGGTATGGAAGAGAAAAGAAGAAATGACTCTAGGGTTCTTGAGCTTCAAGGGGAAGTAAATGAAAGAATGAACCCCTTTCATCCCTTTTCATTCTAATATAAGCAACTCTAACACCTAAGACCCCTCTTATTTGGTTTATTTTCATTTTGAGTCAAATGACTCCTCACTTGGTCCATTTGAGGTCAAATGGAATCGCGTTTATTATGAAAGTTGACGTACTCTTCGAGATACGCACGTTGGTATCAAGAATTTTCGTATTTGACGAAATACGTGAAAACCCGTATTTACGAAAAAGTCCTCAGTCTATCTTGTTTGAGTCTAAACTCATCTTAACCAATTCAATTTCATTCAAATCCATTTCATTAGGCTTAATGTGTCATTTGAGACTGATTTATCTCTCTTGGGTCATTAATCTTGATTAACCCAATTATCCATGCTTAATTAGCATTAATCTCAATTAATTAGCCTTAATCGCGATTAGTTTAGGTCGGGGTGTAACAGTTATAGCGTGGAAGACAATTAGGTTTTGGAGATCCTAATTAGCTACAAAGAAAGAGTTTCTTCAACTAGCAAGTCTTCTTCTCCATTAGAGCACTACTGGGCTCCAAATGTATAATCTACTTCTTTATTTTTTGTGGATTATTTTGGTTGCATGGTGTTACTTATTTACATCTTTTAGATAGAATTTATTGTTGTACATGTTTGATGAGATGGAGGGATTGCATCCTGGATGTCGTTTATGGCCTTATGGGTACTTGATCGATCCCTGAGTCAAGTGGGTCAAAAGTTTTGAAAATCTATCCATGAGGCTCATCTACTTCCAGCAATTGGTATCAGAGACATACCTCATCTCTAATCATGTTAGATCAGCAATCTAGATCTAATCTTTGCATGAGATGCGAAGGGGATAGACCTAGGGTTTTTTAAGGATTAGATTTGATGTTTGTTTGCATATTGTATTTGGTATGAATGTAAAAGAAGGGACTGGTTTGGACAAGAAAAAGAATTTTCTGCAGGTTTTCGAGCAGGTCGCTCGAGCAGATGTCCATCCGTTAGAGCGAACCAGGTTCTGGAAAGGAGTCCGCTTGAGCGAACTGAGTGCAGAATTTTTCTTTTGGGAGTCCGGGATTTTCATCATGAGATGATGAATGGTATCCTTTGAGACCGAGTTCCTCCTATGTTTTTTATACTAACTTTGCAGGTTCATGTCTTCTTCATATAGCCCACAAGTCTTTTACTTTCTTTTTATGGTTGATGGTTTATTTGAGGCAAAGTGTAAAGGGGATCATGGTTTCCTTGGTTTCCCGTGAAAGGGCAAGGCGTGGTGGATTTCCTTATAGCCATTTTATTTGCATGTTTAGATTATCATGTAAGTCTCATTATCGAGGCATAGGAATTTATGTAATTTTTCTAAATTTGTAAATTCTGGCAATGTTCGAGACGAAGAAGGAAAGTGACGTTGGACTCCTAATCAAAGATTTTGAAGATTACCAAAAGAGTTTTGGAGATGCCCAAAGAGTTGGAGGAATCCCAAAGTTTTGGAAAGTCTAGAAATTCAAGAAGTCTATTCCGCTTGGGCGATGTGGAGGAGAGGACTAGTTTCTAATTTTAGCACTTTCATTTTGTGGATGAATGCTTGTTTTAGAAAGTTTTCAAATCTGATACAAACATAGTAATTTCCAAAATTGGTCAAATCAAATTAATTTTTAGAAAGAGTTCTAATTAGTGTTGGTGGACCCATGAGATGGATCCATTGGTAACACTAATATTAGAAACTGGACTTTCCTTAGAATTACTTGACTTGGAACCAATCGTTGGTCATATCATGAGATGATTTGATGTCTATATATGTGGGGGCATATACCTATAAGGAAATCCTCAATTCTAAAATATTAAGTGGAAGCGGGGCATTTATATTAGAAATCCTCATGGTTTTCCACCATAGGTCCATTGTAAGGAAAGTATTAGCCTCGCACCATCTTGAGAATGGCTGTTCCCCACGAAGGGCTTCTATTTATCTGGTTACTAGATATGGATCTCCTATGGATAGTGTTAGTGAGACAGGGCGGGGCCCACTCCCCAAGGAGGAGCTGCTCGCAACGGTTGTCATGCAATGCTAGTTGGTGGGTCACACTTAACTGAAATAATGATGTAGTATCCCCAAAGATTTGCCCCATGTATTTTAGAAAACGAAGTTAATCGGGAGTCATACATTATTTGGTATGAGATACCTAGATAATAATGAATGATGGGGATCATGGATAGTTAGTCTTAATTCTAATTTTGACCAACTTTGATCCGCACCAATGTAGGTGGTATTCGCACTCCCCAAGGAGGCATACCCCGGGGATTGTGATTCTGATGTATTCTGAATTTAGTGGTCATGAGGATTCCCACATAAATTTGTTAGAATACTAAACCCTAATGTCATTTAAATTCATTAATTGAATGTATGGTCATATGCTACAGTGTTTCAAGCATGAACTCAAATACTTTCAATCCACTTGCAACCATCCTCAACAAGAATAAGTTGGTGGGATCCAACTATGTAGACTGGAAACGGAACCTGGATATTATCCTGACAGCTTCAGGATATAAATATGTCCTTACCAAAACCCCCCCCCCCCCCCCCCTTGATGAGCCAGGACCGAATGCATCAGAAGAAGAAAAAGAACTTTACACCAAATGGGCCAAAGACGATGAGATGGCCAAATGTTACATTCAGGCATACATGTCTAGTGTTTTGTAGCACCAACATCAATCATATAAGACTGCATATGATATTATATCAAACTTAAATGAGATGTTTGCAGAATGGGGCAGGCCTGCTAGGCAGGTTGCTATGAGGGTGCTCATTAGCACCAAGATGATTGAAGGCACATCAGTACAGGAACACATGTGATCGCAACTCCAAGTGCAGAGCTTCGATTGTAGTAATAAAACTGGTAAGACCAGGTCGATCCACAGGGAGCTTTAGAGATAAGGCTTTCCAACTTTGTCACCTGCCCTAAATAAAATCTAATTTTAGCCTAAAATCTAGAAAAGTACATTAATCATTCCTACTTTAAATTAAAATTAAATATATTTCCAAAAATAAAATTTCCTAAATCTAAAAACCTAATCTAAAATGAATCACGAGTTGCTACAAAAGAACACACAAATTAGAACATCAAATTAGAAACATTCCAAAAATAAAACTAAGAAGCTAAACTAAAAATAATAATAATAATAAACTTAAGTTAGAAACCAAATCAATCAAAACATGCTCAACAAAGATTAGTAACAAATCAAATCACTCAAAAAGAAAACAACCTACTTTCTAAAATTAGCATGAATACCTTAGTAAATTAGTTCCCTAAATTAGAAACTAGGTTAGCCAATTAGGGTTGATATATTTCCTAAGTTAGTGAATTGAGTTAATCAACTCCCTAAAGTTAAGGACTTTCCAAATAAATAAAGATTTTCAAATCATAACAAATTTAGAATGCATTAAGTCAATCATACCTTATGTTAGAATTTCCAAAAATTTCCAAATCTTAAGAAACTTCCTAAGTTAAAATCTTCAATTAACAAAATTAGAAAGATCTTTTATTTCTGGAAATTATCTAAATAATCTAAAACACAAAATTAGAAACTAATCCTAAAGTTAGAAAGTTAGTAATGCAATGTATGTCATGAGGTGCTAGAAAATTATTAGTCTAGAAAACTAGTATGCATGACTGTTTTTATGCATGATTTTTCCTAATCTAATGCAACCTAAAACTGAGTTTAATGGTTGGGTTTTAAACTACAATGATGCATGAATCAAATAAAAAAAAAAAAAAAAGGAAGTGAAAAATGATTTAAAACGAATGAGATATGAGTGTATAAACATGACCTAAAAAAAAATAAAAATTGTGTAGAAATTCTGCACACAGGTGGGTCCAACCAGCCATGTTTGAGCCATTGGTTCACCATCTTTCCAAAATTAGTTTTGCTTGAAACTATAGGGTTTGAAAATACACTGATCAAACTTTAATTTTGCCAAGTTTCATGGAAATATAATGTGTTTTGATTATGTTTCCAATCACAAACATTTTATACAAAATTTGTCCTGAAATTCCTGCAACAATGTGCTGAATTGTGTACTTTATATTGGGATCCGAATTTCTAAAAATTATTTGACTGAGATTATTGGCTCAAATATCTGATTTTTCTTGCTTATTTAATTTCAAACTCCGATTCAAACAACTTAAACTTATTTAAACTCCACCAATATGAATATGCATGCACTGCTAATTAGTTCCAACCATAAACTATGCATAAAAATTCACATAAACATATAAGAAGCATAAGAAGAAAAGAAAACAAAAAAACTGCTTGAATTTAAATGTGTAGTGTGAAAAAAAATAAATGTGTGGATTACATAAAATTAAATGTGTGGCATTAACAAGAAATTAAATGTGTGGATTTTTTCAACAAAAAGTAAATGTGTAGAAATTGCAATAAATAAATGTGTGATAAGTGTGCTCTTCTTTTTTTTTATTCTCAAATCGGGTTCATAATTACTTATTTCATGTCCTTAGGATCTTAGGTTGTCAATCCAAGAACAACAAGAAGGAAAACACAATTCAAGCATTAATCACCTAAGAAAAAGAATAATTAAAAAAATCACACTTTTACTAATATGCAATGTTTTTACATAAAAGATAGAGAAATAAAATTCCAAAAAAAAAAAAAAAAAAAAAACATACTAGGATGAAAGGAACCTCTCTAGTTGAAGCATCAAGTTGGGACAAGCCTTCTTGAAGAGAGATGAGTTATGGTAGAGACTTGAATAGAGATAAGCTATGGTAGAGAAAGGAGATGGGTAGAATGGTGGATGAATTATACTAGTGAGGGGTTTTTTTTCCTTCATGAAAGGGAGTGGACGTCCATGGATTGTTTAAATAGGGTATGGGCTGCCCTATTCTTTCTTCCTAGTCCCTACTTTGTTGCAAGAATCTTCTTCACTTGGTAAGTCTTCTCCTTTCTTTTCTCCATTCTATCCTCATGCACTTGTCATATTTCCTTCTTTAGCAAATCTTCCTTTGACTTGACATTTATGAGAGATACATGAGATGGCAAACTCTAAGTTGGAATCAAGAGAAAAATTGAGTGCCCAATATGTGTAGATTCTTTCCACTTTTGTCTCTTTGGAAATCTTCTTTCTTGATTTAGCCCTTCATGGATTTTCTTTGATTATCTTGAATTATCTTCAAAAATAACCTTGGGCTTTTGTCCAAAGAAAGTGGACCCCCCTCTTGGACGCCCCACATGTGTGACCTACACATGTGCATGTGTGGGACCTTTTTCCTCATTTCCTGCAAGCCAAAATATATATATATTTATATATATATGAATTTTATGTGAAAAGACAAATTTACCCTTAATTCATGAATGCATGACTGTGGGCCCATCTCTCATGAAAAGATGAATGAATACACATTAAAAAAATAAAATTACAAAAATGGCAGGTTTCATGATTTGATGCAAAAATGCTGGTTTTTGAGCAAATTATGCATGACTGCACTACAATGGATCAAAAAATGTATAAAATCATGATATGATACTAAATGAGGCTCTCTTGGCCTGATAAGTCCTTAAACTTACCAAAAATAGCCACAAAAATATGCATTTTCAAGGACTTATCAACATGCTGAAAATGATGGACTCATTGAATGAGTTAGATGTACTGGGGGATGCAATTGATGCAGAATCGCAGATTGACATAATCCTTGAATCACTGCCAGAGTCATTCAACAATTTCAGAGTCAATTATAATATGAATAAGATGAATCTGACTTTAGCTGAGCTGTCTAGCCAGTTGGTAATGACTGAAGGGATTATGAAGAAGAAGCCAACTGCCCTGAAGATAGAAATGTCAGATTAAGTCCAAGCTGAAAGGCAAAGGGTGGAAAGGCAATAAGAAATCAGTTCCGAAGGGTCCCAAAGTGGAGAATGGTCTTAATGGTGGTGTGGCCAAGGCAAAGGGTTCGGGGACAAAGAGAAAGTGTTTCCATTGTGGTATGGCAGGACATTGGAAAATGAATTGTCCAGAATATCTCTCTAAAAAGAAGACCTCAGGTATGATTGAGTCACTTATTTCTGAAGTTAGTTTTGCAACTGGTACTTCAGAATCTTGGTGTGTGGACTCCGGGGCAACTAATCACATATGTAATACGTTGTAAGGGTTTAGGAAAACCAAGAGGTTTAGTGACGGAGAAATCATTGCCAACCTAGGATTTGACGCTAAGGCAGAGGCTGTTTCAATGAGAGTTGTTACTTTATGTTTTTCAAATAATAAATTGGTTTTGTCAGACACATTATATGTACTGTCTTTACGGCGGAATTTAATTTCAGTTTCTAGTTTGGTGAATAAAAGTTATTTTATTACTTTTGGTACTGAATTTGTCATAAAAAGGAATGATACTTTTATATGTTCTGGCAATGTAACCAATGGGCTTTATTTGTTGACTCCCACAATGTATGAGATACATAATACTGAGACAATTAATAGACCATCATTAAAGAGGAAGTCACCTTCATCAAATCCAACAAAACTTTGGCACTTGAGGCTAGGTCATATAAAACCAAACAGGATTGACAGGCTAGTGAAAGATGGTATCTTGCCTTTATTGGTGGTAGAACCAATGCTTGTCTTTGAGTCTTGTTTGGAAGGCAAAATGACCAAGAGACCATTTTCATCTAAGGGCAATATGGCCAAAGATTTATTGGAGTTAGTGCATACTGATGTGTGTGGATCCATCAATGTCAGAGCCAAAGGAGGATATGAGTACTTCATCACTTTCACAGATGATTACTCAAGATATGGATACATATACCTTATGCACCGCAAGTCTGAGGGTTCTAAAAAGTTTAAAGAGTTTCTAGCGGAAATGGAAAAGCAATTAGGTAAAAGTATCAAGAATCTTCGATCAGATCGAGGAGGGGAATGTCTCTCTGCTGATTTTATGGGATACTTATTAGAGAATGAGATTCTATCCTAGTTGCCTTCTCTAGGTATGTCTTAACAGACTGGAGTAACAGAATGAAGGAACCAGACTATTTTAGATATGATTAGGTCTATGCTGAGTTTCTTATGATTACCTATATCCTTTTGGGGATACGCCTTGGATACTACGATGTACATGCTAAACCTCGTACCATCTAAGTCTGTACTTAAGACTCCCCGGGAGTTGTGGTCTGGGCGAAAGCCTAGTCTACAACATTAACACATTTAGGGTTGTCGGGCACACGTGTTAAAGGTTAAGACGGATAAGTTGGAAAAGAAGTCGGAAGTATGCACGTTTATAGGATATCATAAAGGAACTAAAGGTTGATTATTCTATAATCCCAGAAAACAGAAAGTGCTGGTGAGCACTAATGTGGTTTTTCTGGAGGAAGATTATATGATGGACCGGAAATCTTTAGAAAATGTGATCTTAGAAGAGATTCAAGAGCAATCAATTCCAAATCTAAGTATGACCAAACTTGAGGAAGAACCGCCCTTACCAGACTTAGTAGTTACACCAGTGCCTCGCCGTAGTGGGAGGATTGTCAGACCCCCTGACTGGTTCTCGTTCTTGGGAGAGTCTTACTAGAAAATCCCGGAAGAACCGGAACAAGATCCCTATAATTATGATGAAGCAACTAATGACAAAGATTCTGGACATTGGCAAGATGCTATGAAAGCTGAGATAGAGTCTATGTACTCCAATCAGGTCTGGATACTTGTGGACTTACCTGCCTATATTAATCCTATTGGGTGCAAGTGGGTCTACAGAGGAAAAGAGGATCAGATGGTGGAGTGGAGACCTTTAAGGTCAGGCTTGTTGCGGAAGGGTATGCTCAGAAAGAGGGAATCGATTATGAGTAAACCTTCTCGCCGGTAGCCATGTTCAAGTCCATCCGGATACTCTTATCCATTCCGGCCCATCTCGATTACGAGATTTGGCAAATGGATGTCAAGACGGCATTTCTGAATGGCCATCTTGAGGAAGACATCTATATGATGCAGCCAGACAGTTTTGTAGCTAAAACCAAGAGCAAAAAGTTTGCAAGCTGCAAAAGTCTATTTATGGACTGAAGTAAGCATCCCGAAGCTGTAACATCTGTTTTGACTAGGCAATCAAGTCATTTGATTTTTGTCAAAATCCGAATGAGTCGTGTGTGTACATGAAAAGTGAAGGTGACAGGGTAGTTTTTCTGGTTTTATATGTTGATGACATCCTACTCCTCGGGAAAGACATAGGAATGTTGTCAACAGTGAAAGTTTGGTTGGCTAAAGCTTTTGATATGAAGGACTTGGGATAAGCTAACTACATCCTAGGGATCAAACTTTATCGAGACCGGAAAAATAGGATGATTGGCTTATCCCAAGCTGCATACATAGATAATGTATTGGTACGATTTGCTATGCAAGACTCCAAGAAGAGCTTTACACCTTTCAGGCATGGAGTGTGTAAGACCCCGACCCGAGTGACCTCGATTAGTGTCGATTAAGTCGTGTGTTAGTGCTAAGTGTGTTAGTGTATTTTGGTTTAGATTGGGTTTAAAATAGCTTTGTTATAGCTTTGAGAATTTTGAGTGCCTTTGTGATTAGTGGGGCCCTTTGGGGGTTCCTTTTATGACCTTGCGCGTACTTGGGGGATTAATTGAGATTCTTTGGATTTGTGTTTTATTCCGTTTTATTAATCTCGTCGATCTCTACAACTTTCGTGTTGATCCCGTTCCCGTCCCGAATCCTGAAACCCGATTTCCATTGCATTGAGGGCAAAACAGTCTTTTTACACAAGATCTGGACCAAATACTTGATATTCCCGAAACCCGTGAAACATATACTAAACATATACTTTTTGGAAACTAGAAATTTCGACGATCATTTCTTCTTTCTTCGTCGATTTCATCCGAGGTCCCGAAAACCACTATTTTAACCTTTCAAGTTTCCTTAGGGGTGAAGCCCACTCTCCTCTTCTATATAAGGAACTCATCTCTTTCCTTTTCTCTTTTTCCAGCAACTTTCCTCTTGTCTAGGGTTTTCTCCTCATTCTTCTTCTTCCTTTTGCTCTCTTCATCTTAATCCCTCACCAAGCTTGCACCCACATCATAATGGAGATCACCATTCTCTTCCTCTCCTTCTAGGCTTTCCATTGATACAATTTGAGAAGAAAACTACCATCTCCAAGACTTGCTTTGAGCTAAACCTTGCCATTAGAGGACCATCCAAGTAAGCTTTCTTCCTAATCTCTTAGATTTGAGTTCTTTTGATCTTAGAGGAGCTCCACTTCCATTATTGGAAGTTCTCTCTTCCTATTTCTTTGTTTGACCCATTTTAGGGTTTGTTTTGGGGATTTTTGTAGAGATTGTGGATTTTGTGCTTGAGAGGGTGTTTAGAAGATCTTTGCTTAGCTTTGGACTAGACGCAAGTGGATGAATGGTTATTTTGAGCTTTTAATGATTTTGGTGAAATGTATTGATGATTTTATACTACTATTGATTTGCATTGATTTGAATTAAAAGTGCATTTATGACTTAGTAGTTCATTAAATGAATTTGGAAATGTGGTTGGTAATTTGCATTTATTACATGATTGTAGTTTAAATGAACCCTCATGATATGGTTTTTCTCTTGTTCTTTGTGGTTGAATGTGATGGAAGAGAAGAGGTTGTTTGATGGATGATGATGGGATATTGATGTGAAGCTTGAATGAGGATGGAAAGGGGTATTAGGGCCTCTCATGTGGAATGAAATTGTGGTTAAGGGAATTCTAAGAAGTGGAAATGAAATGGGAGCAGAACTGTCACGGAACCCAGTTCTGGGCGGTTCGCTCGAGCGAACCTGGTGGTCGCTCGAGCGAAGTGTCCATAGCAGGTTCCGAACCATTCCAGTAGACAGTTTGCTCGAGCGAACCCCTTATTCGCTCGAGCGAACCCTCCCAGAACTGTATCAGGCTCGTTACAGAACCTCGTTAGTTCGAGCGAACTAATTGTTCGCTTGAGCGAACAGAGCGAACCCCTTCATTGCTCGAGCAAACTCCCTCAGAAGGTTTATTAGAGCGTCACAGAACCTTGTTAGTTCGAGCGAACCATTTATTCGCTTGAGCCAACAGGCGAACCCCCCAGAAGGTTTATAAGAGCATCACTCATGTGTCTGATGGTTTTTGCCACAATGAGCACAGCCTTGGCTCATTACATTCTGCTCTTGCTTGGGCTTCTTGCTGTGGTGCTGAGATCTCTGATTTTGCTGCTGATACTGCTGCTTCCTGTCTAGAATGATCATATTATTGATGTCCTCATACCTGTATGCCCTCTTCACAGCCTCATCATAAGTAGCTGGTGGAACTACTCCAATGGTATCCCTCATAATTATGGGATTCAAGCCCTCTAAAAATTTATTGATCTTTTTCAACTCTGTATCAATAAGCTCTGTGGCATACCTAGCCAGCCTCTCAAATTTAGTAACATACTCCAACACTGACATGTTGCCCTGTCTGAGTTGCTGGAACTCAATGGCCTTCTGTCTCTTGATGTGTGATGGAATATACTTGTCCTGGAATTGGGTTTTGAAGGCTGCCCATGCCTCCTCATTGGCCATGGCCATGTAGGGTTCTTTCACTGTTTGCCACCATTGGTCTGCTAGCCCATAGAATAAAGAAGCTGTGAGGTTCACTTTCTGTCTGCCTGTGCAAGTGAAGACATCGAAGATTTTCTCCGTATTAGACAACCAGTCATCAGCTACAAGTGGGTTCTCTTGGCCCGAGAACTCCTTGGGTGCTCTCTTTCTAAACCTCTCAAATAGCAAGTTAGGGTCATGCTCCCTATTGTTTATGACAATATTGGGAGCTACCGGTGGAGCCTCTTGTCTATTCTGGAGAACCTCCAGAAGTTGCCTCTGCACTTGTGCCATTTCAGCATCTTTCTTTGCCATTTGTTCTTGAAATCTGTTTTGGGCTTCATTTGCTTGTCTCTGTTGTGCCAACATAGCCTGCATGAGCTCTTGGAACTGATTTGCTGTAGGTATTGGATTCTGATCATTTTCATTTTGATTGCTAGCAGAAACATTGTTCGGTAGAACTCTTCTAGGAGGCATTGCTGAAAAACAAAATGTTAGTACACAATAAATATAGTCAAATGGTTTCCTAGACGTCACACTAAACAATTCTAACGAATTCACGAACTCTCACCACGATCCTAAGATCTTTCTAGTTTCTTTTAAGTGCCTGAAACAAGTCCCGCTCTGATACCAGTCCTGTCGCGACCCCGGACCGAGGCCGCGGCAGTTAAATGGTGGTGATGTAAGATTAATTATAAGAAAGATGATTAAACCTCCCCCAGGTTCCCGCGGTGAGGGTTCCAAAAATCACACGGAACAACCAACTCACATGATCAAGTATGCGGAAGCGCGTGGCAAATCACATCTTAACAAGTCATGACAGAATATAAACATAATGTCATCAAGACTAAATATCAGAATGAAAACATAACGAGGCAATCCCATAAATTCAAGTTGTAAAGTTAACAAAGTATATTAAGTTATTACACTTCCCAAAATAAGAGGCCAACAAAGGCCAATACAATTTCCAAAAGTATATAAAAACCCAAAGAGATGATCCATCGAAACTCATGACCCGTCCAAACGTCTACATGACGTCGTCGGGTTGCCACTCACGGGCTAAGGTAGGCCCAACAGCCTCCTCCTGGCACTCCTCCTCAAGGGGGTAGCCTCCTGCACCTGGTCACCAACATACAAGCATCAAACACGACGGTTTGGCAAAAAATCATTTTAAGTGAAGCATGTAAAACAATGTTTAATCGAGAACATAAGGAAATACTTTACTGAACGTAAAACAATACTTACGAAACACTTTTCTAAATCACAGACAAACTAACATGAATGCATAACATATATATCATGAATCGTAAATCCACAAAGAGCCCATCCTTTCTCTACCATTTATAATGGAAAGAGTAAGCACGCACGACAAGCACGAATATACATAATATAGCACGACACGATTCCCACAAATACGGGATTTCCGGCCGCGGAACCGGACACGCACGATGTGTAATAAATACACGACTAATCTGCAGTTAGTTCACATGTTTAAGGACCCCCAGATAGTGGATCAGACTGAAAGGGCAGTCCAAGCTCTGTGGTGTTCACTTGAGTTCATGAATGCACAAAACACGAAAAGCACGATTCAAACATATCGAGAATAAAAGGGGAAATCACTTGTCACAACACGACAAGGCACGACTAGCAAAATGCATAATGTATATGCTCAAAACTTATAAAAGTGATCCCCATTTAATACTTGAAACACATCTTGGAAATACTTGAATTCAAAGCGAGTACACGATATTACTTGTCGTATCAAAACAAAGTTCAAAACGCGATAATTTCATCAAGTACAAGCTTAGGCTATTCATTGACCCTTGTGTGATTGGGACTCTGTTGTTAAAATATAATAATTGGTGTCCCCGAAGTTGCTTCGTATCTTGGAGTTCCAATCACGCAATGTCAGGTTAAAGTCCATAACATAGCCTAGTTTTTCTTTTCCAATCCTTAAAAGTGCATAAATGAGATAAAATTTCTAAACAGGTTCTGTCTCAACACAATTCAGGCAGCAGGCAGTTCGCTCGAGCGAACCAAGGGTCGCTCGAGCGGACAGCCTTCTGTCTGCGCTCGGACCAGGCAGTGGCCTGGTCGCTCGAGCGAACCCATAGGTCGCTCGAGCGAACAGGCTTCTGCCTGCGCTCGTGCCAGGCAGTGGCCTGGTCGCTCGAGCGGACCCATGGGTCGCTCGAGCGAACAGGCTTCTGCCTGTGCTCGCTGAGTGCAGAAACTGCACTCCTCCTGCATGGTTCACAAGCCCATTCTTTCCCCCATCTTACACTTAATCCACCTGAAATCCCTTGAGCCACCATGCTCTCCAAAGGGTCAAATCCACTTTACCAAATCATTAAGCCCATAATTTTAAACATCCAAACCTTATTTCTCATCAAAATAAGCTCACATTTCTCAAGAAGCAAAGCTTAAAAATCAACTAGACATCTGAAGGTTTAGAAGTTACTTAACATTGGTGCATAAACTTGAATAGAAATCATAAAATGAGAGTCTAAGAAAATACATAACCATAGAACTTAACACAAGATAAGTGCAAACCTCAAGGGACATAATGAAAATCCATAACACATATGCACAACAACTTAAATAGATCACTTGCCTTAGCCAAATGAAAACAAGATTCTTCTTCAAGCACTCCTAACCAAAAGCCAATCCAAGAACTACAAAAGACCCATGAAATCCATTCAAAAACTCACCCAAAAACACAACCAAGCATCCCATTTGGAAATGGATGTTACAAGTTAGAAAAACAAGATCTCTGGAAGTAGAAGAAACTCCATTAAAGAGATGGGTTGAAGCTCTTACCTAGAGGTGCCCAAACAAGAAATGAGGAAGAAAATGGAGATCTTTCCCATAAAGAAACTTCAAGAAAATGGTACCAATGGAAAGCTTGTCTTGAGAGGAAGAAGATGATGGTTTTAGAATTTCATTTGGAGTCTCCTAACTCAAGCATTCAAGAGAAGAAGATGGAGAGAAAAAGAGGGTTTCCTCAGCCTAGGTCAAGAAATTGCAGAGATTTGTGGGAAATGAAGAGAAAGAGAAGGGAAGGGACTTAAGTGCTTACAAGTGGGCCCCTTAGGTGCAAATCTTGCATGAGTCAAAACATGGTCTTGTGGGCCTCAAATGAAGTCGACGAAGAAGGATAAAACGATCATTGAAATATCTAGTTTCCAAAAAGTATAATTTTGACATGGTTTTGGGATCTCGAAAATCGTGTCCAGATTTGAGTGTGAAAAGGCTATTTTACCCCTTTTTGGCCAAAACTTGGGTTTCTGAGCTTCAAACACAAATGGGCTAAACACGAAAGTTGCACATAATCATAAAATCAATCAAATGAGATGAAAATCACGATTAACACACAACCAAACACAATCTTCCCACGCTTGCACGTACACCCAGGCCTTTCTGAGTGAGCCTAGTTAACACTAAACGTTCTCGAACTCCCCAAAGCTAAAACCATGACTAAAACTAATCACATTCTAACCCTACGATAACTAAACCCAATCAAGACTAAGCACACACTAAGCAAGCACTATTGGGTTAATCCTGGGTTGGGGTTTGACAGTTCCCGATGCCCGGCTCGATACCGTGGTCATGTCCTTTATTTATTATATATATGTATATGTTATTTATGTTGCATCACCTCACTTCGGTGACTAAGGTTAGCATCCTGATATGCTCATGTCACTTCGGTGATAGAGGACTTAGCTTCTTGTGGTTGCCATCTTGTTGTTTCCCGTATTCCTTGGATACCTTACATGTTTTCTATTGCATTTATGTTTCAAATAAATGATCATTCTGTTTTATGAGAATTATTGTTTTAACAGGTTTAAATTTTTTCCAAGGTAAATTCTATTGTTGTTTTATAATTCCACCCATTTGCCAAACCATCGTGTTTGACTCTTGTTTTGGTACTCAGGTCCCGTCGTTGGCTTTCCCGAGGAGGAGCTTGAGGAGGCGGTCGGAGAATCGCAACGTTTAGTCGAGTGGCACGCCGATGATGTCGTTTAGACATTCGGGTGCTAGAGCTACGTAACATTTTGGGATAGAAATTAACCAATTTTTTTGGGGAACTTGATACTTTATTTTATTGGCCTTTGTTGGCCTCTAATTTTGGGGAAATGTAACTAAATGATTTTGTTATAAACCTTAACTTACTTTTGGGAATTAATCATTGATCATTGCTCATTTTGATACTGGTATTAAATATGTGTTAATCTTGTTATCTTGGACATGAATGTATGAATTGATTTGCTATACGCTTCCGCACATTAAAAGAAATACTCATGTGATATTCTCACCGCGGACACCTGTGGGAAATCGCGTGTACGAGTGGCATCTCTAATGGACTCATATACGTTTTGTTTTAAATTAATTCATAATGTGGACATGGACTGTATCATCATTCATTATCCTTCATTACCGTCCCGATCCTGGATCAGGCTTGCCTTGTGTGGGACCCGGTCCGGGGTCGCGACAGAGTGCACCTTTCCAAGGAACAGTGTCCTAAGACACCTGAGGAAAAGGAGCAGATGAGGTCGATACCATATGCTTCGGCTGTTGGTAGCCTCATGTATGCTATGCTATGTACTAGACCAAATATCTGTCATGCAGTGGGCATAGTCAGTAGATATCAGTCTAATCCAAGACCTGAACATTGGACTACTGTAAAGTGAATCTCAAATACTTGAGAAGGACTAGAGATTACATGTTAATTTATGGCAGTGATGAGCTGATTCCAGTTGGATACACGGATTCTGACTTCATGTCAGATAAGGATTCCAGGAAATCCACCTCTGGTTACGTGTTTATGCTTGGTGGCGAAGCTATCAGCTGGAGGAGTATTAAACAGGAATGTACCACTGATTCTACCTCGAAGGCTGAATATGTAGCGGCTTATGAAGCAGCTAAGGAAGGAGTATGACTCAAGAGATTCCTTATGGAACTTGGGGTGGTACCTTTGGCACGACTGCCGCTCATAGTTTACTGTGATAGCAACGGAGCAGTCGCTCAGTCCAAGGAGCCCAAGAGCTATAAAACCCAAAAGCATATACAAAGGAAATATAACTTGGTCAAAGAGATTGTGCAGAGCAGTGATATTTCTATTACCAAAATAGCTTCTGTGGACAATCTGGCAGATTCCTTTACTAAGCATTTGACTACCAAAGTCTTTGAGTAGCATGTAGACGGGATGGGCATGAGATGCAACCCTAACTGATATTAAGCCCAAGTGGGAGATTGTTAGATTGTATGGACTCAATCCATCAGAAGATGTTATAAATTGATTAATTTCTTTATTCATCAATAAAATTATACTTTCTTTTCATGAGATGAATGTTGTTTTATTAATTAATGCACATGACCAATACATATGACATGATGGTTCATGAGATGAACTGGGTCCCATTAGTATATTAGATGTGATATATGTGTATGGATGAGATCCATATATAGGAGACATATGTCACAAATCTTATACTTAAATATCTTCACAAATCTGATAAGGTAGCAATACTTTGATCACTATGAGATAGTGTGATTTGTCTCGATCATCAGAATGTGAGATTCTGGATCATGGTGCTGGTACATTGGATGTATTGAAGGACCATGAGAAGCACCTTATGAAATACTGTCTCGATTTTAAGGTCTACTCTCATAATTCCCTAGCAATAGGCTCTCAATCCTGAGACATTGATGAACTCAAGTTTCTATCTACTCATTTGTTTTGATTCACCAATGAGTGAGGCTGACTGTAGGTCAACACCTCGGTGTCTTGGGTACGTGGTAGTAGAACTATGGGAACAACCAATGGTCAAGATGGAATCTATCTCTATTATCCCCTTGTGCCAATTAATGGATATGTCATTAGTAAGTGCGCACCCATCTCGATGAAAAGTTAATTAGATGGTACTGATGATCACTGTGATTAATTGTGGCTCAAGGATAATAAGATGTGAATCTAAGATTGGAAGGGACAGATTTGATCCAATTGATCCATAGATATTGATCGAGGGGCCTACTTGTGGTAATTGAGAAGTTTTGGGTCTTCTTTATAATTTATTCCTAAGACTAGAGTGTAATTGCATTTATATAGTGGTGTTATTTTTAATTAACTATGGGCCCGGATTGCACATGAGATGTGGGGTCGCAGTGTCCCAGCTTGAGCCAGCTTTCTATGGAATCCAAAGTGGTCCCCACGCTAGCCCATGTTATTAGAAAGATACTAATCCTACTTGAACTCTAAAAGGAAGGAATTAGAAAGTTACAATTTCTATTTGAAGTAAGACTTCTTATAGTGGTAATAGTAAGTTACTAATTGTTGTGGAAGTGAGAATCTATAGTAATTAGAAATGAGAAAGTTACTAATTTGTAATGGGAGTTGGACTTCTATTTCAATTAGTAAAAGAGGAGGTTTTCCAAGCTATAAAAGGGGAGCAAAGGAGCTGGGACGTCCAACCTTATAATTCACGCCCAATCCCCTTTGTGCAAGAGTTACACATTTCTCCTCTCCCTCTCTTTTAGTTCTCTTCTAGTTCCTTAGAGCTTCTAGTTGGGTTTTCTCTTGGAGTTTCCACTAATCTTCTTGAGAAAAGAGATCTGATAGTGGGTCATAGTGTGGAAGAAAATTACGTCTTGGAGATCCTAATTAGCTACAAAGAAAGAGTTTTTTCAACTAGCAAGTCTTCTTCTCCATTAGAGCACTACCAAGCTCCAAATGTATAATCTACTTCTTTATTTTTTTGTGGAATATTTTGGTTACATGGTGTTGCTGATTTCTATCTTTTAGATAGAATTTATTGCTGTACATGATTAATGAGACGGGTTGCTTGTTAGGTGATATTTTTATCTTCTAAATAGATTTTATTATTGTTCATTGTTGATGAGTTTGAGGACTTGGATCCTGGATTGGGTTTTGTAGCCTTATGGATAGTTGATCACTATGTCAAGTGGGTCAAAAGTTTTTGAAACCTATCCACGGGGCCCACCTACTTCCAATAGTAGTTACACCAGTGCCTCATCGTAGTGGGAGAATTGTTAGGCCCCCTAACAGGTACTCGTTTTTGGAAGAGTCTTACGAGGCGATCCTTGAAGAACCGAAACAAGATCTCTGTAACTATGATGAAGCAAGCAATGACATAGATTTGAGACATTGGCAAGAAACTATGAAAACTGAGATGGAGTCTATCTCCAATCAAGTTTGGACACTTGTAGACTTGCCTACCAATATTAAACCTATTGGGTGCAAATGAGTCTACAAGAGAAAAAGATGACCAGATGGAAGAGTTGAGACTTTTAAGGTTAGGCTTGTTGCGAGAAAAGGTGTAAGACCCCGACCCGAGTGACCTCGATTAGTGTTGATTAAGTTGCGTGTTAGTTCTAAGTGTGTTTAGTGTGTTTTGGTTTAGATTGGGTTTAGAATAGCTTTGATATAGCTTTGGGAAATTTTGAGTGCCTTTGTGATTAGTGGGGCCCTTTGGGGGTTCCTTTTTATGACTTTGCGTGTACTTGGGGGATTAATTGAGATTTTGCGGATTTGTGTTTTCACTACAACAATTTGCACTTTTGCCGGCTCCAAAAAAGGGCTGGTAAAGGTGTAAATAACACTGGGAAAACTCTTTGCCGGCGATTTATTGTGCGCTGGCAATCCACCGGGAAAACTATGCCACTAATACCATTTTCCGGCGGAAAATTGAAGTGTCGGCAAAAAAATAGCCATTGCCGGCGTTTGTTTTACCGGAAAAATATGTTTATTTCGCCGGGCAAAGAGGTCTATTTTTCAATAATCAAATTTCGAAAAACATTTGCCGGCGCTTTTTTGCGTCGGAAAAACATTTATATTTTACCTAAATTAATATTGAATAGTTTTTGCCTGGGCTTTTTTGCGCCGGCAAAACATTTATATTTTACCTAAACTAATTTTGAATAGTGCGCCGGCAAAACATTTATGTTTTACCTAAATTAATTTAAAAATTTTTTGCCGGCGCTTTTTTGCGCCGGGAAAATATTTATTTAGTAAAAGTAATTACTTTTGAAGGTGTTTTGCCGGCGTTTGTTTTCACCAGCAACGTGTTATTTCGCCGGTAAAAGTTACGGCAACAAATATTTATATATATATATATATTTTTTTTCCTGTATATATAACATTACATCCAAGACCAAATCTACTGTACACATGACATCCATTTCTTTTCTAAAACCATCAAGAAATGAAACAAGAATATTCATTCCACTTCATATTAATATTTAAATATCCTTACAACATTAAAAGCACTTTACAAGTACCATTACAAAATAAGAATCCATGCTAACATTTTGCTCTATGCCAATATTCAAAAGTCAATGAAAATTTATATCTTCATACATGATCATCTCATTGTTGCACTATTCCAACGCCTGCAACATTGTTTAAAAAAACTTCATGCATCCCATTATAACATATAGCAATATGCTTCTCTGAATCCATTTTTCCTTCTTGTTGGCTGCATCTTTTCTACGTGGAATCTTTCAACAAAAATTTTTCTTCAATTTTCATTCAATCCTGCATAAAAAAAGAGCAACATTAACATATGATTAAGAAATGACAGGCACAACAACCAATCCTTTTTCTTTTCTTTTAAATTTAACAAGATCCACAATTTAACAAGAAAGGCTGGAAATATCAGTGAAAAAATTACTCTTGCTCCCTGCCACAACCTATCATAAGTGAACATAAACAAAAAACCATGAATGCATTGAGGACCAAAAAAAGAATTACAAAGAATTAATAGCTACAAGTAACCAGTTCCATGAAGATGAACAGAGCATCTTCATCACTTAGATGAACTTGTGAACATCATCTTCAACACAGCTCAGTGAACCTGTGTACATTAGGATCCACCTGATTCAACTTATCTATATCACATGAACCTGTGCACAGAGATTGATTCAACTGATTCAAGTTATGATGTGGCTAGATTAGGTTAATGATCTATTATACTCTATAAATAGCCATTGGCTATTTTCAAATAATGCGAAATTTAATTTGGCAAGATGTAATCCCTAATTTTCTTCATGAACATGTTCTGAACCACCAAATTGTTAGCCACCTGATTGGGATAACCACATTAAAGCACTACACTACTTTCTTGTTTATGAATCACTCAATGACCAACATTTCAAAGTCCATAATCAGACAACCTATCCAACTTTAATAAATCTTCTTGCCTCCAAATGAGTCAGATAAAAGAATTCCTTTTGACTCTCTTTCCATGTCATGAACAATATCTATTGGTGGATGTGAACCTTTCATTCCCTTTCTTATACTATAAGACCATATTTGATGTGTGGTGTGCCACTCACAAGAACAGTATTCATCAATCATTATATGCTTTTATGCTCTGTTATTTGTTGGCTTGTAGTGGAAGTAGCAACTGACAATTGTGTAATTGATGAAAACAATACACTAACAAAGTGTGTGGTTGTTAGGGGTGTGCATGTACAATATCTATTTGTTGACCTGGTCAACTGAGGATATTAGCATCCTTGTAAAGAAAAGTAAATAAAGAAGTTTACTTCTTTTAATGCCATTTGATCTGATGTTTTTGAGTAATTCCTGAATATTTTTAGTATTGGTCCGTCTATTCGATCACACATTATCTTGATTCTTGAAGCTCTGGAACTTAAACTCTATTGTCAATTTGAACTGTGGACTGTCTCTGTGTTCTAGAGAAAGGAACAAATTATTTCTACACTCTCTCTCTCTATGTGGGTGTGTGTTTATGTTTTCACTTAAGCATAGGGGTGCTTTGTGAGCAAGTCAAATATGCATGCATGAAAAGCTACAGTTCAAATTTTGTTTGGTTTGTTTTGGTTGATGAATACCTCATTTTCTTTTATTGACAGATGTGAAATATTCTGAAGGAGTGCCAATGTATCCTTTATACAGGCATCTTGCATCAACTGTACACGATTGTGTAACCTCTGGAACTTTTTGTAAAGCATCCAACACAATGGCACAGATTCAGGAAAATGAATTTTTGAATCAGAAAGAGAACGGATGGAGTAAGCTGATTATGGATAAGGGATCTGAACTGATAAAAGTAAGATAACAAACGTTATGCGATCTAAATATGTTCTTCAGACTATTGGTTGGAAAGTGCATGTTTTAGTTACCGCAATATCAATGAACTTGTGCTTTGTTAGATGGTGAAGGCAGTTGGTTTTGAGCTTCATGTCCAGGAACCTTTTTTCTCACAACTAAGAGGTAAGACATAACCATTGATCAATCTGGTTACTTTTCCTTACTAGGAAGATTTTATGGGAGTCCATGCTGTACTTTCTTATATGGGTAAATTTGATATTGGTTGGCTTCGACTGTGGTAAAAATGGCGTTGGAGATTTGTGACTGCCAGTCATATGCTTATTTCCAACTTTTCCATTCACGGATATTGCCAAATATTTGAATATTTTGTTGTCTGACTGTACACATAAATGTTTTCCCCCTTTCGAAAACAAAAAGATGGCCTAAATGTATGTTTTTCCAGATGTATTTAATAAATGTTCTCTCCCAATTAATTCAACATGCAAATAAATACCATTTTGAAAAGAGCAGTCATATACAAACCTAGAGAAGTCGCATCCTGAGATCCACCAGAGGTGCCATCCCCACCAACAGCGATACCTGGATCTATGCTCGCACGCTCAGCTAACTGGAGGACCAAGCTCTCAAGGAATATGGTTCTCTTGGAAAACTCCGCTACCTGCTGTTGCAATTGAAGTACCTGAGAATCAGGGCCCGTCTGATTCTGGGTTGAAGCTGAAGTGCACTTCGTGCGAATGTCGAAACCCTTAAGGTATCCCGATCTTTGCCCAAGCACCTTAACGGATATCTGTTCATCAGTCATTGGAGATGTGATAGAGGGTTGGGATTGTTCGGCCCTCACTTGCACTAATTCCTCCTGCATTTTTGAACATGTAAAAATCAAATAAAGTGAGTTTAATGTATGTATTAAAGTATATTTGTATTGATATATATATAAAACATGACTTAGGCATATGTACATGTGTCCTCTGAGCCTCCTCATTTATCCACTTATTCTTCCCGTGCATGTAGTGGTGTCATGGTAGAAATCGGGAAAAGGCTGTACATGTCCAGCATTCTGTGCTCTCTGTTATGACATTAGATATTTCATTAACAGAATAAATTAAATTTTCATAACTTAGTCAAATGGCAAAAATTCCTAAATCCGCACTTACGATTATTGAATTACGTGCTAGGAACGATCTAGAGCGACTCATATGATTCCACGGCATCTTCGATCGGCTAACTCTCGCTTTCTTTGATTTCTCCTACATATAAAAATAAAAAAAAATTAATATATTAGTCCAAATAAATTTTAACTAATACAATGATCTTGATCAATAATTGAGGCAAACATATATACAAAACCATTAGAAGTTACCTTCCACTCCATAGTCTCCCACAAATTGTCAATCATCCAAGCCCAGTCATCTTCTTTACAAGGCTTTAGTGGGTGGCTCTTTGGATCAGGCACTCCCGCCTCCAAAAGAGACAAGTAGTGGGTATGTAAGTCACACTTCCAGTCCCTGTACAACTTCTGGCACTTCGCATCAACGGCAGCCTTGATGATCGGATCGTTCACATAGTCCCCGAACTCAAAAGTTTGATGCAATTGTAAACATTAACACGTTATGTGAGACAACAATTAAACACGAATAAGTCTCCACTATTCTACATTAAGTTATCTGAAATGAAATTACCTGAACTGTCTTTACCACCAACTTCTTGATCCCCTCAGGAACAAACTTCCAACCTTCTTTCTGAACAGGTGCCTCATCTCGAATCGCTTCCCCGAGAAGGTTCGCAAAACTAGTGGCAAATTCGCCCTCTGGCACATGGCACGAAGATGAGATCGAAATTGGAATAGCATGGCCAAGCTGCCTCCTCAGTTTTGCCACCTTCAACCCCCATGTCTTGCCACGTACACTGCAGGAGCCCTCGCCTAAGGCTGATGCTGTCACGACCACAATATTAATTGAGTTACTGAGCATATAACATTAAAAGAATGTACATTATAAACTTAAATAATTCTAATTTCTCACCAACACTGCTGCCTGGGGTACGTGGACTCAAAACCTAGTCAGGCTGGCCAGAATAACTGGCAATCCGTGTAGGATCCATCGTTCTAGCATTGGTCGCCACCTCAGGCAATCTATCCACATGAGAAGACCATGTGACTTGAGGCTGTGCCGCTATAGCTTGGGTCACCCCCTCGGGCGTGCTCTCTGCACGAGAAGACCGTGTGACTTGAGGTTGTGCCAGTGTAGCCTGGGCTAGTGCAGTTGCTACAACACAAGCACGTCTACTTCGCTTCCCTAGATTCATACGAGTAACATGTCACAACACAACAATAAAGTACTAGTACATAAATACGTCAATAAAGTGGATGAAAGATGTTTACAACTAGAATGGCTTATCATGAATCAATAGACACAAATTACCATGTTTGTGTGAGACCTAGAAGACTCATCACCCCCGTCATCACCTGTATCTTCATCCGAATAAACCAACCCAAAATCACCCTGGGGTGATCGATACTCCTCCTCGTCATCATCTTCACCCAATTTTCTATTTCCCTCTCAACTTTTCCTTCTGCTCGTTTGACCCAATCCAAAAATAGTGCTGGCTATGTGCTTTACCCCCAAAGCATGACATTTCTCGTCTCTTTCCATGATGTTCTTATTTCTCACCTTCTCGTATTCTGTCAACTTTGCCTGTTTGGCTACCCAGCCAGGCTTGACATATGTTTTGCCTCCCTTGGGCATTTTTGAGAACTATATATGACATACATGAGAATGAAAGCATATAAAATGAAATAAAATGAGATATATATATAATGAGCCATAAAATGTAAACCAACAACTTTATTAATTTAGAACACTTGTCCATACAAAAAAAAAAGAAAAAAAAAGAAACAAACACTACACATCATATTATACGTTCGGATCGATATCCGAATCGGACTGGCTACGCAAATCATCTTCATCATCATCATCATCTATATACTCTGCCATAGTTTCATCCTCGCCATCGCTATGCTCTGCCATTGGCTTCTCACCATTAACTATCTCTGGCGAAATATCATCTCTACAGTAGTTCACATCACTATCTTCGACACAGATTGGGACAACATCGGTTGTTTCGTGCTACTGGAAGGCCTCGTTAGGCACATCATCCACTTCTGGTGCATCCCATACTCCTCGGTGCTTGACTCGTTCTACAATTCTCCAGTTGTTGCCTTTGCTGGTATCACTAACATAGAAAACTTGCTTCGCTTGACTTGGTAGGACAAATGGATCATCTTTATACCACCGACCAGTAACATCAATGCTTGTTATCTGTTGATCGGTATATACTTTGTTTCTTGTACCGGTGTTGTACCATTCACATTGGAACAGTATCACCCTACACCCATGCATGTATGTCAATTCCCATACTTTGCACAAGTACCCATAGAAATCAATTATCTTCCCGAGATGCTCCCCTTGCACGACCAAACCACTATTCTGACAGTTATGCCGGTTCTCGCGATCTCTGGTGTGGAATTGGACACCATTGAATATGCACCCTGAATACAAATAAACTATCGAACCAGGACCGTTTGCCAATGACCACATTTCATCGGTTGCTTCTGGCGACCCTTGGTTTCGCAAATCATTCATCTACATGAGCAACATGCGGCAAGTTTATTAAATTAATGACAATTGAGGCCCAGTTAGATCATGTTTACCATGTCAATAGGAGCCCATCTATCTTACACGTTGCTTGAACCATTTTGGAAATTCATTTCGCTGTATTTGACTGAGGTCATGCCCTTCTGGATTTTGTATTGTATTCCTGTGTTCCCTACGTAAGGAAACGCAATTCATAAGCAAGTAAAAGTAGAGGAAGGTTCAACAATGACACAATCTATGCACACATATAGTTAAGCCAAAGCACTCACTCAAGATATGGCTCCAAGTCGGGACTATTATGCAATACAAACCAGTAAGCCATGTTGCGTTCATTCTGAGAAGGATCTAGTGCCCTTGTGATCGGTGCAAGGGGACGGATATTTTGTGTGAAGATCTCCATCCCGGGACCACGCACACCACCATCATCATTTCGTTCTTCTCGATCAGTCCCCTTTAGGTACATTGAGCAGAAAGTCAAACACTCTTTGACAATGTATGCTTCGGTGATCGAGCCGTCGGGTCGTGCTCGGTTAGTAACAGAACCTTTTAAAGTCCCTAGAAACCTTCAAACAAAGAGGTGGTAGTATTAAGGTTACTTATGCAAGACAATCACACTACTACTATACATGAATAACACTTCATCGGATGGTAAAAGTTATCTTTCGATGGGGTACATCCACCGATATTGCACCGGTCCAGCAAGCATGGCCTCACGGGGCAAGTGAACAGCCAAATGGACCATTACATCAAAGAATGCTGGAGGAAAAATCTTCTCGAGCTTGCAAAGTATGAGCACTCCCCATTCCTCTAATTTTTTTAAATCGCTCTGTTTCAATGTTTTCAAGCGGAGGTCCTGGAAGAACCTGCCAAACTCAAATAAAGTTGTACTTAACTCTTTATCAACATAACCACGTAGGCCAACCGGAAGAAGACGCTGTAGGTGTTGGAAATAGGTGGGCCTCGTGGATGTGATTTCAAAACTTTTGACCCTCTTGACTCAGGGATCAAACGTCCATAAGGCCATCAACCATATCCAGGATGCAATCCCTCATACTCATATACCATATACAGCAATATTACAAGCAGCACCATGCAAAATAATCTACAAAAGATTAGAGAAGCAGATTATACCTTTGCTGTCCGGTTGTACTTTGATGGAGAAGAAAACAACTTTAGATTTTCAAGACCTCTTAGCCTTCCACGCTATGGCCCGTATCAGATCTCTTCTCTAAAGGAGATGGGTGGGATCTCCTAAAGAAAACAACTAGAAGCTCTAAAGGAAACTAGAAGAGAACTAGAAGGAGAAGAGAAGTATGTGCAACTCTTGCACAAAGGGGTTTTGGGCGTGAATTCCAAGGATGTAAATTCCAGCCCTTTGTTTCTCCTTTTATAGCATTAAGCAACCTCCTTCTCTTGTACTAATTGAAATAGAAGTCTTACTTCTACACAAAATAGTAACCTTATTATTTCCACTATTAGAAGTCCTACTTCAAATAGAAATAGTAACTTCCTAATTCCTTCATCCTAGAGTTCTAGTAGGATAAGTATCTTTCCAATAACTTGGGCTAGCGTGGGGACCACTAGGGATTCCATAGAAAGCTGGCTCCAACTGGGACACGTGACCCCACATCTCATGTGTAATCCGGGCCCACAGTTAATTGCAAATAACACCACTATATAAATGCAATTGCACTCCAGTCTTAGGAATAAATTACAATGAAGACCCTAAACTTCCCGATTATCACAATTAAGCCCCTGTATCAATATCCATGGATTAACTGGACTAATAATGTCCCGCCAATTTAAATCCACATCTTATTATCCTTGAGCCCCAATTAATCACAGTGATCATCAGTGCCATCCAATTAACTCTTAATCGAGATGGGTGCGCACTTACTAATGATAAATCCATTAATTGGCACAAGGGGATAATATAGATAGATTCCATCTTGACCATTGGATGTTCCCACAGTCTTACTATCACGTACCCAAGACACCGAGGTGTTGACCTACAGTTGGCCTCACTCATTGGTGACTCAAAGCAAATGAATAGATAGAAACTTGAGTTCATCAATGTCTCAGGATTGAGAGCCTATTGTTAGGGAATTATGAGAGCAAACCTTAAACTCGAGACAGTATTCCATAAGGTGCTTCTCATGGTCCTTCAATACATCCAATGTACCAGCACCGTGATCCAGAATCTTACATTCTAATGATCGAGACAAATCACACTAGCTTATAGTGATCAAAGCGCTGCAACCTTATCAGATGAGATGCCCAGTCTCATCACCGGTTGTGAAGATGTTTAAGTATAAGATTTATGACAAATGTCTCCTGTGTGTGGATCTCATCCATACACATATATCACATCTAATATACTAATGGGACCCGGTTCATCTCATGAACCATTTATGTCATTTGTATTGGTCATGTGCATTAAGTAATAAAACACCATTCATCTCATGAAAGGAAAGCATGATATTATTGATAAATAAAGAAATTAATCAGTTTATTACATCATATGATGGATTGAGTCCATACAATCTAACAGTAGGAGCACATGATAGTCGTGACTCTTCATACCCGATAATTTGCCATTTTTCGAGGTCACGCACCACGAGAGGTTTGCTGCATAGCCATCCGAGTACTTGATTGATTTCAAGAATTCGAAAAAACCCTCCCTCTGTTTCGGGTCCAATGTGTAGGATGCACGGGGTTTCACAATGGATCCTTGTTCATTCCTCTGCAAATGCAATTGTGGCCTAATGCCCATATCTTTTAAATTATCACGCGCTTTGTCCGTGTCCTTATTCTTCTTATCTATGCCCACCACTGTCCCAACAATATTTTCACAAATGTTCTTCTTTATGTGCATGACATCAAGGTTATGCCTAAGGTTTAGGTTCTTCCAATATGGCATCTCGTACATGATGCTTTTTTTTGTCCAATTCAACAGTGCAGGCTCACGAGGTCTTTTCCTGCTATTAGGGCCCTTCCCGAACCTAACTTCTGGTAGTCGATCCAACTGATCAAGTACCTTTTGCACCTGTAAATGCAAGGATTTCATTTTATGCTCTGGTTTACCGTTGAACTTCTTGCTTCTTCTCCAGAGATGGTTCTTAGACAAGTGTCAGACCCCGACCCAAGTTTTGTATAATTTATTATTATTTTAATCGTGCTTAGTCACTAAGCAGGATTAGAGGATGATTAGCTTGAGTTTTTAGTTGGATTAGAATTTTGAATAGCATTGGGGAATTTGGAGAGCGTAGTGTTCGGTTTGAACGGGCCCGGGGTGACCCATAAGACGCGCGTTAGTGTGGGAATTCGAGTTATTGGATTTATTTGATTTTTTGAAAATGTGGATTTCGACATTTTGAATTTGTTATTTTGATCCCAGCAACTTTCCTATTTGTTCCGTTTGCATTCGAACCTCAGAAATCGCGTTTTTCGAGAAAAAGGACAAAATAGTCTTTTCACACTCAAATCTGTGCATAAATTTCGAAATTTGAAAACCATGAGGGAAATATACTTTTTGAAAACTAGATTTTTCGACGATCATTTTTCCCTTCTTCGTCAACTTCATTTGGAACCCAGAAATGATAGACCCAGCTATGTGAAGTTTTCAGGGCCATTGGGGCCCACAACCCATTTAAACAACTCACAAACCCAGGTTTTATCTCTTTCTTCCTCACTTCACTCATTCATTTCCTGCAACTCACCTAAGAGAGCTTTCTCTCTTTTCTTCCATCTCCCCTCCTTTGCATGTTTTGCAAATGAACCCAAATTGGTAAACAAATTTCATCAACCTTTTCTCCTCACCTCTAGCTTGCCATTGATACAAATTTTAAGGGATTTTGGCTGAGTTCATCATCTTCTCCAAGCTCTTCTTCTTGTCTAGAGCTCTTCAAAGGTTAGCAATGGCTTCCCTCTTGAAATCTTGATTTTTCTAGACTCTTTAGAATTTCTTTACCATACATGCAAGAGCTTTCATGAAGAGCTTCTTTGTTTTCCAAAATCTTGTGGATTTTAGTGTGTTCTTCTTTGGATTCTTTTTGTGTAGATTGGAGTTGTTGAGTTTGAGAGATCTTAGAGTGGTTTGTGAACCAATTTGTCTCAGGCAAGTGAATAACTCAGTTCTGAATTGATGATTGATTCTTTTTTAAGGATAAATATGAAAATGCTCTACCATTTGATTCATTGTTCTGGGTATAAATGGGTGATTTCAGAAGACTTTGGATGCAAGATTTATACAATTTTCTGCAGGGTTTTTATGTCTTTGTTGGCTGGAAACTTTATGCTCATAGATGGTTTTATGAAATGAATTTCATACTCCAAGTTTAATTGAATTTTAAGAGTTCTGTTTCTTTCTCTTCTTGTCATATGGCTCATGGTGCTTATGGAATTTGATTGATGAATTGAGGAGTTTGATGTGGTAGTGAAATGGAGTCAATTGGAAGGGGTTATACTTCATTTTACTAAGATGTGTTAGGAATTTTGTGTATTGCAATTTGATGGATGCATTATCATTTTAGCATCATTCGAATTTTCACACTTGCATTGATTTAGAAAATCTTGAAATCTTAATTTACTCATGCATTGTTTTAAATCTTGTAGATCATATGTTTCATGCATGTTTTGATTGGATGCATTTTAATTTGAAAAGAAGTTTTATAAATCAAGCTAGCCAATGATTTTAAAAGTTTCAAATCATTTTTGGCTTTGTATGTTTCATGATTTTAAAAGAACTTAGATTGAATTAAAATTATGATTCCAAGCTTGATTTGATGGCCCAAAAGTCCCCACAAGAAAGTTTCTTAAAAAAAATCATTTTTGAGAAAACAGGACTTTTACCGGCGGCCAAAACCACTTTTACCGGCGGTCACTGGCCCCCGCTAAAAGCAGTTTTTCAAACGGCTATATTTATGACAGTTGTGTACCCGGTCAACCGGGCACAGGGGCAGGTCGACCGGGGACTAGCCGTTGGGCACTTTTTGGGTATAAAATGAAGCTCATTCCTTTACCAAAGGAAAGAACAAGGAGGCCCTCCTTGAGATGTTTTGAGGCCAATCAAAGGGGAATGAGTTAAGGAAGAATAAGGGACATTTGGAAAGCTAAAGCTTGGATTAATGAAGTTAAATCTCTAAGTAAGCTTTACTTTTTGTTAATCATATGTTATATGCTTTGTTTAAATTATTGGTAAATGATTTTTAGCATGATAACTATGATGTGTTAAATCCATTCTTCATTTAATCTTTGATCTAAGTTGGATTGGATTCTTCACCCTTGATTTCAAACCAAGTTTGCTTTAAAACTTTATAAAACATGTTTTGTCAAATCCTTTGATTTCTTTTATAACATGTTTCATTTACTTGGTTGAATCATATTGTTGTTTTCATTCATTTGAACCTTAGTTAAACTTTTGTTTTTGAAAACAACATTGCACATGCATCACATATTTAGACATAATTAATTTCATACAACTTGTGAACTTTTGATTTTCATATCATCAACAAGTTAGTATTTTATACATGTGATTTGCATCTCACTTCAATCAAATCTTTGTGTGCTTTAAACTTTAAAATGCATTAAGCATACATTTATTGAGCCTTCATTTTAACTTGATTGAAGTTATCACACACACACATCATGAACATACACCTTTGCATTCATATAGTGTTTGTGTGAGTTAGATTTTCAATTTCATATTCGCCTAATTGAGAGGCATTGTAATTGAGCTTAATTGTATTCTCTTAGAGTGTTTTGTGAAGACACTACCTTGAGAGAAAATCTCTTTATTGTAAAGGTTATTGCTTAGCCTAAGAAAAACATTGTGTAAAGGTTATTGCTTAGCCTAGAAAAGCATCTTGTATAGGTTGTTGTTAAGCCTAGAAAAACAACATTGTTAGGTTATTGCTTAGCCTTGGAAAGCATATTGTAGAGGTTATTGCTTAACCTTTTCAAAAGCATAAATAGTGGAAATCCAGTGGGGTGTTGGATCACAAGCCGGTAGTGGATGTAGGCATTGAGGCCGAACCACTATAAATCCTTGTGTAGTGGTGTTTGCTTTGTGGTGATTGTTTTGTTTAAGCTTCCGCATATTGTTTGTTAATCATCACATGTGACTAGTTAATTGTTAAAAAATTAAAATTGGCCATAATTAGTCATTAAGTGTAGATCACCCTATTCACACCCCCCCCCCCCCCCTCCGCCCTAGGGTTAGGATCCCGGACTTTCAAGATGGTCATTAGAAAGAAAGAAGGAGAAAAAATTCTGAAACAAGAAGAGGAGAGAGACAGTCAGCTATAAGCTGACTGTCCAGGGGCTGGACAGAAGCCCAACCCGCTCGAGCGCGCCTGGGCCTGCTCGAGCGGGCCTGGCTTCTGTCACAACCCGCTCGAGCGAGCTGGGCTTGGGTCATTTTCTGCATGGATTTTTGGGTTGTTTAGGCTAGTTTTGAGCCCGGTTTGAGTACAAAAATTCCCTAATGGCCTATTAAGTATCGGGAATTAAGAATTTGAGCCTGAGTCTTTTTTATTTGATTCAAACTATAGAGAAAGTTTGGAAAAGAATTAAACTTACTCGGGAATTTTCTATTAGTCTTCATATACACTTTATGTCCTCAATCGTCAGTGACCTTCAGAGACATCAATTTCTTCACTCATAAACCGACATGGAGATACTAAGTATGTATTAAGACGGCCTCGGTAAGCTCATCAAACATTATCAATCATCCAAGTCATCTCATTCCAAGTTAGAGAAATTTTATGTTTTCTCATAAATCAATTTGAAACAAAGTTGGTTAATTTGTCATGTTTGAAAAACAATGAAAAGGCTACTCATCTGATTTGTTCTGAATTTGTCTGTTTATTTTGATAAAGAGTAGTCCTTTTATCAGGTTTGAATTGTGTTTAATGATTTGAATTATATCGTTTTGGATTTGAATCGGCACCACTAAGCTTAGGTTACCTTGTTGGGCTGATCACCCGGCTTGGAATATTTAAAACTATTTGCCAACTGCAGTTTGGATTCTGTCTGTTTGTCCGGCCATGGCAACGGTTCTGTTTTCCGGTCCCATGAGTAGTGGCAACGGTTTCTGTCTGTTTGTTCCGGCCATTCTATATGTCAACGGTTTCTGTCTGTGTGCTCTTATTACTTCGGTAATAGGAGAATTTAGCTAAATGTGGTTTGCCAATATTTTGAATATTTGTCAGTTAGCTTGAGATATTTAAATTTATTTGCACAGAAATAATTCATTGGATTTATTCCTTATATATGATTTGTTTTTACCAGCATCCTTATGATTTTAAATATGATGTTCATAACTTGTATATCATATCTGCTTTATTCACCTGCCAGACCGTCGTGTCTGATACTTCTCTCGTTTGGTGTCAGATGTCGGACCCGCAGCCTTTGAGGCGGAGTGCACGCAGGAGGCAGTAGGGCCTCAGGTGGAGCCTGAGTGACAACCAAATGATGTCATGTAGACGTCACGTTTGGTTTGGAGCATCGATAACATTTTTTGGGGAAATGACCGTTATTTTTGGGAACTTTGTTTATAGCCTTTGTTGGCTTTGTCAGGGTTGTATAAATTAAATTACTTTTGTTTCACAACTTTAATTAACCTCGGATTATGCTATGTATATATTTCTCTTTTGATATTGAACTTGTGCCTTCTTCTTATGTTATATGGGGTTATTATTTTGCTACATGCTTCCGCATAACATTATTATTGATGTGAAATTAATTCTTTGGTTGTGATGGATCGTTTGGGATCCTCACCGCGGAATCCTGTGGGAAAATAATTAGCGCGTGCGGGCGAAATTTTCTAGTCCGTCGCGCCGCGTTCCCCTGATTAAGGACTTGATTATCAGGCCCTCGGTCCGGGGCGTGACAACAAGTAAGCTCGATGTCCAACCCACCCAATCTTACTTCTCAACTTACACAATAATGAATCTTCATTGCAAGGGGGACAAGCCAAATAACCCTTTGTGCTCCAACCAGACAAGTTACCATAAGCGGGAAAGTCATTTATGGTCCACATTACGGCCGCATGCATTCGAATGTTCAATTCACTATGGGCATCATAAGTCATGACACCAATCTCCCACAACTCCTTTAGCTCGTCAACCAAGGGCCTCAAGTACACATCGATCTCCTTCCCAGGTGCTTGCGGCCCAGGAATAAGTAAGGACATCATGAAAAATGGATCCTTCATGCACATCCAGGGTGGAAGGTTGTAAGGCATAAGTATGACGGGCCACATGTTATAAGAAGTGTCGTGACCCCGGACCGGGTCATCGGGCCCAATCCGGGATCGGGAACTAAATTGTTGTTTGATGTATGATATGATGATGCATGAATTAATTTAAAACCAAAACGTATACGAGTCTACCAAAGAGTACCACTCGTACATGCGATTTCCCACAGGTGTCTGCGGTGAGGATATCACATCAACATGAATATTTCTTTTATGTGCGGAAGCGTGTAGCAGATCTATTTCATACATTCATGTCCAAGATAACAAGATTAACACATGTTTAATACTAGTATCAAAATGAGCAATGATCATTAAAGCTATAACCCCAAAAGAAAGTTAAGGTTTACAACAATATAGTTTAATTACATTGTCCCCAAAAATAGAGGCCAACAAAGGCCAATATGAATAAAATAACAAGTTCCCCAAAAGAATGGTTAGTTTATACCCCCAAAATATTTCGCAGCTCAAGCACCCGAATGTCTAGACGACATCATCGGCGTGCCACTTAACTAATCGGTGCGGTTCGCCGACCGCCTCCTCAAGCTCCTCCTCGGGGAGACCAATAACGGGACCTGAGTACCAAAGCAAAGGTTCAAACACGACGGTTTGGCAAACGGGTAAAAAGACATAACAATAAAGAAATTACCTTGGAAAACATTTAAACCTGTCGAAGCAATAGTTTCATAAAACGAGAGAATCATTTATCCAAATACATATGCAATATAAAACATGTAAGGTATCCAAGGAAACGGGAAACAGACAAGATGGCAACCATACATAGCTAAGTCCTCTATCACCGAAGTGACATGAGCATATCGGGATGTTGTCTCAGTCACCGAAGTGAGGAGATGCAACATAAGTAACATATACATATACATAATATAATACGGGATGGGACCATGGTAGCGAACGGGGTATCGGGACAAGACCACTATAATAACCGGATAGCAGGATCCAAACTGCAGTTGGCGGGACGGGAAAGGGTCTCCAAGTCGGTGGATCAAACCAGCAAGGAAGGTCAAGCTTAGTGGTGTCGACTCATAGGTCAAATCATGTAAAATAAGACATGTACAAATCATATGTAATGCACTTAAATAAACGGGCGGGACGGGGTGCTCGAAAGCACTAATTTCATTTTCAAACGGGAAGTGCATATCGGGGCTAACAAAACCTCTAGTTGCAAATACAATGTTTTCGGGAATGATAAATCATATTTCTTGAAATTCGGGACAAGTATCGGGATTCGATATAAATCAAGTGAATAAGGACCCCGTATGTCGATTGTAATGATCACTCGGTACTCCTTGAGTTTGGAGACATCCCGGGCTCTTTATGCACCTTAGGTGTTCAAACTTTAATCGAATTTTAAATAAACAAAACATAATAGAGATAGGATCCTAAGCACAATATTAATCTAGTAGTACCTTACAACCTACTCAGTCATCGAAAGGAAAGTGGATTCGCGATACCCAAACAAACCAATTTCGCGTTTAGATAAAAGAAAGGATATCTCGTCGTTCCGTACCGTTCAAGATTGAATTAGGTTAAGTACCGATTCAACTGGATTAACCATGAGGAATGTCGGTTCAACCATCCTCACAAGAAGTCAAACGGGTCCACAAAAGGGTCACTAAGTTCCACTTAAAGTCCATCTAACATAGGGCAAAAATCCATATTTCAGCAGGGTTTCCAGCTGGGTAGGTCGACCTGGCCCTTGGCCGGTCGACCCAATACACAGTGGGCTCGGTCGACCGGCCAAGGGCCAGGTCGACCGGGAGTTGTAAATTAAAATGCAAGAATAGTGATTTGGTCAGGTTCCAGAGAACCTGTCCATGTGTCGCCGGTCGACCGAGCCACGTGGCCGGTCGACCGCGTGAACTGCGTAAGTGCAGCAGGTCATCCAACAGGGGACCTGATCCAGTGTTCCCGGTCGACCTCGCCCCTTGGCCGGTCGACCGCGTGAACTGCGTAACAGAACCCAGGTTCTGTTACAGCAGTTCAATGGATCTTTCCATTTTCCAATCTTTTTCTCTTCCTTTCTTAAACCTGATGAAAAATCCAAAACATGGATTTGACAAGCTAACAAGAACCAATATGAGCATTTATTTCAAATCTAAACAAACCATTGATATCACAAAATGTTTGGTGAAATCATCAATGCATATCATAAAACTCATTCAAAGCTAAAAGTATCTATTCATCCACTTGCCTTGGGTCTTTAATCAAAGGAAAACAAGCTCCTAACCACACTTGCAAGCCAAGAACACAATCTCTATAAAAACCCCCAAAACAAACCCTAAAATGGGTCAAACCAAGCAATAAGAAGAGAGAGCTCCTAATAATGAAAATGGAGCTTCTCAAAGACCATAAGAACACAAATCTAAGAGATTAGGGGGAGATCTTATTTGGAGGGTCCTTAAATGGAAAAGATTAGCTCAAAACAAGTCTTGAAGATAGTGGTTTATTTCACAAAAGTTATCAATGGAAAGCTCTTGAAGTTGTGAAGAAGATGGTGAAGTCCTTATAGATGTTGGTGCAAACTTGGTAGTGCTTGATGAAGGAAAAGCAAGAAGAAGAAGAGAAAAGCCAAGCAAACCCTAGGCTCAATGTGGCTGTGCTGGAAAAAGAGAAAGGAAAAAGGGGAGATGGGTTCTTGTAGCCAATGAAAATGGGCTCCACCACTTAAGAATTTTGAAAGGCTGAAATAGTGGTTTTCGGGACTTCGGATGAAATCGACGAAGAAGGAAGAGATGATCGTCGAAATATCTAGTTTCCAAAAAGTATATGTTTCACGAGTTTTGGGAATATCAATTATTTGATCCAGATTTAATTGCAAAAAGACTGCTTTGCCCAAGAAGCTAGAAAAGTCAAGTTTCGGGGTTTCGAACGGGAACGGGATCAACATGAAAGTTGAAGGGATTAACAAAACAAGTAAATCGGGATAAAACACCAAATCAAAAGAATTTCGAATAATCCCCAAGTACACGTAAGTCATAAAAAGGAACCCCCAAAGGGCCCCACTAATTCCAAAGGCACTCAAAATTCCCAAAGCTATGACAAAGCTATTCTAAACCAACTAAACCAAAATCCACTAAACCAAATCAAGACTAACACACAACTTAATCAATACTAATCGAGATCACTCGGGTCGGGGTCTTACAAGAAGTGCTCATGTTGCCGAAGGGGTTGAACCCATCTGTGGCCAGTCCTAACCTCACATTACGGATCTCTTGTGCAAACTCTGGAAATTTCAAATCAAATTCCTTCCATTCCTTATAGTCTGCCGGATGCCTACCCAGATCGCCATCCATGCCATTCTCATAGTGCCATCTCATCTCTTTGGCTGTCATCCTCGACATGTATAATCTCCGCAACCTAGGTATCAATGGGAAGTAACGCAGTATCTTATGAGCGATCTTCTTACCCTTGCCATCATTGACCTTGTACCTAGGCTCCCCACATTCCGGACATTTCTCCAAGTGAGCATTCTCCTTCCAAAAAGGTATGCAATCACTCTTGCAAGAGTCAATGTGCTCGTACCCTAAGCCCAAGTCATGCAGTAGCTTCTTGGCCTCATAAATGGATGCGGGAACCATATTACCTTCTGGTAAGGTGTCCCAAAATATCTCCAAGACCTTGTTGAATGACTTGTTGCTCCACCTGTATTCTACCTTCACATGTAGCATCCTAATGACAAACGCTAATAGGGTTTCTGAATCTTTATAACCCTGGTACAAACCACGCTGGGAAGCCTCTAGCATAATTTCAAAGTTTCGCACATCATCCATTCCTAGGGTATCATCCATCATGTAAGTCCCCCTGCCATGGTCCTCTAATAACTCATCATATCTATCCCGGTCCTTATCCGATTCATCCTCGCTATCATCCGATTCATCGGATTGCGCAAGTTCCCCATGCTGTAACCAGGTGTCGTAGGATGCCATCATCCCACGTACAAGCAGATGGTCTCTCACAATCTCATAATCATGCTTAAGACTGTTACAGCAGTAGTTACATGGGCACTTGATGACTCTACTCCCGCCCGAGTTCGCCTTAGCGAATTCAATAAATGAATTCACACCGTCTATATATGGCTGACTGAATCTATTTTGATACAGTAACATCCAACTCTTGTCCATATCTGTTCATATATGTAAGGTGGTGGTTAACTCAAATTCAACCAATAGATGGTATAAAATAAATGCAAAAATAAAAAATAAAACACTGAAAAAAGAACTCAAATATAAGAAAAACAAATCAACAGTCTACCCCTGAAATGCAAAACAAAAAAAATAAGTGTAGAAGAAAAATTAATTTCATTGTCATTCACAGTCAGTGTTTTTGCACTTTAGATGTAATTTGTGTTTGTAAGCATTTTGCCCTCATGAAAACTAATGGAATGATTATACAGGTCCTGATTGATAGTCAAAATTAGTACCAAAAGAAAATGATGGAAAAGAATAGAAATCATAGTTGAAGATATAATTTAAAATGAGAAGAGAAATAGTATCAGAATATGATGATGAGAGGAAGCTACCAGATGCAAAAGAAGTTCTTAAAAAAATACAGAACAGGAAGAGGAGGATTACCAAAGACAATCCCAATAAATCAATAAAATTCACTCTAAGTTCATAACTCACCTTATACACAAATTTTTAGAAACACACATCGTAAAAAAAGTCCTACCCAAATAGCATTGTCTTCTCAGTTCCAGGTGATTTTTCTTTCATATAAGACAGCCTATCAATTCCCAATAGCATGGTGGAGCAAAACAAGGGTGGGATTGGAATATTACTTTGGTAGCTTCTATCTTGTTATTTTGTCCGGGGGTATTACACTTTCAACCATTTCTTGCCAGAGTTGGCTTCTGTTTTGTTTATGGGGCTTCTCATCTTTTAATCTAAATTTTGTCAGTTACACTGATAATTAAAAATAAAGGGTAAAGAGGATGCTTTGGTCATAATTGAAAATTAGTTTTCTCAATCAGTATGTTTTAATCATAATTGAAGTTCAATTGCTCCGCAGCATGATAGATTTCGACTTCCAGAAAAAGGAAAATTCTGTAGAACAAATATTTTGCTGGAAAGGACTTTGACAAACATTGCCATTATGGATTGCAAAAATGGAGCCAACTTATTGATGCATTGTGCAATCACTAAATGTGTGTTAAGGGACATCTTTTTTTAATGCAATGTTTTAAAATTTCTACTGTTATGGAGCTTGGGTTAGGTTAGCTAAAAATAAATAGAATGAAGTATATGATGAGATACAGACACTAAGTAGTGAGAAATGATATGATTAGCAATTAGTCGCCATTATCAAAGCCTTGTCCCAATTAGTTGTGGTCGGCTGTATGAATTTTGTCTCTCCATTTTGATTCATCCTGAACCAAGTCCTCATCATTAGGAACAAGGAAAAAATATTAATGATGTTTCTGATAGAAAAGAATATATTTGGAGAAGAACAAAGTGCCCACATGTCTAAATAACTACAGTGGCAAGTCCCAAGAATTTAAGTGACTAAAGAGACCATAGACAGGGAATGTATTCCTCGAATATTAAAATTGATTAGTCATAGTTGAACTCGATATGGTTATCCAATGACATACAGACATGCGACAAAGTCAGAATGCTTCCATAAGTAATACAAATAGAAAATAAAATTTATGTGATTCATTTCAAGATGGCAAGCTTTTGACAAACACTGCATTGCCATTTCTTAAGGATACAACAGCAAGAATGTGAGCTACACCCAAAAGATTGATCCCATTTCAGGTTCCCCCAAGTGAACTGTGTGGTTCCTTAAATGCTAAAGTTTTATGAGAGAAGAGCTTCAGGATCAGTCTTTTAACATAAAAGGCACCGATCTCAACTAGCACATGTAGTTATTGTTATTATGTTCAACAACTCATTCCATGATAGAGGACAACATGGAGATTCCATTATTATCTACCCATATGGTTCACCAACTTTATATGAATCATGTGCTTATAGTAAGTTAGGGACTTTTTTTTTTTTTTTTGGGGGGGGGGGGGGGGTGGTTAAAAAAAATAAATAAATCGTTTTACCTATTAAATGAAGCAATTTAACTGAGGATTTACCTTGAGATTTTTTGCAAAGAAAAGTAGAGAGAGCAGTTTGAGAGAACAGTGAGCAGAGAGAGACCTGGGTTGGTCTACACCAAACGAATTGAATATCCTTGTCTCCAACCTTTGTTTCTACAAACCACATAAACCCAATTTCAAACAAAAATATAAAAAAAAAATGATTATCACACAAAGCATAAAAAAAGAAGCCAAAACAAATCACATAAGAATGCAGGCAATACTCATCTAATAAAAAAATTTAATGACAATCAATTTTAATACACAACACCCCTTGTTCATAAACCACATTAGATCAATGCTCAATCCAATGTGTTTCCATGCAGTAAGTTTTAATACACATGTTTGCCTGCAACAAGCATTTGATTTCTCATGAGAGCAAGTATGTTTCTCATCATCTCATGAGTCGCTTTACATTTGGTTCATGGAATGTATTTTTATTCAAGACGGTTCACAACACAACGACTCCTAAAAAGGGCAAAATGACCTGAATCAATTACACATGAGAGCAAGGGATGATTTTTGCACAGAACTGCCCCTATTTATTATCAATATACTGTAATCCTATGTTTCTTGATGCAGTGACATACCGAAAGAATGAAACCAAAATCAAATAGGGCAATATCAAGAACTCGAAAAACAGAGTGAGTTGAAGGGGAGGGGTTGAATTGGGCCATTAGCTGGTGGTGCGTTGTTGAGCATAGGGTTGTTGAGCATAGGATTGGATAGTGTTTATGGGAATTGGGATTCTTCCTCTTCTTCCATTCTATAATAAACAAAGGAATGGGAAGCCAATTCATCCCCTGAAGCCTGCACTGATGGGTTATTTATAGGGACTTATCCTCCAGAAGCTGCAGCAACACCAACTGGTAGGAGAAAGAGACGACGCGCATTGTGGTTGAGCGCAATCGTCGAAAGCAAATGAATCAAATATTGGTTCACAGTGACTGTGCAGAAGATGTTGATCAGGTCATGGTGGAAATTTTGAATTGCTAAATGTTGAACCTGCCATCAACGAAGAAGAGCTACCAGGCCACGCCTCCAATGAAATTCATCTTGCACTTGTTTCGTTGTGGGACATTTTCATGATTGGCATCATCAAGCAAAGATGAGATAATGACTTTTCAAGCACGAATTGGGAAAAGAACCTCAATGCTGATCATTGGATGTATAAATTGTTGTTACGTAAAAAAAAAAAAAAAAATTCGTTTTTCCTCAATGGAAATCGTTGCATTCGTCCATAAACAAAGGAATGGAATATTTGTGCCCAGCCAGGGCCTTCACCGACTCCAGCCAGCTACTACTCTTAAAAAGTGTAAGACCCAGACCCGAGTGACCACGATTAGTACTAATTAAGTTGCGTGTTAGTGCTAAGTGTGTTTAGTGGATTTTGGTTTAGTTGGTTTAGAATAGTTTTGTCATAGCTTTGGGGAATTTTGAGTGCCTTTGGAATTAGTGGGGCCCTTTGGGGGTTCCTTTTTATGACTTACGTGTACTTGGGAGATTACTCGAGATTCTTTTGATTTGGTGTTTTATCCCGATTTACTTATTTTATTAATCCCTTCAACTTTCATGTTGATTCCGTTTCCGTCCCGAATCCCGAAACTCGACTTTTCTAGCTTCTTGGGCAAAACATTCTTTTTACACTAAATCTGGACCAAATAATTGATATTCTCGAAACCCGCGAAACATATACTTTTTGGAAAGTAGAAATTTTGACGATCATTTCTTCCTTCTTCGTCGATTTCATCCGAGATCCCGAAAACTACTATTTCAGCCTTCCAAGTTTCCAAAGACGTGGAGCCCACTTGCAAATGCTATATAAGCACTCATCTCCCTCCTTTCTTCTTTTTCCAGCAACTTTTCTTGCCTAGGGTTTTCCTTTCTTCTTCTTGCTTTTCCATCATCAAGACATCACCAACTTGCACCAACATCAAGAAAGGATTTCACCATCTTCTTCACCACTTCAAGGGCTTCCCAGTGGTACCATTTGTGAAGAAATCTCATCTCTCTAAGATCCTCATTGTCGCGACCCCGGACCGGGTCGTCGGGCCTAATCCGGGATCGGGACTGTTAATATAATAATATGATGTATGATTGTGCATAAATTAAATCCAACTCCAAAACAAAACGTATACGAGTCCATCAAGAAGGATGCCACTCGTACACGCGATTTCTCACAGGTGTCCGCGGTGAGAATAACACATTAACATGAATATTTCTTTTATGTGCGGAAGCGTGTAGCAAATCTATATTTCATACATTCATGTCCAAGATACAAGATTAAAGCATGTTTCATACTAGTATCAAAATGAGCAATGATCATTAAAGCTATAACCCCAAAATAAAGTTAAGGTTTACTACAAAGTAGTTTAATTACATTGATCCCAAAAATAGAGGCCAACAAAGGCCAATATGAATAAAGTATCAAGTTTCCCAAAAGAATGGTTAGACACAACCCAAAATGTGTTACGCAACTCAAGCACCCGAATGTCTAGACGACATCATCGGCGTGCCACTCAACTAATTGCTGCAGTTCGCCAACCGCAACCTCGAGCTCCTCCTCGGGGAGGCCAACAACGGGACCTGATGTGAGACCCCGACCCGAGAGGCCCAGATTAGTGTTTTTGGAGCTGTGTTTAGCTCTAAGTGTGTCTCGTGGTTTTTGGTTTAATTTGGATTTAAAACAGCTTTGTTATAGCTTTGGGATATTTTGAGTGTCTTGGTTTTAGTGTGGGGCCCTTTGGGGGTACCCTGTTTATGGCTTTTCGTGTATTTGAGATTTTATCTTGGTTTTCTCGACTTGTATTTTATCCCGATTTACTTGTTTTGTTAATACCTTCAACTTTCATGTTGATCCCGTTCCCGTCCCGAACCCCGAAACTTGACTTTTCTAGCTTCAAGGGCAAAACAGTCTTTTCACACTAAATCTGTACCGGATTATTGTTATTCCCGAAACCCGTGAAACATATACTTTTTGGAAACTAGATATTTCGACGATCATTTCTTCCTTCTTCGTCGATTTCATCCGAAGTCCCGAAAACCGCTATTTCAGCCTTTCAAAGTTCTTAAGTGGTGGAGCCCATTTCATATGCTATAAGAGAACCCATCTCTTCTTCCTTCTCCATTTTTCCAGCACAGCCACCTTGAGCCTAGGGTTTGCTTGGCCTTTTCTTGGCTTCTCCTTCATCAATCTCCACCAATCTTGCACCAACATCTCATAAGATTACATCATCTTCTTCACCACCTCAAGAGCTTCCTATTGGTACCATTTTTGAAGAAATCCCATCTCCACAAGATCTTCATTTAGCTTCCTTTGCTCATTTGGAGAACCTATCGGTAAGATCTCTTCCTCATCTTCTAGATTCATGTTCATATGGTCCTTGAGAAGCTCCATTTGCATTATTAGGAGCTCTCTCTTCTTATTGCTTGTTTTGACCCATTTTAGGGTTTGTTTTAGGGCTTTTTGTAGAGATCTTGTTCTTGGCTTGCAAGTGTGATTAGAGCTGGTTTTTCATTGATTAAAGACCCAAGGCAAGTGGATGTTTTGACCCCTTTTATCTTTGAATGAGTCTTGATAAAAATGCATATGATTTCACCATGTATTTTGTGTTATTAATGACTTGCTTAGACTTGAAATAAATGCACATTGGTAAGCCTTGATGTCGCGACCCCGGACCGAGGCCGCGGCGGTTAGTTAAAAATTTTGAAAGATTAAAAGACCTCCCACAGGTTCCCGCGGTGAGGGTTCCAAACAAACACGCATGGAACAACCCACTCACACGATCAAGTATGCGGAAGCGCGTGGCAAATCACATCTTATCATATCATGTCACAATAGGAAACATAATGACATC
>QPKB01000005.1:29230252-29287053 GCA_003546025.1 Camphora micrantha | reverse complement strand
GCGTTCCAAGACATCAAGTCATACCTGACCAAACCTCCAGTACTGGCTGCCCCCACAACTGGAAAACCATTTATCTTGTACACAAGAGCCCTCGACCACTCTTTGGGAGCTCTACTTGCACAAGGAAATCATGAGAGAAAAGAAGCTGCTCTATACTATCTCAGCCACATGCTGGTAGGTGCAGAGCATCGCTACTCTCCAGTCGAAAAAGAATGTCTTGCAGTGATGTTTGTTGTACAAAAGCTACGTCACTATCTGCTGTCCAACACAGTATACTTGATCTCGAGGATCAATCTCCTGAAGGTCCTTGTCACAAAAGCAGGTTCCCTCAATGCCCGACTGGCAAAATGGTCTATCCTCCTGTCACAATTTGATATTAGGTATGTACCACAAAAAGCAATCAAAGGTCAAGCTCTGGCAGACTTTCTTGCAGAGCATCCGCTCCCTGAAGATTCTCCACTCAGGGATGATCTCCCAGACGAGTCAGTCTACAACGTGGAGGCTTCCTTATCAAATGCTTCCTGGGATATGTACTTCGACGGTGCAACCAGGACAAGTGAAAAAGGAAATCAAATATCAGGGATTGGCATCCTCTTTGTTAGTCCCGACAAATACATGATTCCACACGCCTTCTCGCTACTGGAACCATGTTCAAACAATGCAGTTGAGTACCAAGCCCTGATTGTAGGATTGGAACTCGCCCTCGAATCCGGCATCACAGTGCTAGAAGCCTTCGGGGATTCTCAACTGATCGTCAACCAGATGAATCAGAAATTTGAAATCAGGAAGCCTGATCTGTTGCCTTACTACAACAAGGCGCAATCACTTCGGCAAAAATTTGACATCTGTCATATCACCCACATTCGTAGAGGCGAAAACATCCGTGCAGATGCCCTGGCTGGACTCGCCGCCTCTATGGCGGTCCAAGAAGGAGAACACATGCAAGTTAGAGTGTGTGAGAGAAGGATTCTCCCTCCCCTCAATACACACCAAGCAGTTGCTGAGTGCCACCAACTGGTTGGAAGTCGGATCTCCATCCTCAGACCTCCAATCGGCGACTGGAGGGATCCGTTCATTGATTATATTATGTTCGGAATCCTGCCTGAAGATCCAAAAGAACGGGTAAGTGTTCAAAGACGAACCCCAAACTTTCATCTGGACATTCTTTCAAAGATGCTCTACAACAAATCCTACAATGGAGTACTTCTACGCTGCTTATCACAACAAGAAGCTAAAGAAACTCTCAAAGAGGTGCATGCTAGTCTTTGTGGAGCTCATCAGGCTGGTCCAAAGCTCTACGATCAGATAAAAAGGTTAGGTTATTATTGGCCTACCATGGTAGCTGACGCAATGCAATTTGCTAAACGCTGCCAACAATGCCAAGTCCATGGAGACTATGTCCACATGCCTCCAGAATGGCTACATCCTACAGCAATTTCATGGCCTTTCGAAGCCTGGGGTATGGACATCGTAGGTCCTGTCTCCCCACCGTCAAGCAAAGGTCATCGTTTCATCTTCGCCGCTACAGATTATTTCTCCAAGTGGTCAGAAGCTTTTGCGCTCAATGAAATGAAGACCTCATCAGTCCTTCAATTCTTGCGCACCAACATCATTTGTCGCTTTGGCATACCTAAAAGATTCGTCCATGATAACGGACCACAATTCCGTGATCACAGATTCTACAGGTTCTGCGACAAATACAAAATCCAAAGTTGTCCTTCAACTCCGTACAATCCGGCGGCGAATGGACTGGCAGAGGCCTTCAACAAGACACTCTGCAAAATTCTCAAGAAAATGGTCTCTAGCCACAAAAGGGATTGGGGCGACAAACTATCCGAAGCTTTGTGGGCCTACCGAACCAGCGTTCGAGGACCGACCCATAGCACGCCATTCTCCTTGGTCTATGGATGCGAGGCTGTTGTTCCTTTAGAGGTACAAATTCCTTCCTTAAGGGTATCTCTACAAAAAAACATGATGCAAGAAAGCAATGCCAAATTAAGACTCCAAGAGCTGGACAATCTCGATGAGAGACGGCCCGAGGCACTTCAAAGCATTGAGCTCTACCAAGCACGCATGGCTGGATCTTTCGACAAAAAAGTCAGGCAACGCGCCCACAAAAAGGGTGACTTGGTTCTTGCGGTAAAAAGGCCGATGGTTTTCGCTCACAAATCCAAAGGCAAATTTGAACCAAAATGGGAGGGACCCTTCGTCATCGACCAAGTCTTCTCCAATGGCGCATACGCACTTCTAAGCATGGAAGGTGATAGATGTATGCTGCCCATAAACGACAAGTTCTTGAAGCGGTACTACCCTTGAAGACTTCCTCCACTGGGTCAGAGCGACGCCTGCAAGGCCAAAGCCTATTTCTAGGTACTTGCTCGTCAAACCCACTCCTTTTGGAATTTTCACCTTTATGTTGAACTTTCAAAACAATGCTTACTTTCATCGTTTCATTGATCAAAAGAAAATCAAAATCCGAAAATCTAAGTTTAGGAGCCTCTTCCCAAACTTAACCAAAATTTTCGATCCTTGAACCCAAAATTCTTGGTTTGAAACAAAAATCAGGACTTAGGAATTTCCACCCTAGTCCGCCTTACCTTTTACCGCCAAAAATGGTTGTAGGTCAAAATTTACGACCCTCGTGTCTAAAAACAAAAATCGGGAAAGCGATGTCAAGTCGATACTCGCAAAAACCCATTGGAAGGATGCGAACCCCATTCGATACTTCCAAAACCTCAAAACCGCAAGGAAGCAACACCTCGTTGATACTTGCAAAATTTCAAAAAATCGTGGAGACGCAACATTCCAGTTGATATCCACAACCCAAATTTCAAAAGAAAAACAAAGGTTCGAAAAAAACCTCAAATTTCAAAAATCGTGGGGAGGCGACATTCCATCGATACCCGCAAAACAAAATTTTTGAAGAAAAAGTAGGGAAGCGACGCTTAGTCGATACTTGCACCCAACTTCGCGAGGAAGCGACATTCCATCGATACTCGCAACCGAATGAGCAAGGAGGCGACATTCCATCGATACTTGCAATACCATTCAGCAGGGAGGCGACTCTTAGTCGATACTTGCATTTTTGAAAACCAAAAACCTGGCTTTTAAGCCAAAAACTCGGCTTTTACGCCAAAAAACTCGGCTTCCACGCCAAAAATCGGCTTTCACGCCAAAAATCAAAACAAAATCTGGCTCTCATGCCAACAAAACAAAACTTGGTTTTAAAAAAAATCCGGCTTTTAAGCCAAAAATCGGCTCTCATGCCAAAAATCCGGCTTTTACGCCAAAAACAAAAAATCGGCTCTCATGCCAAAAATCCGGCTTTTACGCCAAAAAAACAAAAAATCGGCTCTCATGCCAAAATCCGGCTTTTACGCCAAAAACAAAAAATCGGCTCTCGTGCCAAAAATCGGCTTCCATGCCACATCGGCTTTCACGCCACCAAAATTTGGCTTTCACGCCACCAAAATCGGCTCTCATGCCAAAAATCGGCTTCCATGCCACATCGGCTTTCACGCCACCAAAATTTGGCTTTCACGCCATCAAAAATCGGCTTTCATGCCACCTTAAAATTTTCGGCTTTCAAGCCATCAAAAACCAGGCTTTGTGCCACAAAATCCGGCTTTCATGCCAAAACAACACTTTTGACAAAAGATTTTCACAAAATGATAACCTTTTGATCAAGATTTTCAAACAAACATTCCCATCCAACTTTTGCTTATTTTCAACTAAAAGAATTTAAGTAGAACAAGGGGATACAAAAAAGAGAGTGCCAAAATGTTTATACATGGAGGTACAAAAAAAAAAAAAGAGAAAGAAGAAAGTTTGTCAAAAGCTCAGTCCATCATAGTCTTCAACCAAAGACTAAGGTCCTCGAGCAGACTCTTGGCCTCAGCCTCCAAAGCTTCCAGGCCACGCTTCTTCAAGATGCCGCCATAAAATGCGGCAGAAAACCGCAATCCATCTTCAGCACGAGGGAATTCCTCCCAAAGAAGTTGCCATCGCTCATGCTCCTGAGTCTTTCTTCGGAGATTCTCGTCAACCTCTTCCCACGCTTGTTGAACTGCCGCATTGGAAGATCTGGCAGATCGGCGAGGTGCATCAGTAACAAGGCCCTTACCCTTGTTCGTTCTGGAGGAACCACCTGCAAAAGTCAGAAAAGAAGAAATCAAACACCAAATGACAGAATTTTGCTATAAAAAAAAAATCCTAGCAAAATTTTGGCATGGTTCCGGGGCAATTTCGAAGAAAAGGGAGGCACCCCGAAAAAGAAAGGAAGCTTGAAGATGAGCTCAACATTGTTGCGAGCTCATAATCAATGAAGGGTTCTCGAAGAAGACTTGGATCCAAACATTGCTGTGAGATCAAGCCTTTCTTCTCAAATCTCCGCAAGAATAGAAAAGAGCTCAACATTGCTGCGAGCTCAAAATCCCAAAACTTGCAAAGCTCCTCGAAATTCTGCGAGACTGGAGAAGTGGGCTCAACATTGCTGCAAGCTCCAAAAATCCCAAGACTTGCAAGAAAATTCGAGGTATGCATCATCATGCTCCCAATTCCATTTACCAAAAATCATGCATAAAACCATCATGCATTAGATGCTAGGAAAACTTTGGCAAAAGTTTGACCAATTCGAACCCAATTTGGTCAAAACCAATCAAACTTTGTCTAAGTCAAAATCCATGTTGACTTGACCTAGAAATTCTAGCCTTTTATCTTGATGCATTTAAAAAAAAAAAAGAGAAGAAAAATGCATGATCATCTTGAATTGCATAAACCTCATATCATGGTGAGCGAAAAAAAAAAAAAAAGAGAACAAAAAAAAAACCTCTTCAAAAAAAAAAAAGCGAGAGAAAAAGGGCTGGCCCATGGACGTGGCCCACAGGCCACGTGGCTGTACGGCCAGGTCCGTACTGACCTGTCCGTTACAGCACAAAAAAAAAAGAGGCGAAAAAAAAAAAGGGGAAGAAATAAAAAAAAAGAAAAAAAAAGCAGAACGTGCACAAAAAAAAAAAAGAAAGAAAGAACGTCAAAAAAAAAAAGAGGAAAAGAAAACACGTTGAAAAAAAAAATGAAAAAAAGAAAAGAAAGAAAGAGAGAAGAAGAAAAAAAAAGAAAAGGAAACTTTCCTACATCTACATGGGGTTTTTCTTGGAAAAAGAAGACCTACTTGAAGCCATGGAGAAGAAGGAGAAGAAACTTGAAGATCCTTGAGAAACTCTTTATCTTGGAGCACTCTTGAAGGTTTTTGCAAAAAGAAAGCAACAAGAGAAAGAAAACCCATCTCCATTGCTTTTATAGAAAAGGCAAGCCAAAAGAGGGAAGCAGGAGAAAAGCAAGGAGGTAAGTGCTAAAAATTAGCAAACTTCCTAAAAGAAAGGGAGATTTGAGATATTCTCTCCTAAAGAGGAGATTCTTGAGAAATTCTCTCCAAAAAGAAAGGGGATTTGAGAAACTTTGAGAAAATCTCTCCCAAAATCAAGGAAACTTGAGAGATTCTCTCCAAGTAAGGATATTTTTAGATATTCTCTACACAAAAGGGATATTTTTAGATATTCTTTACAAAATGACACCACATGAGATCTAAGCCATTCTTAAAAGCTTAAGGTCCCATGGGTTAGCCCATATGAGCCAGGTTTGACCACCTAGGCACTAAAAGTGGTTTTTAGTCAAAATTTCTCTTACCAAGAGCATACAAAAATGGTTCCATGCCTCTCTTGAGTTGATTGGACCATACAAAAATTCCAAGCTTCATGGGCTTCCAAAAGAAATCCAAACCATCCAACCCCATGCACCAAATCAAGCCACAATCTTGAAATTGACATTCCACAAAAAACCAAACCACTCCAATGGACCCAAAATTGTCCCAAAGAGTGACCAAAAACCAAACCATGGTCCCCTAACTTGCCACATACAGCTTGTTAGGTCACAAGGCCGAAACCAAAAACCAAAATCCCGACCCCCTAAATCGCCACATACAGCCTGTTAGGTCACAAGGTCAAAAAACCAAAAAAAACCTTCTTAACCGCCTAATGTGCCACATAAAGCCTTTAGGTTCACAAGGTTAAAAGGGAAAACCCAAAACCCAAAAACCACATCCAAATGTCATTTCAAAATCCTTGCCTTAAGACGGTACATGACCCCTCTCATTACCGCGAAATCCCATGGAAGCTCAAAAAGCAACCCCATCAAAAGAAAAACGCTCAAGACTCTTAGTCAAGCAAGAAGATCTCCTTCAAATTCTCTTCGAGGCACACCGACTGCCAGAGCTGCATACCTCGTCGTTGTACCTCGAGGGGGCATTTGTTGACACCAAAAATGTCACTATGTCCCTTCAACACCAAAAGCTACATGGAGCCACATCCTGCCATAAATAGGAAGGTGCCACTTCAAGCACCAGATCTTGTTAGAATCAAACAAAAACTACAAGATCCTTCAAAGCAGCCAAAAGAAGGGTGCACATGAAGTTTCGGGCCATTTCGACATCATTTGGCCTAACTTCACTCCTCCGACAGCCAGGCAGGAGCTCCCGGCAGCGACAGTGTCGAAGACTTCAAAACTTCGATCAGAGCCTACGGATGGTCTCAAAATACCTCCAAAAGGCCCCCTGCCAAATTTCAAGTCAAACGGACGACGTTTGACCCTTCATCAACTCTCAGGAAGCAAAAACAGGCCTACCGGCAGCGGAGCACCCCGGAATCATGGCATCCAAATTGGAGCTAATGGATCATCTCAAAATGACTCCAATAGGTCCCCTGTCAAGTTTTAGGTCAAACGAACATCGTTTGGCCTAGTTTCAAAGCTCGGCATTGTCCTCGAGGTGAAATCAAGGCGAGCATTTGCGGGACCCCAAAAGGCTTCAAAACTCAAACCAAAGCCCATGGTTGGTCTTACTTACTACTCAGGAGGCTCCCTGTCAAATTTCAGGTCAATCGGACATCGGTTGACCACAAGTCAAAGCTCGACATTTCTCTCATGGTGAAATTAAGGCAAGCATTTGCGGGACCCCGAAAGGCTTCAAAACTCAAACCAAAGCCTATGGTTGGTCCTATCTACTGCTCAAGAAGCTCCACGTCAAATTTCAGGTCATTCCGACATCGTTTGGCCTAGTTTCAATGACTGACAAAAAAATCAGCAATACCGCACAACAAAGTCTTCGGCTTTCCAGAAAAATAGGAAACTTTGTGCTCCGATTTGCGTGGCTTCTCGTCGGGTTTTCTTCAAGAGAATCAGGCCAATAAATGAGGGGAAATGTCAGGAAAAATACAGAAGAAAAAAGAATGAAAAAAGATCGAAAAACGGCGAAGAAACTGCGACCGAAAGGCGGCCAAAAAATGGGCCCAAGGCCCATGGTCGCCGGCGACCTTGGCCCATGGTCGCCGGCGACCATGGCCCAGGGTCGCCGGCCCATGGTCGCCGGCGACCATGGGTGAATTCGCCGGCGCGACCCAAATAATCGCCGGAAGACCTTTTTTCGGGTCCTTTTCGCGTTTCGAGTTGATTGGCCCCTGTGATTTTTCCAAAATCTGATTTTTCGTGCATGAAATCCGTCGATCTTCGTCAACATCACGGATTCGACGCCGAAATCATTGGATGATCATTAGATGCCTCGAAATCGCCAACCGGCAGACAAAGAAAGCACACTTTCTGCCCGCCCGATCGTGAAATCGACAGGACAGATGTTGCCGGCACGTTGACATTAATCAATGTCTGAAATTGCATCGCCATCCGACATCAAACAACATGTGGATCCACCGGCGGTCATCGCAAGAAGAATTCCAAAAGACGCAGCGCGGCCCGCGACTCTTCAAGCGACTTGGCGACCAATTAATGAGGTTAAATGACCCGTTTTATGACAAGTTAATGCGGTCATTAACTCATTATTTTGGACGGCCCAATCAAAAGCAAGCAAATGGGAGTTACAAGTCAAAGGATTTATGGCATTAAAGCCATGAAACTCCTCCCATGATGGGGATTAAAAGCAATTAAAGGCTCATTATTCTCCATCAGCCAATCAGATTCAAGGAAAAAGGAGTTACAAAACAAATACTTTAAAACTTGTAACTCCTCCCATTATGAGTATTAATGCATTCAATGCTCATAAACCCTCCTAAATGGCTACCAAAGGCCTATAAATTGGAGGGCATTCCAAAGGTAAAGGATCTAGCTCTCGCTCTCCCCCCGACAAAGACAAAAAAAATCCAGAGAATTGCCCAGAAAATCCAGAGCCCCTGCAACTCTGCTGTAAAGACCACCAAAAGGTGATTGAAGCACCCTTGGGGGACCACCCCCCCAAGGACCTCCCTTCTTCTACCAACATGGCTAAAACGTGGCTTTTCAGCCCGTTTACTTAGCTTTTTATCGGATATAAGACCTTCTCTCGGTCTTTGTCCTTTAAAAATCTGAGGTTAAAAAGCCAAGCCAAGAATCCAAGCATCGTGTTCTCATCTGCATGGACGACGGAGGAGCCCATACATGACTCGCGACCGTCGATCTGAACGTGTCCCCACAATCGAATGAGAAGTCAGATTCCTTTTCTTGATTTCTGTTGTACTTTATTTTTCTTTTAGAGACAAAAATCACAACTCTTGTCTTTCATAATGGATAAGACTTGTAAATCGCCTTTTACGGCAAAATCGCCTTTCACGGCAACAAATGAAATCGCCTTTCACAGCATTCAAAAAAACCCTTTTGTCTCTTTTCTTAAAATATGCGTGCAATAGAAACTATAAAAAGTTTCATTTCCCCTTTCTACTTGTGAAGGTGGATCTTTGAATCACCATTCCTAAATTTCAAGTAGAAAAGTGAAATTGGCATACCCGTACAAAAAAAAAAAAGATGTTGTTACCCTTTATCTTTTCTTCTCCTCCCCTCCGCCGTACCCCGAAAGACCCGGGGCGGAGGCAGCGGGAGAGAGGGAAGAATCGGGTCCATCAACAGTCCCGATCCCGGATTAGGCCCGATGACCCGGTTCGGGGTCGCGACAGCTATTTTGAGGAGACATGAGTAATCCTAGTACAGGGTTTATTTCAGCGTTAAAGGCTGATAGACTTCTGAAAAGTGGATGTGAGGCCTATTTGGCGGTTATCACGGAGGATAAACGGTCCCAAGGGGTGGAGGATATCCCAATTGTTTGGGAATTCCTGGATGTTTTTTCGGAGGAGATTCCAGGTTTACCACCTATTAGAGAGATAGATTTCACTATCGAACTATTACCAAGGACCGCTCTGATATCTGTTGTACCTTATAGAATGGCTCCGGCAGAATTAGGAGAATTGAAAACACAATTGCAAGAATTGTTGGACAAAGGTTTTATAAGACGTAGTGTTTCGCCGTGGGGAGCCCTAGTTTTGTTCGTCAAGAAGAAAGATGGTTCGATGAGAATGTGCATTGACTACCAGAGATTGAACCAAGTGACCATAAAAAACAAGTATCCTCTACCAAGGATAGATGAACTGTTTGATCAGTTACAAGGTGCTTCTTACTTTTCAAAGATTGATTTGAGATCTGGTTACCATCAGCTGAGAGTCAGAGAGTCAGTTTTATCGAAGACAGCTTTCCGGACAAGATATGGACACTATGAGTTTCTAGTAATGCCATTTGGATTGACTAATGCACCAGCAGTGTTCATGGCATTAATGAACAAATATTCGCAGAGTACCTAGACCAATTTGTAGTGGTGTTCATTGATGACATATTGGTGTACTCTAAGACCAAAGAAGAGCATGAAGAACACTTGAGAGTAGCATTGCAACTTCTGAGAGAGAACCAGCTGTATGCGAAACTCAATAAGTGTGAATTTTGGCTAGGGCAAGTGGCGTTTTTGGGGCACGTTATCTCCAAGGAAGGATTATTAGTGGACCCATCCAAGATTGAGGCAGTAGTACAGTGGGAAAGACTGAAGAATGTGTCAGAAATCAGAAGTTTTCTAGGATTGGCTGGCTACTACCGGAGGTTCGTCCAAGGATTTTCATCGATTGTGTCACCTTTGACGAAGTTGACAAGGAAGAATGTGCCATATGTGTGGTCAGACAAGTGTGAAGATAGCTTCCAAGAGTTTAAGAAGAGATTAACCACATCACCAGTCCTTACCTTGCCATCCGGAAGCGGCAGTTTCACTATATTTACCGATGGATCCGGGCAGTTAAAAGATCATGAGAAGAACTATGCAACACATGATCTTGAGTTAGCAGCGGTTGTTTTCGCATTGAAGATGTGGAGACATTATCTCTATGGAGAGAAATTCGAGGTTCATTCAGACCACCGCAGCTTATAGTACTTGTTTTCTCAGAAGGAGTTGAATATGAGGCAGAGAAGATGGATGAAATATATCAAGGATTATGATTTTCCAATCAAGTACGACCCGGGGAAGGCAAATGTAGTTGCTGACGCTTTGAGCAGGAAGTCAGTAGGCTTGGCAAATCTCAGTGGCACTTGTATTTTTGAACAATTTGAAGAGTTGAGTATAGATCTTCAGCCATTGAAGAAGGGTGTAGTATTAGCCAACATGTCAGTGTTCGAGCCTTCTTTCATTCAGAAGATCAAAGATAATCAGTTGCAAGATGCAGAGTTGGCCAAGATTCCAGAGCATATAGCAGATCGCCCTGATTTCCGTATTGTTGATGGAGTTTTGCACTACCGTGACCATTTGTGCGTGCCAAACGTCCAAGAACAAAGGAATGACATCATGACAAAGGCTCACAGTACAAGGTATTCTATGCATCCAGGCAGCACGAAGATGTATCAGAACTTGAAGGGCAGATTTTGGTGGAACAACATGAAGAGAGAGATAGCAGCGTTTGTCTCCCGCTGTATGACATATCAGTTGATTAAGGCAGAGCACCAGAAGCCTCCAGGGTTGTTGCAATCATTAGAGATTCCGGAATGGAAATGGGAGCACATTACCATGGATTTCATTTCTGGATTACCGAGGACCAGCAAAGGCAATGATGCTATCTGGGTCATTATGGACCGTCTCACCAAGTCAGCTAATTTCATCCAGATGAAGACAAGAAAAAAGATGCACATGTTACCTTTGGCAGAGTTGTTTGTCAGTGAGATTGTTAGCAGACATGGTTAGCCAGTTTCCATCACGTCTGATAGAGACAGCAGATTCGTCTCGAGATTTTGGAAGACACTACATGAGTCTATGGGTACAAGGCTACAATTCAGTACAACTTACCACCCGCAAACAGGTGGCCAATCAGAGAGAACCATTCAGACTCTAGAGGATATGCTCTGTGCTTGTGTGTTAGACTTCAAGATTCAATGGGACGAGACTCTACCTTTGTGTGAGTTTGCATACAACAACAGCTACCACTCGAGCATTGGGATGGCGCCTTTTGAGGCATTGTATGGCAGAAGGTGTAGGACACCTGTTTGTTAGGAAGAAGTTGGTACTCGAAGTTTACATGGGCCAGCCATGGTGAGTGAAACCAGTGACAAGGTCAAGCAGATTCAAGAACATCCGAAAGTAGCCCGGAGTAGACAGAAGAGTTACGCAGATTCTCACAGAAGAGATTTACAGTTCAAAGAAGGAGATAAGGTTTTCTTGAGGGTGTCACCTACTAGGGGAACATTGAGATTCAGACAGAAAGACAAGTTATCACGGAGATACATTGGACCTTATGACATTGTGAGCAAGATTGGTGACGTGGCTTATAGATTAGCCTTACCACCCGAGTTATCCGGTGTACACAATGTTTTCCATGTGTCTATGTTGAAGAAGTATGTTCCCGATCCTTCGCATGTACTCTGACATGAATCGTTGGAAATCAGAGAGGATGCTACCTATGTCAAGAAGCCTACTCAGATCATTGATACAAAGGAGCAAGAATTGAGGACGCGGACTATTCAGTGGGTGAAAGTGCTTTGGGAGAATCATGGACCGGAAGAGGCAACATGGGAATTACGAGACTAAGTGCAGAAGAAGTATCCACATCTTCTCCCTGAGGTGAGTTTCGTATTTTATTTGGTGGACCAAATATCCCAAGGGGTGGAGGATGTAAGCCCCCGACCCGAATGACCTCGATTAGTATTGATTAAGTTGTGTGTTAGTTCTAAGTGTGTTTAGTGTGTTTTGGTTTAGTTTGGGTTTAGAATAGCTTGGTTATAGTTTTGGGGAATTTTGAGTGCCTTTGTATTAGTGGAGCCCTTTGGGGGTTCCTTTTATGACCTTGCGTTTACTTGGGGGTTTACTCGAGATTCTTTGGATTTATGTTTTTATCCCATTTTGCTAATCTCGTTGATCTCTTCAACTTTCATGTTGAACCCGTTCCAGTCCCAAATCCCGAAACCCAACGTTCATTGCTTTGAGGGCAAAACAGTGGTTTTACACTAAATCTGTACCCAATATTTGATATGCCCGAAACCCGCGAAACATATACTTTTTGAAAACTAGAAATTTCGACGATCATTTCTTCCTTCTTCGTCGATTTCATCCAAGGTCCCGAAAACTACTATTTCAGCCTTCCAAGTTTTCGAAGGGGTGGAGCCCACTCTTCTCTTCTATATAAGGAACCCATCTCTCTTCTTTCTCCTTTTCCATCACAAATCCATCAAGAAACTAGGGCTTTTTTCCCTTTTCTCTTCTCCTTGCCTTTCCATCATCAAAACACTACCAAACCGTGCACAAATTGAAGAATGGTTGTCACCATCCTCTTCCTCTCCTTCAAGGCTCTTCATTGACACCATTTTTGAAGAATATCTCCATTTTTAAGATCCCCTTTGAGCTAGCTCTCTCCATTTGGAGACTCTACAAGTAAGCTCTCTTCCTAATCTCTTAGATATGTATTCTTCTTGTCCTTGAGGAGTTCCATTTTCATTATTAGAAGCTCTCTCTTTCTATTTCATTATTTGACCATTTTAGAATGTGTTTTGGGGGTTTTTGTAGAGATTGTGGTTTTGAGCTTGGAGAGGTGATTAGAAGCTTGATTTGTTGTTTAAAGACCTTGAGGCAAGTGGATGATTTGGTATTATAAGCTTTGAATAGTTTTCATGAAATGCATTGATGGGTTCTCTATTTCCTTTGTGCCCTTATTGATTTACATACTTTTGAAATAAATGCTCATGAATGAGTTAGTTGATGTATTAACTCTTGAAAGCTTTGTCTTTATGATCTTTCTTTTGTTGCTTTCTTTGCTATAAATGAATCATTATAATTTGTTGATTTTCTCTTTTCTTGGTGATTTAATGTGGTAAATGAGAAGGAGATATGGGTTGAATTCTCATGGGATTTGATGGTGTTTTGAAGGTTGTAAGAAGTAAGAGTTGGCCTTCTCATTTTGATGAGGAAATGGGACTCAAAGGAGTTGTAAGAAGGAGAGAAATAGAAGGGAGCATAACTGTCTCGGAACCCATTTCTAGACAGTTCGCTCGAGTGAACCTGGTGGTCGCTCGAGCGAAGTGTCCAGAACAGGCTCCAAACCATTCCAGTAGACAGTTCGCTCGAGCGAACCCTTCTTCGCTCGAGCGAACATTCCCAGGATCACATCAGAAGCTCCCACAGAACCTTGTTAGTTCGAGCGAACTCGTTGTCCGCTCGAGCGAACCTCCCAGAAAACCATTCCAGAGAGCTCATTGCTCGAGCGAACTTCCTATCCGCTCGAGCAACCAGCACTGTTCACTTGGAACTAATCTGTGAGCGAAAATGAAATGTTTATTTGATTGAGAGGTGTTTGTTGGGAACCCTATTGTGATGGAAAAACTTGTAACCATTGTTTAGCACCCATTTGAGAGGAGAAACAAAATCACCAGCTTTCATTTGAAGCTTTGAAAATCCTGAGGTGTATAAAGAGCCCCGAATGTCTCTAAACTCCAGGAGTGCCAATTTTATTGAATATGATATACGGGACCTTTATTCACTTTGATCGAATTTCGAATCCCGATATTTGTCCCGAACCTCTTGAATTATGATTTACCATTTTCGAAAATACTGAATTTACAGCTGTAGCATTTGTGCTAATCCCGATATGCACTTCCCGTTTGAAATTATAATTGTGCCTTCGAGCACCCCGTCCCGCCCATTTATATAGTGCATCATATGAATTTTGTACATGCCTTGTTTTATGTGATTTGACCCATGAATCGGCACCACTAAGTTTGGATAACCTTGTTGGTCTAATCCACCGACTTGGAAATCCCCCTCCCGTCCTGCCAGCTGCAGTTTGGATCCCGCTACCCGGTTATTACCGTGGTCTTGTCCCGATGCCGCAGATCGCTACCGTGGTCATGTCCCGTATTATTATTATGTATATGTATATGTTACTTATGTTGCATCTCCTCACTTCGGTGACTGAGGTCAACATCCCGATATGCTCATGTCACTTCGGTGATAGAGGACTTAGCTTCGTGTGGTTGCCATCTTGTTTGTTTCCCATTTTCCTTGGATGCCTTACTTGTTTTATATTGCATGTGTATTTTGAATAAATGATTCTTTCGTTTTATGAAATTATTGTTCTAACAGGTTCAAATGTTTTCCGAGGTAATTTCTATATTGTCATATCTTTTCACCCATTTGCCAAACCGTCGTGTTTGACCTTTGTTTTGGTACTCACGTCCCGTTGTCGATTATCCCGAGGAGGAGCACAAGGAGGTGGTCGGAGAACCGCAACGTCTAGTCGAGTGGCACACCGATGATGTCGTTTAGACATTCTGGTGTTTGAGATACGTAACATTTTGGGATAGAAATTAACCTTTCTTTTGGGAACTTGATATTTTGTTTATATTGGCCTTTGTTGGCCTCTATTTTTGGGAGTTGTAATTAAATGATCTTGTTGTAAGCCTTATCTTTCTTCTGGAAATTAGCTAATGATCATTGCTCATTTTGATACTAGTGTTAAATATATTTTAATCTTGTTATCTTGGACATGAATGTATGAATTAGATTTGCTACACGCTTCCACACTTTAAAGAAATATTCATATTGATGTGATATCCTCACCGCGGACACCTGTGGGAAATCGGGTGTACGATTGACATCTTTGATGAACTCGTATACGTTTTGATTTAAATTAATTTGTAGTGTTGACATTGATTATATCATTTATTCATTATCCGCCTTAGCGTCCCGATCCTGGATTAGGCCCGCCTGCTTGGGGACTCGGTCCGGGGTCGCGACCCTCACACACACGGATCTTGGGAGAAATATAATTATCACATACTTCCCAATTTGCGTCCCCGAGGTCGGACCGCTGAGGGATTCGGGTTTGGGGGGGTGACAGGGTGTATTGATGGGCCAGTTACTTGGACATCGGGGTGGACAGTTGGCTTTGGACGGCGTCTATGGCGTTGAATAGTTGGGAGCGGGCTCAGACCGTGCTACTATGGCGTTGAATAGTTAGGATCTGCCTGGAGCCGGACTTTGGTATCAATAGTCTGGATTAAATTGTTACTGGTCCCCCGTGGGGTGGCTAGGACATCCACGAAGTTTCCCTCTTGATTCTTGCATTGCATTGCATGGTTGGTGGTGATTGCTAGTTGATGTTAGGTTCCATTTATTGCTTTTGATGATTATTACTCGTGTTGTATGCCTAGTTACGTTCCCTTGTATTCTTATGATCTTGTACTTGTCTCTAATTCTTACACTTGATGAACTTTATGTTTATTGTATTTTGCTTATCTATTGTTCAACATGTCATTGACTTGTTCCTTGGTGTGCAGTCTCCTCAGGTGATTACTACGAGGAACCAGAGGATCTCCAACCAGCAGAGGAGGAATGAGAGTGGCGTGCTGATGACGTAGAGTAGTGTCATCATTCCTAGCACGAGAGAGATTCACTTGGGGCACTCTTAGATTTTTATATACATTCTTTTATTAATCCCTTGCTGTCGTACCTCTATCTCGCTGACTTTATTCGTTCAATGGTTGCAATTATTGGTATTATATCGTAAATGATTTAACTCCCTGATTAGTCTTAAATTTGTTCTGTTGCAACTTTAATTTTAATGAGATTATTATTCATTGTTGATATCCATATATGGTTTGAATTGTATGCATTCTGCAAATGGTTATATTTCTTGAGGTTTGAAATGCAATATCCTCACAGCGGACTTACGATCCGTGGGCCTAAAGGGAAAAATTTTTAATTAGCCCTAAATTTCACTCCCCGGATCCGGTTTATTCTCTAATCAGGTTTGGGGGACGTGACAGGCTCCAGAAGTCATTAGGAGCTCAAAAAGAAGCTCGGCAGTGAAATTCATAATGCTCAAAGATAAACCCGAATGACAGTAGTTGACCTAATTCTTGGGCTAAAATCAAGTTTAAAGGTAAAGAAATACACATTCAAGGTGTTCTTCAAAGTTTCAGAGCAATCCATGGTCACTGGGTAGGAATCCAGCCATAAGGACTCTAAATCCTAACTCTCAGACGTGGACTGGAATTCCACATTCAGTCAACCCCCAAGAGTCAAATTACTTCAAAGGGATCAAATACAAGCTCCCAAGTCAAGTAAGATCCAATTGATCCCAAATTTAAGCACAAAACAACAGCAGACAACTATTGTCAAGCTGTTAGACATAGGGAGTTGGGGCCTACACTAATTAACCTCAAAGGATCCTACCAAGAAAAAATTCACTACAAAGCTAATGAACAAGTTGCAGAAGCATTTCCCAAAGTCTTGAAGCAATTAAAGGCCATTTGGACCTATATCCAGCCTAAGACAACCCAATAGAGGGTTGGTCGGACATAACAAACTGTGACCAAAGTTTGCCCACTTTTGAAGGTCAAATCATGGTGAAATCTTCCTTGATAATCAATAACAAGTTTCAAGAGGGTTTCATACAGTCTCAAAGTCATTGGAGACCATTTCGACCAAAATCCAGTTCAAGACAAAAGTACTCAAACATGGAGGATGAAACACATTTCCAAAAGTCAAACAATGACGAAAACTTTGTCGAGTTCAAAAAATCACTCCAAGAAGGATTTCCCAAAGTTTCAAATCAATTGGAGGTCATTTAGGAGCACTTCTCATACACTAGCCCTCCATGTCCGAGAAAAGCATTATCTGTTGGACATTGACTCACAAAGTCTGTTTTGGCGCAGTTTTTTGAATTGTAACTCCCTGGAACGGTTGCAACTTCTTTTCCACTTTATAAATAGGCTCTCTGGTCGACCATTCTAGCCCCCCACAATCCACTACACTCTGATACAACATTAAAAGCCACTTGCAACTCTTGTAGACTTAGAATTCTCAAGCAAACCCCTTCCCTCTTTAGATCTCTCTTCAAGAAGGTGAGACTCTATATCAAGGTCCTTCACATCCTTAAGATCTCGAATTTGGTCTTCAACCTATAGAAATGTTCTTCCAGAGGAAAAGACTTAATATTCATGCCTAATTCTCAATCTTCCTTATTTGATTTTCTCACTCATAGGTCCGCAGTGAGATCCAATTTAAAATATTTCAACAATATTGATAACAAAAGTTGGTTGCGGAAGCACATAGAAAAATAGCGGAACCAAATATCATATAATGCAGAAGCAATAAAGGTATCAATCCTATAAAGCAAGTGTAAAGGAACTATGGAAGGGCATAAGTCTAATGCTAATCTCCAAGTGGAATATAAGAAGTACATATCAGAATAAATGCCCCCAACCTCACAACAAAGGTCACTAAATCCCAAAAGAAAGATATCGCTCAATCCCCAAGTGCAGGCATTCCAATCTCCGGCTCCTCCTCCGGGTTTGCTAATCCCTACCCATACTCATCAGCTAAGGGCGCCTCGAGGACCGCGTCACCCTCAAGAACGAGGTGAGTATAAATACCTAAGCGCCAAATATGATGGGTCGCATCCAAGGGATCTTGCAGGCACAATATGCAAGTAATATAGGATGTATGCATCAAAAGGGAATGGAGACGATAATAAGATCAAATAAGTAACAAGGGTACAATACTAGGCAATCGTGCAAAATAAAACAATAAGGATCAATAGGAAAGTAAAGCTAACTAAATAGCAATCTATCAATATGGTACATTTACCTAAGTTGGACACCGTGGGATATTATGCCGCGACCCTTCCACATTGATAACCAACTGTGGCAGGAAATAATAGTGCAATGCGAGGGATAATAAGCCCTGAATAATACATATATATAATAAGCATATGTGCATTACTGGAGTCTACCGGCTGCGAATGCATATATACTACTGAAGTCTGTCGGCCATCTAATCATAGCTCATCATGATAACCTCATCTATAAATCAGCTCTCACCAAGGATGTTCAGTGTGATGACCCCGGACCGAGGCCCGGGCCCGTGACTCGCATTTAATTTTGAGATTAATTTAAATTTCCCACAGGTTCCCGCGGTGAGGATCCCGAGACATGGGGACTAACTCACATGATAAAGTTTGTGGAAGCGTGTAGCAAATCACATCAAGACAAAGCATGGATAAAAATTTCAAGTGCATGAGTAATAGCATCAAGATCAAGATATCAGGAGGGGGAAATATAACATAGCATTCCCATCATAGTTCAAGTTATAAACGTTATCCCAAAAGTAAGTTAAATTTGTTACAACCCATAAGAGACCAATAAAGGCCAATACATCCCCAACATTCAAAAGAACAACCCATCAAAATGTAACAGATCTCAAGATTTCGTCTGACGTCTAGTTGACGTCGTCGGGATGCCACTCTCGAGCAGGGGGTGGCTCAACAGCCTCCTCCTGACGCTCCTCCTCAAAGGCAATGTCACCTGCACCTGGGCACCAAAAATAACAAGCATCAAACACGACGGTTTGGCAAGTAATCAATTTAGGCAAGAGCATGGAACAATTGAACTTGAAAGAAAATGATATTGAAAACCTCTTGCTAAATTTAAAACAGTTCATGACTTAAATACATTTCAAATAAGCTAGACTAGCATGAATACATATAATATCATGAATAGTTTATCCACATTGAGCTCATCCTTTCTCTATCATATATGATGACACGAATAAGCACGCATGACAAGCACAACACGCAAGAACACGATTCCTTCGCCACACAAGGTAGACGGGGAGGCCGGCCGTAGAACCGGAAACACGCATGATGTGTAACATATTACACAACTGATCTGTAGATAGTCCACATGTTTAAGGACCCCCATGTTAGATTGTATGGACTCAATCCATCAGAAGATGTAATGAATTGATTAATTTCTTCATTTATCAATAATATCATGCTTTCCTTTCATGAGATGAATGGTGTTTTATTACTTAATACACATGACCAATACATATGATATAATGGTTCATGAGATGAACTGGGTCCCATTAGTATATTAGATGTAATATAAGTATATGGATGAGATCCATATACGGGAGACATGTGTCACAAATCTTATACTTAAATATTTTCACAACCAGTGATGAGACTGGGCATATCATCTGATAAGGTTGCATCACTTTGATCACTATGAGATAGTGTGATTTGTCTCGATCATCAGAATGTAGGATTCTGGATCATGGTGCTGGTACATTGGATGTATTGAAGGACCATGAGAAACACCTTATGAAATATTGTCTCGAGTTTAAGGCTTGCTCTCATAATTCCCTAGCAATAGGCTCTCAATCCTAAGACATTGATGAACTTAGGTTTCTATCTATTCATTTGCTTTGAGTCACCAATGAGTGAGGCCAACTGTAGGTCAACACCTCGGTGTCTTGGATAAGTGGTAGTAGGACTGTGGGAACATTCAATGGTTAAGATGGAATCTATCTTAATTATCCCCTTGTGCCAATTAATGGATTTGTCATTAGTAAGTGCGCACCCATCTCGATTAAGAGCTAATTCGATGGTACTGATGATCACTGTAATTAATTGGGTCTCAAGAATAATAAGATATGGATCTAAGATTTGAAGAGACAGGTTTGATCCAATTGATCCATGGATATTGATAGAGGCTACTTGTGGTTTTCGGGAAGTTTAGGGTCTTCATTGTAATTTATTCCTAAGACTGGAGTGCAATTGCATTTATATAGTGGTGTTATTTGCAATTAACTGTGGGCCTGGATTGCAAATAAGATGTGGGGTCGTGGTGTCCCAGTTGGAGCCAGCTTTTTATGGAATCCCTAGTGGTCCCCACGCTAGCCCAAGTTATTGGAAAGATACTAATCCTACTTGAACTCAAAGAGGAAGGAATTAGAAAGTTACTATTTCTTTTTGAAGTGAGACTTCTAATAGTGGTAATAGTAGGAATAGAAAGTTACTAATTGTTGTGGGAGTGGGACTTCTAATTAATTATTAGTAAGGGGAATTGCTTAAGGCTATAAATAAGGGAGACAGGGGGTTGGACGTCCACCCATAGGGATTCACGCCCAGCCCCCTTTTGTGTGCATGAGTTGCACATCATCTCTCTCTCCTCTCTTTTTCTTCTAGTTCCTTGAAGTTTCCAGTTGGGTTTTCTCTTGGAGTTTTCACCAGTTTTCTTGAGAAAAGAGATCTAATAGTGGGTCATAGCGTGGAAGACAACAAGGTCTTAGAGATCCTAATTAGTTCAAGAAGAGTTCTTAATCAAGTTGTTTGTCTTCTTTTCAATTAGAGCACTACCGGGCTCCAAAGGCATAATCTACTTCTTTATTTGTTGTGGATTATTTTGTTGCATGGTGTTGCTGGTTTCTATCTTTTAGATAGGTTATATTGCTGTACATGATTGATGAAATTGAGGAATTGCATCCTGGATGTCTTCATGGCCTTATGGGTACTTGACTCCTAAGTCAAGTGGGTCAAAAGTTTTGAAAACCTATCCATGAGACCCACCTACTTCCAACACCCCGAATAGTGGATCAGACTGAAGGGGCAGTCCAAGCTCAATGGTATTCACTTGAATTCATGAATGCACAAAATACATAATACACGTTCTATACAGATCGAATTTCATGGGGAAATAACTTGTCAAAACGAGATAAGGCATGGCTAGCAAAGGGCATAAATTGTATGCATAACACGCTTAAGAAGTGATCCCCATTTGATTCTTGAAAACAAGTCTTCGAACGAGCTTAACTTGAAATTCAAAATGAATACGTGGCAATATTTGTTGTGTCAAAACTCAAGTTTGAAAACAAGGTCCATCGAGCATATGAAGAGACCTTCGGTTGACCCTTGTGTAATTGAAATCCAAATGTTGGAATTTAAAAGAGAATTGGTGCCCCCGAAGTTAGAAGCCATTTCAGATTTCAAGTGCACAATGTCAGGCTAAAGGTCCCTAAATATATTTTGATCTTCACTCTTACATAAATCCTTCAAAAATAGGTCATTTTGTCAATTCAGTCACCTCGCGGTTACCTGTCGGCTGGTCGAGGTGGGGTATGGCAGCTAGCCACCAGCTAACTGATGATTGACTGCTAGAATCCATGTCAGGAAATTGCATTATTCTGAAAAAGGAACCGAACTGAATTCGGTTGGCTCGCGGTTAACTGAGGTGGTGTAATGCGGCTAGCCACTAGCTGACCGCCATCTCCCTAACGAAATGCAAGCTTCTGCAAAGGGAACCACTAGAGCTCGGTCGGCTATCGGTTAGCTGAAATGGGTATTTTGGCTACTCGCTAGCTGACCGACGGCTGACCACCCCTGTGCGGATAGCACATTTCAAGTCAAATTTTTCTGAACTCTTCTTCCATTCTTCTCATAACTGAATCAACCTACACCTCCCTAAGCTCCATGCTCTCCAAGGGATCAATCAAAACATTTTAAACCATCCACCTCATAACTAAGCCATTCAATCTCCATTCCATTAATCAAACAATACCATTTGTTAAACAAGACATAGGCTTACCATTCCAATACATAAATTTAGAAGTTTGGAAAGCAATTAACCTGAATGCATGTAAAAGAAAAGAAAACAACTATGAAGAGTCCACAATGACATAGATTGCAAGTCTAATAACACAATGATGCATTTTAAAAATTCAAAATGCAACTCAAATCACACATGGAAACATCAATCCCAAATTGGTTACTTGCCTTAGCCCAAATGTCACACAAATCCTCCTCAAGCAAGCCTACTCAAGAGCTGAGCCCAAATACTACAAAAACCCCATAAAAACCATTCAAGAACTCAACAAATTTGAACACAAAGAACCCATTTCAAAATGGGTGTTGCATGCTTGAAAAATAGGTTCCTTAGGAGGTCATAAGACTCCATTGAAGATGTCTAGACAAGAAGCAAGGAAGAAGATGAAGAGGTTGACCAGATGGAAACTCCAAGCAAATGGGTGCAATGGGAAGCTAGGAAGGAGAGGAAGAAGAAAATTGTCTCAGATTTTCAATTGAAGCACTCTAACTATGACATACAAGGTGGAGAAGTGAAGGAGAAGGAGTTCCCTCTTCTTAGCTCAAGTTGCAAAAAAATTGCAGGAAGATGAGAATGAACGTGAGTGAGGGAGAGGAAGAAAGACTTAAGTGACTTGAGAGTGGACCCCATTAGGTTTGAAACTTGAAATGGCTAAAAACAAGTACTTGCGGGCCCCGGACGAAATCGACGAAGAAGGATAAAATGATCCTCGAAAAATCTAGTTTTCAAAAAGTATAAATTTGACATGGTTTTGAGATTTCAAAAATCGTGTCGAGATTTGAGTGTGAAAAGTCAATTTTACCCCTTTTGGGCTAAAACTTGGGTTTCTGGGCTTAAAACACAAATGGGCTGAAAACGAAAGTTGTAGAGGATAATAAAAAAAACCCTTCAAATGAAATCAAAACCACATTTTAAATAGAAAAACCAAAATTATTCTCCCATGCTTGCACATGCACTTAGGGCCTCCCTGAGCTTGTTTGACTAACACTAAACGCTCTCAAAACTCTCAAAGCTATGTTGTCAGGCCCCGACCCAGGTTTAGTATAATTTACTATTATTTTAACTGTGATTAGTCACTAGGAGGGATTAGAGGACGATTAGCTTGAGTTTCTAGTTAGACTAGAACTTTAAATAGCTTTGGGGAATTTTGAGAACAATGTATTTGGTTTGACCGGGCCCGGGGTGGCCGTTGTGACGCTTGTTAGTGTGAGAATTTGAATTATTGGATTTATTTGAATTTTGAAAAATATGAATTTCGATATTTTTGAACTTGTTATCTTGGTCCCAGCAACTTTCATGTTTGTTCTGTTTGCATTCGAACTCCAGAAATCGCGTTTTTTCGAGAAAAAAGGGCAAATCAGTCCTTTCACACACAAGTCTGTGCATAAATTTTGAAATTCGAAAATCATGGAGAAAATATACTTTTTGGAAACTAGATTTTTGAACGATCATTTTTCTCTTCTTCGTCAACTTCACTCGGGAACCACAAATGATAGATCTAACCATATGAAGTTTCCAGGGCCATTGGGGCCCACAACCCATTGAATCAACTCAAAACCCACGTTGGGTTTCCTTCTCCCTCTCTTCTTCATTTTCTGCAACTGAACCTAAGAGAGAACTCTCTCTTTGCTCCCATCTTCTCCCCTCTTGCATGTATAACAAACTGTCAAACCCCAACCCAGGATTAACCCAATAGTGTTTGCTTAGTGTGTGCTTAGTCTTGATTTGGGTTTAGTTATCGTGGGTTAGAATGTGATTAGTTTTGGTCATGGTTATAGCTTTGGGGGAGTTCGAGAACGTTTAGTGTTTATTAGGCTCACTCAGGAAGGCCTGGGTGTACGTGTGAGCGTGGGAAGATTGTGTTTGGTTTTGTGTGAATCATGATTTTCATCTCATTTGATTGGTTTTATGATTATGTGCAACTTTCGTGTTTAGCTCAATTGTGTTTGAAGCCCAGAAACTCAAGTTTTGGCCAAAAAGGGTAAAATAGCCTTTTCACACTCAAATCTGGACACGATTTTCGAGATCCCAAAACCATGTCAAAAATATACTTTTTGGAAACTAGATATTTCAAGGATCGTTTTATCCTTCTTCGTCGACTTCATTTGAGGCCCATAAGATCATGTTTTGACTCATGCAAGATTTGCACTAAAGGGGACCCACTTGCAAGCACTTAAGCTACCTTCCCCTTTCCCTTTCCCCATCTCCACAATAGAATCTCTGCACTTTTCCTTGCCCTAGGTTGAGAAAACCCTCTTTTCTCTTCTCCTTCTCTTCATGATTGCTTGAGCTAGGAGACTCCAAATGAAATTCTAAGACCATCACCTTCTTCCTCTCAAGACAAGCTTCCTATTGGTACCATTTTCTTGAAGTTTCTTGTTGGAAGAGATCTTCATTTCTCTCTTTGCATTTCGTTTGGGCACCTTTAGGTAAGGGCAATAACCCATCTCTTCAATAGAGTTCTTTCTATTCCTAAAGAGCATGTTTTTCTAACCTATAGCACCTATTTCTAAATGGGTTGCTTGGTTGTGTTTTTGGGTGAGTTTTGAATGGATTTTTCATGGGATTTTGTAGTTCTTGGCTTGACCTTTGGTTTGGAGTGCTTGGAGAAAGAACTTGTGTTCATTTGGCTAAGGCAAGTGATCTATTTAAGTTGTTGTGCATGTGTGTTCTTGGATTTGTATTTTGGTACTAAGGTTGTGATTTATTAGGCTTTCATGATGGTGATCTTACTTTAGATAATGCAAGCATGTTTAATAGCTTTCCAAACATTCAGATTTCATATCTTTTAATCAAGTCTTGTTTTGGTTGAAGTTTGGATTTGTTTTGATAAGAAAGGGTTTCAAGGATTTTGAAATGGGTTTCCATGTTAATGATTTGTTGTAGTATGAAATGAATGCCCAATGTGAGCCTTGACAATATGTTACATTCATGTATTTAGTTTGCTAATTAGGTTGGAAAGATTGTAGAAAAGAAAGGAAGGAAAGAAGGACCAGTGCACTGCAAAAATCTGAACTGGGTTCTGATTTCCGCAGTGTACGCGGTCGACCGGCCAAGGGGCGCGGTCGACCCGGGGACACTGGATTTGGTCCCAGTTGGAAGACCTGCAGCACTGCGGGATTTTCTGTCCCTGCAGTTCACGCGGTCGACCGGCCCAGGGCGCGGTCGACCGGCGACACAGGGTCAGGTTCTCTGGAACCTGACCAAAACACTGTGCATGAATTAAAAGTTACAACTCTGAGTCGACCGGGACTTGGCCGGTCGACCGGGCTCTCAGTGTACGCGGTCGACCGGCCAAGGGCGCGGTCGACCGGGCACCCTGGAATTTCCCCTGTTTTTGAGATTTTTGCCCATTTGTATTTTCTTTTAAAACTTGAAAATTAGGCTATATTAAGGACCTTAAGTGGACATTGTGTGAATGGAACTCCATGCTTTATACTAACTTCGGGGACACCAATCCATGTATTTCAATAATAGAGTTCCAATCAACCAATGGCCAATGAATAGCCTAAGCTTGCACTTTATAAAATTATCGTGTTTTGAAAGTGGATTTAAGACCGCAAGTTATGTCGTGTACTCGTTTTGAAGTCAAGTCTTATAGCTCGTTTCAAGATGTGTTTCAAGATGTGTTTCAAGTATTTCCAAGATATGTTTCAAGTTGTGTTTCAAGTATTAAATGGGGATCACTTCCATAAGTTGTGAGCATATATATTATGCATTGTGCTAGTCGTGCCTCGTCTTGTCGTGATAAGTGATTTCCCCTTTTATTTTCGATATGTTTGAATCGTGTTTCGCGTGTTTTGTGCATTCATGAACTCAAGTGAACACCACAGAGCTTGAACTGCCCTTTCAGTCTGATCCACTGTCTGGGGGTCCTTAAACATGTGAACTAACTGCAGATTAGTAGTGTATTTATTACACATCGTGCGTGTCCGGTTCCGCGGCCGGAAATCCCGTATTTGTGGGAATCGTGTCGTGCTATATTATGTATATTCGTGCTTGTCGTGCGTGCTTACTCTTTCCATTATAAATGGTAGAGAAAGGATGGGCTCTATGTGGATTTACTATTCATGATATATATGTTATGCATTCATGTTAGTGTGTCTTTGATTTAGAAAAGTGTTCGTAAGTATTGTTTTACGTTCAGTAAAGTATTTCAGTATATCCTCGATTTAACCTTGTTTACATGCTTTCACTTAAAATGATTTCTTGCCAAACCGTCGTGTTTGATGCTTGTATTTTTGGTGACCAGGTGCAGGAGACCCTCCCTTTGAGGAGGAGTGCCCGGAGGAGGCTGTTGGGCCTACCTTAGCACGTGAGTGGCAACCCGACGACGTCATGTAGAGACGTTTGAATGGGTCATGAGTTCGATGGATCACATTTTGGGATTTTCATATACTTTTGGAATTTGTATTGGCCTTTGTTGGCCTCTTATTTTGGGAAGTGTAATAACTTAACTTACTTTGTTAACTTTTACAACTTGAACTATATGGGAATGCCTCGTTATGTTTTCATTCTGATATTTATGTCTCGATGTCATTATGTTTCCTATTATGACATGATATGTTAGGATGTAATTTGCCACGCGCTTCCGCATACTTAATCATGTGAGTTGGTTGTTCCATGTGTGTTTGTTTGGAACCCTCACCGCGGGAACCTGTGGGAGGTTTAATCATCTTAATCTTTCAAATAATCTCTTAATCTTACACTTTAACTGCCGCGGCCTTGGTTCGGGGTCGCGACACAAACCCACCTACATTGAGAAACAAATCCCACCAATCTCTTCCCCACCTTCCAAGCTTCTCATTGATAGTGTTTAAGGAAGATTTTAGCTGGAACCCACCTCTTCTCCAAGCCTTTCTTCTTAATTGGAACCCCTAGAGGTAAGCAATGGCATCCTCCTTGTATCAATGAGTTTGGTTGATCCTATAGAAGCCCATTCTCATGCATGCAGGGGTTTCCATGAAGAACTCTTTTGTTTTCTAGATTTTTGTGAATTTTAGTGGTTTTCCGTGGGGTTTTTGGTGTAGGTTTGGATTGAGCTGAGCAAGGAGTCATTAGAGTGTTTTAAGACCCTAATTGAACCTGAGGCAAGTGAATAATCAGCTATTGAATGCATGAATTTTTCAAACCTTTGATTCCTACATTTCTATTTAGGATGAACTTTGAAAATTCTGATGTATAGAGTATATAGTTTGGAATTAGAATGAATGATGATATGGTGGTTGAATGGAGGTGATTTGATTGGAAGGAGATGTTTGGAATGGTATGGGAAAGGTGTTTATGTAAGGAAGAGAGACAGCTTTAGAAATGCAGAATTTCTGCAGTGGGTGAAACAGCCAGTGAGATGTTCGCTCGAGCGAACTTGGTGGTCGCTCGAGCGAACAGGTCACTGTCTGACGAAAAACACTACAGAAACCTGTCCGCTCGAACGAAGTGTGTGTCAGCTCGAGCGAATGAATTTCTGAAATGGCTCTCTCGAGCGAGCATATGTCCGCTCGAGCAAACACGATACTGTCTGACGAAATTTAAAACAGAAGCTCGTCCGCTCGAGCGAACGTTCTGGTGGCTCGAGCGAAGGGAGTTCTAGGAGGGTCCGCTCGAGCGAACTTTCATCCGCTCGAGCGAACCTGGGCACAATTCAGAGTATATTTCCTGTGCCTATTGGTAACCAAATGTAGATAAATCTCACTATGCACTTGTGTCCCAAACATCGGAAATCTTCAGAGGCACCAAACTATGTTTCATAACCGATGCTGTGACATTAGGTGTATAATGAGAAAATCCTGAAAAGATCAAGCAACCTCTGCGTGTCACTTCATTCCATATTAGTGAATTTATCGTAAATTTTCTTTATGATTTGTTTTGAAATAGAATTTGTTGGTTTATTATGTTTGAAACTATCGAAAAGGCTACTCATCTGATTCGTCTGAATTTGTCAGTATATATAAATTTGTTCGGAGTAATTCCTTTTATCGATTATGAAAATGTAACATTATTAGCCGGATTGTATCAATTCAGGTTTTGTTTTTTTTTTTAAATGGCACCACTAAGCTTAGGTCTTTAGCTGGGCTGATCACCCTGCTTGAGATCTTTAAAACTATTCGCCAATTACAGTTTTGATTTTGTTTGTTTGCTCCGACCATGGCAGCGGTTCTGTTTTTCGGTTCCACGAGTAGTGGCAACGGTTTCCGTCTGTTTGTTCCGGCCATTTCATATGGCGACGGTTTCTGTCTGTGTGCTCTTATTACTTCGGTAATATGGGAATTTAGCTAAATGTGGGTTGCCAATATTGTAATTATTTGTCAGATAGTTAGAAATATTTCTTTATTTGTACAGAACTAATTTATTTGATTTACTCTTTACATGTGTTTCCTTTCAATTTCATTTTATGATTTTAAACATGATATTTGTAAACTTTGTATATCTTATCTGTATTATTCACCTGCCAGACCGTCGTGTCTGATACTCTCTTGTTTGGTGTCAGATGTCGAACTTGCAGCCCTTAAGGCGGAGTTTGCGCAGGAGGCAATAGGGCCTCAGGTGGAGCACGAGTGGCAACCAAATGATGTTATGTAGACGTCATGTTGGGTCTGGAGCTTCGATAACACCCCTTTGGGGAATGACAATTATTTTGGGAATTTTGTTTATGGCCTTGTTTGAATGTATAACTTAAACTACTTTTGATTCTCACCACTTTAATCTTAACTTTGGGTTACGCTCTTATGTATATATCTCTCTTTTGATACTAAGCTTATGCACTTATCTTATGTTATATGTGATTTTTATTTTGCTACATGCTTTTGCATATTATCGTTTGTTGTGAAGTTGATTTAGTGGTTGTGATGGATCGTTTGGAATCCTCACCGCGGAATCCTGTGGGGAAATAATTAGCGCGTGCGGGCGAAATTTTCTGACCCGTCGCGCCACGATCCCCGGATTAAGGACTTTATTATTAAGGCCTCAGTCCGAGGGCGTGACATATGTCCAAGACTAAAACCAAACATATTCTAACCCCACGATTACTAAACCCGCTTAAGACTAAACACTCACTTAATACACACTAATCGGGCTAATCTGGGTCGGGGTCTAACAATCAATCCAAGGCTAAGCTTACAAAAATTGAGTGAATGTCCTACGCCGCCTCAAGCAAATCAAGTAGAGGTAAGTGTCTGGCTAGGCTATCCTTGCTTGAGAAAGGTCATCTCATATCCATACAAGGTCCGGTATCCATGTCCAGTCTATATCCATAATCGAATCCATTGCCATGAACCACCATGTCATGGTCTTTGTCCATTTCATTACCCATCCATAAATGGGTTTCTAAGTCATTGTCACAATCATCTAATCTATGGTAATCTCATCCATACATTCCTTAGGCCATAGGATGGTACGCCTAGCCACAAACACGGGTAAGTCATCTCCATTCACAATCCAGGTCACCACTAAGAAATCCTAGGTTTCAGGTCCTACAATTTCCATTTATTAAAAGGGTTTAAACAATAGATAACATCAAGAGTGATCAACAATGAAAACCATTTAACATATCTAAACACCCATGTCAATCAAAGGATGGTAACAATGTCCATCCTAGGTCATTGCTTCCATTCAGGTCCAAGGTCCATGTTAGCCAATTCAATTCTTAAATGAAGTTTCCGATGCCAAGGGAATGAGTTTGGTATTTTGAAGTTACGAGCATCTTCAACGACACGTTTAAGGATCAAATTGTAATCCAATTAATACCCTAGACCCTACTTTGGTGGCCACATGGGTCAAGGTTAAGCCCAACCCTTGACTCGTGTTTGGCTCATCACTAGAAGTCCACATTGTAAGGTCCCCGACCTTACTGGGTTAGTTTGACCCATTATCGGGACCGTTGACCCGTTTATTTTATAATTTTTATAATTAATTGGATTGTTAGATATTTAGGTGGGTTTAGACCATGAGCTAGTTTCTTTTATTATTAGAATAGTGTCTGTGAAGTTTCGTGCGATTCCGAGCGCGTTTCACCTTAGCATGGGGTAACTTGCAATTTAGGGAAAATTGAGCGTTTTTCCGAAAAAATTCCAATCCATGTGATTTTGGGTTCGTTGGAAAGTTCTCGTCGCACTAATCATTTTTTTCTCTTGGCTCGGCGTGATCCGACAATCAAAAACCCTTTTAGAAGTCCATCCTCACCGGACCCACTTAAAGGGCAAACTGGTTTTTTCCCCTTCCTTTCTCTTTAAGCAGAGATTATGTGAGGCCCCACCTCTCGTAGACCCTCATTTTGAATTGAATAGTGTTAATTATAGTACGTGTTATCTAATTATACTAATTGGTACGGATTAGTAAGGGTAGATAGGTATTTTCCTAGGCTATTGGCATATTTTCTAGGAATTAGCCTCTTTTTGCATTTTATGGATTCTATAGGGTGTCTTTTGCAATTGTAGGAGTTTGTTAGTTAGTTAAAGGCCCTTGCTAGTAATTAGACTGGCAATTCCCTCTCTTTTCTCTCTTCTCTCTCATTTTCCTTCCAATTCCCTCATTTCCCTCCAAGAATTCCCTCCCTTTCTCTCTCTAGAAAACCCTAGATCTAAGGTTCTACTACAAGAAGAAGGAGAATTCTCTACAAGTTTCAACTATTATCTTCTCTAAGGATCTCTCATCTCATAGATCTCTCATCTCTCTACAAATCAAGGTACTTCTCTTCTTCTAGTTCAATTTTCCTAGAATTCTCTCTTTCTCTCTCTATATTTCATTTCCTTATTACAATTCTCTTGTGATTTTGGGATAAGGATTTGTAGATCTATTTAGATCTGGATTTTAGGGTTGATTGAGTGATTGGAAGACCTTAGAAGCTTGGATTTCTTCTTAGAGTTTGGATTTCTTTATTACTTCTATTTTCATTGCAATTGGATTAGAGGCAAGTACAATATACCTATATAGGATAGAATGCATATTTTCCTTCTTTTGATTCTGTAATTTCAATTCAATTGAATGTCTGATTGCATAGATCTACCTTTTGAGCTTATTTTAATGGCATTTTGGTCATTGATGGATGAAGATTCTCATTTGGAAGATCAATGGCCCAATTGTGGATGGTTTGATGATGATTGAAGTGTCTTTGATGTTCATGTATGTTTCCATGATGAATGGACGAGATTGGATGGATTTTGGATGGAAATTGGATTGAATGGTGAAATTCCAGAAATCTAGAATGTTGCAAGTTATGTGTACTCGGTCGACCGGCCTGTAGTCGGTCCACCAAGAACAGTGGAAATCCAAGAATTTAAGTCCCATATAGCTTTTTTGGGAAATTTACAGAGACAGTGTATGCAGTCGACCTTACCCTATTCTCGGTCGACCAGATACACGGAGAATATCAGGAATTAAGAGTTGGCCTGGGTACTGTTTGATTCAGATGCACTAGTATACCAGGTCAACCGGCTGGCCACCTGGCCGACCAGATACACTAGAAATTTCAGAACTCAAGTAAGGTCTCAGCCTCTAATCCCTGTGTAGCAAGTCGACCCGACCCTTTCCTAGTCAACCTGCCACACTGCAGGCAATAAAGTTCTGGTTGTTTAGTGTCTGATTGGATCGATGATTATGGGGCCCATTGACCATTTAAATGGATTTCTATCAATGTACTAAACATGAGTCAATGGTTTGGCTCACCCTTGACTCATGGGGACCAGCAAAGTAGGGTCTAGTGTATTAAATAGAATTCGATTTGATCCTTAAACATTATCGAAGATGCCCGTAACTTTTGGAGAACCAAAATAGAGTATCCTAGGCATCTGAAACATCTTTTAGGGATGGAATTGACTGGCATGAACCTAGACCTGAATGAAGGCCATTAGTTAGGTTGGACCCTTGCTATTTCCATTGATTGGCTTGGTTTTGGAGATTTTAGGGACTTTAATCATTGTTGTCACTCTTATATCAATTCTATTGATTAGACCTGTTAATTAAATGGACATTGGATGACCTAATCCTAGGATTACCTAGTGTTGACCCGGTGTTATGGATTGGTGATCATTGACCCGTGTCTATGGCTAGGCGGGCCATCATATGGCCTAAGAATGGATGGTTGATAAGTCCACAAAACTAGGTTATTAGGTCAACATTTCATTAGCAGTTGTGGACCTAATTAGGTTTAATTGCAAAAAATTGCGCGTGCACAATTTTTGTGAAATTAAGTTTTTCTCATTTCATTTATCACCCCAAAATTAGGCTTTTGGTTTCATCACTGCATATCTTGCTATTTTTGGCACCATGTGATATTTTTGGAAAGATGGTTATTTTGGTGCATCACTAGGCATGTAGGGTCCCATACATGGTTCATAATTATTTCCTTGCATATAATTAATGTTAAATTTATCTCTTTCAATTTGTAGGAGAAAACAAGAAATGGGACCCGCAGTGAAAAGCACTTAAGTAGGAACCACACTACACGCCCAAGGAGGAGCCCCACTTTGTTAGCATGCAAGTTTCTAAGATTTTGAGAAATTCTTCTTTCTATGTGTTGCAAAAAAATTGTGATTCAAATTCAAGAAAGAGAATTGTTCAAGAATGGAAAGAAGATCTAAAGGAGCTTAGAAAAGTCAAACTTGTGGAAGAAGAATTCAAATCCAAGAAGGAGATAAAGATCAAAGATGGAAAGTAAAACAAGAAACAAGAGGAGAATCCAAGCTAAGTTGCACGTCCACTAGTGGGTCCCACAAGCCTTGGATGTCCTACATATGGGAGCACAAATTTGGCACAAAATCTGTTTTCTTTGGAATCCTTCTCATGTGCAATCTTAAAGATCTTTTGAGGAGCCCAAGATGTAAAGAATTGGACCACAAGACTTTATCATTGGCAAGAAATCAATTGGAGTTTAAATTGTTGCCAAGATAAGAGGATTACTTGGAGTTCAAGCCAAGTAGGAAGAGGAGTGTTACCAAACAAAGGGACGTCAGAGATTATAAAAAAGGTCCAGCCAAAGGGGCTGGACGTCCATGCCTTGTAGGTGAGAAATCTTGGAGGTGCACTCTCCCTTTCCACTCCCATCCACCCTTTCTCTCTAAGTCCCTTTCTTCTTCTTCTCCATTCAAATTCTTTAGACATAGATTGAGAGATCATGTTGAGAGAATGATGAAGAGAGAAGAATCTTAATTTTTTTTGTACTTCAATATCAAGGAATAAAGATACTATTTGGATTGATTTTGCGTGTTCTCTACGTAAGTGTGTTAATTTTCTCATTCTGGTTCTTTTATGTGTTTTGATTGGAGACAATTATTTCACATGAATAGATCTAGGGTTTGAAAATAAAATAAAAAGGATCAAAAGTTGAGAGACAACAAGTAATCACTTGCATAAATTTTTCATACTCTGAGAAGAGAGGACATTATTATCGCATTGTCAATATTTGTAGGATTGTCTAGTTTCTAGATCTTTGGTACATCTTTTCCGCTTTTTTATTTTTCCACCTGTTTTATTTTTATTTACAAATTCTTGATTTAGAAACCCAACTTGCATCTTTCTATGTTTAGTTGAAACTTACTATTTTTGTTACTTGCATAATATATGGTTGGAAAGTGTTTTCGTACATACTTCATATTTAAAAATTGCATTAGAACAAAGTTGTTGTTGCTGAAATCACGAGATTATCAACTAATTAGAAAGACTAAATTCGGACCTGGTATGTAAATAATGAAAAATCATGTACAGTTTCAACAGAATTGACCCAACTGTGTTACAAAAGTGCGCGATTTAAAAACTAGGTAAACATGAATGTTTTGGTCCAAAAAATAGCAGACTTAAAGTACAATAATAGGACTTTGAAACCCCAGAATTTCAGTCAAAAATAAGCTCAGGAACAGTGTCAACCGAAGGCATAAACAGGGGTACCCAGTAAAGACTGTATCTGATTTCAATAGCATAACTGGTTCAAGTAGGCATCTTTAGGTGGTCATATCTTTGTCGTTTTAAGTCCTTTTTCCACGCTTCTTTTTCTGTTGTGTTCATGCATCAGTAGAGTATGGATTCCATCCATTAGATTTAGGTTCATATTATCTTAGACTAGTCCTACAGCCCAGAGAAATTGGGCATGTGCAAGAGTTTCTATACTTGGAATTTTTTTTACAGCATGCATCAATTTTTTAAAAACTTGCACAAAATTGCACTGTTAGATTTTTCAAACACTACGGGTCGACCGGGAAAAGAGCCGTTGGACTACTTTTTCAAACGGTCAGATTTTTGACCGTTAAGGCCTGGTCGACCCGGGAAAGGTGCAGGTCGACCGGGGACACGCCAGAACTCATTTTTTGAGTATAAAATGAGGTTCATTCCCTTGAAAAAGTTGTTGATCAAAGAAGATACAAGAGCCTTCCTTGAGGTGTTTGGAGGCAAGATAAAGGGAAATGAACTAAGAGAGACCAAGGGGTCATTAGTAAAGCTAAAGCTTGGATTAATGAAGTTAAATCTCTAAGTAAGCTTTACTTCTATTTATCATATGTTATATGCTTTGTTTAAATTATTGGTAAATGATTTTTAGCATGATAACTATGATGTGTTGAATCCATTCTTCATTTAATCTTTGATCTAAGTTGGATTGGATTCTTCACCTTGATTTTAAACCAAGTTTGTTGTAAAACTTTATAAAACATGTTTTGTCAAAACCTTTGATTTCTTTTGTAACATGTTTCATTTACTTGGTTGAATCTGAACCTTAGTTAAACTTTTGTTTTTGAAAACAACATAGCACATGCATCACATGTTTAGTGTTAATTAGTTTCATAGAACTTGTGAGTCTTTGATTTTCATATCATCAACAAGTTAGTATTTTATACATGTGATTTGCATTTCACTTCAATCAAATCTTTGTGTGCTTTAAACTTTAAAATGCATTAAGCATACTTTAATTGAGCCTTCATTTTAACTTGATTGAAGTTATCACACACACACATCGTGAACATACACCTTTGCATTCATATAGTGTTTGTGTGAGTTAGATTTTAAATTTCATATCCGCCTAATTAAGAGGCATTGTAATTGAGCTTAATTGTATTCTCTTAGAGTGTTTTGTGAAGACACTGCCTTGAGAGAAAATCTTTTTATTGTGTAAAGGTTATTGCTTAGCCTAGAAAAGCATCTTGTATAGGTTGTTGTTAAGCCTAGAAAAACAACATTGTTAGGTTATTGCTTAGCCTTGGAAAGCATATTGTAAAGGTTATTGGTTAGCCTCTTGAAAAGCATAAATAGTGGAAATCCGGTGGGGTGTTGGATCACAAGCCGGTAGTGGATGTAGACATTGAGGCCGAACCACTATAAATCCTTGTGTAGTGGTGTTTGCTTTGTGGTGAATGATTTGTTTAAGCTTCCGCATATTGTATGTTAATCATCACATGTAACTAGTTGATTGTTAAGAAATTAAAATTGGCCGTAATTAGTCATTATTTGTAGATCACCCTATTCACCCCCCCCCCCCTCCTCTAGGATAAGGATCCCTGACTTTCAGTAACTGGACCCCTTGTGATGGGATAATATTTGGTTCGACAATGTGTGTCGTGCTTTTGTGTGTGCGCCTCTTTAGCTTCCCTCTTTTTTGTTTTTGTTTTTGTTTTTGTTTTTTTTTTGGGTCTGGTCATCATTTTTGCCAATATCTTAGGCTTTCGGGGCAGAAATGGGTGCAAGCGTGGTTGACACCCAGCCTTTCAAAGCATTGCTTTTCCACATTTCGTATACAGAGAGCCCCTCTACTCTCCTTTGCATATTTTTCTTTAATTCCGAACTCCAAATGTGAGAACATTCAACTCATCTTGTATCTGAGTGTGTGGTGTTTCTTGTTTAAGTCGATTGCTCGATTTTGATTATTTTGTTTGTTTTTAGATTAGTTGTTTTAATTCTGTTGTTTTATCATGTGTGTTGGTGGGTTTTATCATATTTATGTTCAGGTTTAAGTTCCTTAGACTTTTTATTCATTTTAGTGTTGTTTTGAATTAGTTTGTGATTTTTAGGCCTTTTGTTTTTGTTCTTGAATTGGAAATGGTCCGCTTTCTTTGACTTTTCATTATTTTTACTCAAAAATCTTGAACCCAAGTGGTCCGGTCCTAATTTTGCAAAGAGGATAATTATTGATCAAAGATAGCTTTAGCATTGGGCCATGGATTAGGCATGATCAAATTCTATGGCCTATACCTCCAAGTTTTCCATCTCTTCTTTTTCCTTAAATGAAGTTTTTGGATGTGGAATGAAGTTTGGCCATTAGCTGTGATGGCAGGTAATTTGGGGCAAAAGGGGGATTTTGTGCAATTTATGGAAATTAATGAAATTAGTTGGTGTGATTGGGTTGGTTGAGTGTTTTAGTTAATTTAGATTTAGTTTTTGGTGAATTTTTTTTATGTGTTTTAATATTTTTTGCGGATTTAAGGTGGCAGTTTTGATTCTTTTTTTTTTTTTTTTTTTTTTTTTTTTTGTCTTTCTCTCTTCCTTTTTTTTTTTTTTTTTTTTGTGATTGTATGTGATGTGTGGTGCTGGATGAGTGATTATTATAGATGTGGTAATGGTGTAATGAGGTGAAGTGAAATGAAGTGAGGTGTGGTGGTAAAGCCGCGAAGGAGTATGGAATAAAGTGATGTGTGAAGGAGTGGTAAAGTTCTATTTCCTATGAATGATGTATGCATGCAAATTGTTGAAAATTGAACTTAAGTGTGGCTATGTTGAGTTTGATTAAATATGTGTGTTTCATTATTATCTCCTAGTTGATTGTGTTTATGAGGTGTATTTTGTTTTTGTCTTTTAGCTTAGTTGTGGATTAATTGAATTTTAAAATTGGTTTTGTTTAGTTTTAATTTGCTTTTGTTGGTTGGTTTGTTTTGTTTTGTTTATTCGTTGCTTTTTTTTTTAGTTGGGTTTTTTTTTTCATCATTGGTGAGTTGGTTTTTTTTATTATTTTTTGTTATGTCTATTTGTTTTTAAATTAAGTTCGTTGTCATTGGTTGGTTGGTGGATTTTATTGATGGTTAATCTGTTATTTTTGTAGAGAAAACCAAAAAGAGAGTGGAGGGTGTTCTACGACAACCTCAATGGAGCTGAGGAAAGCAACGAAGCTACTATTTCATCTACAATGAGCTGAGGAACCAAAGGTACGCACCCTCCCTCTCTGTTTTGTTGGGTTAAGTCTTTAATTTACGTTTAAGTTTAAGTTTAATTTTAATTTTAAGTATTTTAGTTTTAAGTTCAAGTTTAGTTTTAATTTCAATTTTGAGTTTGGTTTTAGTTCTTCATTTAGTGAATTGATTTCTTCTATGGAATTTAATTTGGCAAGTCACTTGGCGTCCTCATTAGGGCGGCCTAGCTGATAAGCTGACTATAGTGCAGGAGGGGAAAGATTTACTTGATAGGATATATGGCTCCACACACCACAAATTGTTATAAGGCATGTCGTGAACAGGGTTGCATGACAACTAGGGCGTTATAAGGTCATTTCAATTGATGAGGCAATCATAAGTCGATTGTATATGGGATGGATCCCTTTGCGATTTAAGAACGAACTTGGAGCATCGGGGAATTATGTGAGATGTTGAAGGGATTTTCCATAACAGTACTTACTCTCATAGTTATACTCTTGCAAGCCTCCTATACTATTGGAAACTACGTAGAGTCGATCGAGGCCCTATGCTGCTGTTGTTGCAGTAGTTATGATTGGTGTTTGTTATCTATTTATGTTGATTATTAGTTGTTGATCATTGGTGTTGTATATATGATGGAGGGATGTTGTTTCTAAGTCCATTCTTTCACTCTGATGTATGTATTATGATGTATATCATGTGTACAAGTGCATGTAACATTTATAATGTGAGTGCATGCTTTGTAGTTTGACTTAGAAGTGCCTTGGTTGTGTGTATGGTGATGGAATGGACTCCCTGAGGGATCATGTGAAGTGTGTTTTTTTTTTTTTTTTTTTTTTTTTTTTTTTTTTTTTTTTTTTTTTTTTTTTTTTTAAAGGCGACAGGTTTTATACCTGATGATTTTTCAGGGTCTAGAAAAAAAAAAAGACTTTGGCGAAATCTCTTCATAGTTCCACGAAATTCGTGCCTAGGCATGGAGTCTCACAGAGGGAGCATTAGTAGTTTAGAGTTAATGAAGCGAGATTTCATATAATAAAAAGAGAACAAGCACAATCTACCACCAGTCTAAACTTAGTAAGCAACATAGAATTAGGTTCTCAAACAATGGGGAGTGCCTGAGTATGTGACATTTGTGACCTATGCAACTCTATGTTTTGAGGCATTCACAACATCAGTTATAGATATGAAGGCATATGCTAAAGATAACAGCATTTTGGAATCGCACAACATATGATATCATAAAAGGGTGTGCATAGCATACATCTATAATCAAATTCATCATTGGATGTCGGAACAGACATAATTTATATCTCTTAAGTTTGATCACCATCACTTTATTCTTTTCAAGTCATGAGGAGTTGTGCACAAAATAATACCCATAAAAAAAATGCCCCTGCTTGTGGGATGTTTTGGGTGTGATCGGGTTTGGGTTCCCTGCAAGGTCTCGAAACAAACTTCTTAGTTTAATATTTTTAGGCCCCCATATATAGTGTGGCTAAGGTGGCATTTTCTTTCTCGGTAAAAATGTCAGGGGGCCGTTTTGACACTCAAGCTTTGAGAACAACAAGATTGAACTCATATCTTAGGGGGTATATTTTTCCTGCATCCAACCAAAAGTCATTAGTAGTAAAAACGTGCATGAGGTGAGTGTGTATAAGCCGGTGAGTGCTTGTGGCAATCGTCTATGCGATGAGGACCCCGATTGGGAAGCTGTGTGAGATAAACATATATTCGTATGTGTATATATAAAAAAAATGCCCCAGCATAAGACTAATGTCTATTCTGGCTGTGGGTGAGGGTGTGAAAGTATATTAGCTTCTCGATCCATGATTTTCACTGTGGTGGCAGCGTAGTCTTCCCTAGCTAACCTCTGGAAGTCGAGCCCTCACAAGTCTCCTTTTGTAGCTGCTTGGTCTTTTCGGTTGAACTCTGGAGAGCACCTGACCGCCTCCGGGGCTCATTTGTGAGTAATGTTTGTGTGTGGGGTGGTGAGTCACCGTGCTACCTTAGTGTTATAATTTTCGACCATTTTCTGCTTCGTTCGCCTGATGAGTACCCATGACACTCCAGCGAGCCTAATTCTAATAATGATTCTTTTTTTCTTTTCTCTTTGGTTTTTTTTTTTTTTTTTTTTTTTTTTTTTTTTTGACATTCGACTGTGCAATGCCTGGGTCCCTTAAGCTTTCTAATTAACCCATGTAACGAGCATTTGGCCAATGACTCCCAAACCAGGTGGCTTTAGGGCATTAGATATGTAAATATCCCTACGGGCTTACTGGCTCGAGTTAAAAAGGCTACGAACCCAAACTAGTCACAAAGCTTTTATTCTCTTTAGAATTACATCTCCCCTTTTTTTGGGCTCTTTTTTTTTTTTTTTTTTTTGTGAACAATCGAAAAGCTTTCATGACATGAGCGATCTCACCTACAAACCTTCACATTGGATGGCCTTCAACCGTGCGGTATTTGTGTGGGGCAGACTCACCATTTTGTGTTTTGTTTTTTTTTTTTAGTGTTCGAGTCCCGGTTTGATCAAAGTGCATCTCTTCAGTTCTCCTACGGGATTTCTACAACTACGCTAAGGAGCAAGGAGGGTCATACTCCGTAAGAAGTAGAAAGGGTCAGACTGTGTACCTTTTTAAGTACATAGCGTTCCATGATTCGGGGAGCTCTTCCGCTTCTGCATTTACCAGTCTATATGCATTACCAGAATATACTTCTTTAACTACATAAGGGCCTTCCCAATTGGGTCATAACTTACCTCTGGGATGTGAAAGCTGGGATGGTGTGATGCATTTCAGTACGAAATCACCAACTTTGAACTTTCTTTCTTTGACATGTTTGTCGTAGGCTCTGGTGATTCGCTTCCGGTATACTTATGCATGTTCCGCTGCCTTCATTCTTCTCTCGTCGAGTAGGTCTAGCTGAAGTAGCAATGCTTCTCTCCTCTCATCTTCTGTTATATCTTCGTCTAGTTGGATACGCAGTGATGGGTGAAGGACTTCGAGGGGAACGATTGCTTCCATTCCGTAGGTCCAAGAGTATGGGGGTTTCTCCCGTAGGAGTGTTTATAGAAGTTTGGTACACCCACAATGCTTTGACCAAATGGTCTGGTAAGTTACTATTTTCGGGGGTAATGTGGGGTTGAATGATGCGGATCTATGTCATATTTTGTGCACAACTCGTTTATTTATTGAGATATAAACTGTGGGGTCATTGTCTGTTATGAATACCTTGGGGATGCCAAGTCAAGCTATTATGTTCTTTTTAATGAATTTGACTACGGAGGCAGCTTTAATGTTGACATATGCCTTAGTTGTTGTTGTTAATATGAATGCCTCGACAGTTCTTAAATCTCCTAATGTGGTCAACCAAGCTACCCTTTTTAGTACCCACTAGTATATAGACACTTATCCATCATCAACAATTCGTTTTCCTGGGGTAGTCTGGGTTCTGAAGCAATGGGCAAAGTTTCGCTATCTGTCTTATTAGTCCCACTCATGATCTCTTCAAGTCGTAATTGTTCTAGTAGAGGAATTTGCACTATTATGGCTTGCCTATGCATTTTATGATGATCAGACAATTATGATTTTATATTGTTTATACTTTTTTTTTTTTGGTTTGTAATTTTTGATTTTTTTGGGTTTTTAGGGTTTTGTGATTTTTATGGTTTATTTTTATTTTTATTTTTACATAATCCTAAGTAATAACTAATTCATTCGAGCCTGCTTGAATTTGCAACCCTTCATTGACTAATATGATTATGATTTTCCATTGTGTGTGCTAGTGATGTGTTGCGCACTTTGAATATTTTGACTAGTCGAAAACGTGCACGTTTAAGACCTTTTGACCTACGTGTTTTTATTAGTGGATATTTGGTTTGGGCCTTAGCATTTTACTCCCTTCGGAAATGAGAGCGTTGAAGCATTTTCGACCTCCGCCATTTCGGCCTTGGTCTTATGACAATATATCTCACTTGTATTTTATTATGGTGTCTTCTTTGATACCTATGATTTGTTATTTGTAGTTCAGGTCTTAAAATGATGCATTTAGTCTATAAGTTTTTATTTTGGTTCATCCGGAAACGAGACCGTTGAAATATTTTAGACCTCAGCCATTTGGGCCTTGGTCTCATGTTAAAAGGTTTTATATGTGTCTCCTTATGTTGATTTCTTTGAGAATGTGGATATGACTTCACTCGTTGATGCATTCAGATAAGGCTCTTATATTGGAGACCTTTAGTTTGCTCTTGCCGAAAACGAGAGCGTTGAAATGTTTTAGACCTCCGCCATTTGGGCCTTGGCCTTAAAGAGTTTGAATAATTAGGAGATTTGTGATCTTTGAACGATGATTTCCTATTTTTACCTGATCTCCGGTCTTTCGTTTTCCTAATCGTTTGACCCTCATCTTTTGTGTGAACCGTATGATTTTCCCTTTTTCTTCGGGCTCTGGGTTTTGTTGTAGTGCGTATAACTTCCTTGAATGTAGTTCGTCCGTGTTTTGGAAGGCGTGCTCTAAATTTTCTTTGTAACCTAGCAGACTTACATTGTGAGAGTCTTTGAGCAAGGGTGTAATCTTGAAGTTTTGATTGTGTCACTAGTGGATGGTCACGTGGGATAAGATTTTCCTTAGTCGTGGGAATTTCTACATTGTGCTTTGGGACTATTGGAATCTTAGGTGGCACATTTGGGTAAGTACCTGAAAGTTCTTGTACAGTCAAGTCTCCAAAAGTCTTTCCTAGTGCTCTGGGATTGATCTCAATTCTTTCGTGGAAGGTAATCGGATCAAACTCTATTTGGCTTTCTAGTTCGGGAATGATCTCTATTGTTGTGCTTGGATTTTGATCTTTATGGGCAGGGTACCATTCTATGTGAAGGATTGGAGTTGGATTAACCCTTGGTAGTTGTCTCTTCTCAAAGTATTCTACGTAATCTTGGGTCATTATTACTGGATTGGTCAAGGGCGGGCTTGGTAAACCTTTTAAAATACTCTGAAGTCTCAGTCTTGCATTTAAATGGGCCTTAATCAGGGCAAATACAGGACTAGGCTCTATCTCATTGTAGAAATTATGCTTGTCCTCTAAGATTGGTTTAATTATATCAATATCCTTTGATTTTCTAAGAGGCTTTGACCTATGAGGCTCACTAGTCAAGACATCATTTGATTGTGGTTCTTTTCCTATAGTCTTTTCTAATGAGCTGGTAAGACTTATGTGAGGGCTTCCTCGTTGGATTTCAATGGTAGGCCTAACAGTCTCTTGGTGTTGATTCTCCAGTAATGCTTTGGTTTCTATAATAGGTTCAAATGGATTTGCTCATTCTAGTGGCATACTCGACAAGATCGACTTCTTCGTAATCTCATATTTGAGTTTCTCTATGTCTATTTGCAATTCACTAAACATACTGGGACCGAGAAATTCAACTCCAGATTCTTTTTCAATCTTTCTTGGCTCAACTGGTGTTGGGATGTGTCCAAGATGCAATGGTTTTGTTCTAGGGTAGTCTTTTTCATCGTTTGGTTGCATGTTTATTTGTCTTTGGATCATGATTTGGGTTTTGCATGATGGCCTGGGATCCAAGTTCTTTCGTTTGTAACATGGTCTGTGTCTTTTTGTGGTATTCGTCTTAGATTGAGGTTGTGGATCTTGTATGATTTTGTTCATTTGTGTTTGGTGCTTGACTCCAAATGAAGATGGTTTGACTAATCCATGAGTTTCCATACTCGATTCTAAATCATTTGAATCAAATCTGACTGTTTTGTGTGTTTCAGAACTTATGATATCAAAATTTTTAATTAATTCATCCACTCAATCCATTTGATGGTCAAGTATCTTCATTGTCGTCATGAATTCTGATTCTTTGTGTGGGTCATTAGGTTGTACTGTCTCATGTGCCTTCGATTGAATCATTATGTCTTTTGTTTGTTGTGTTGAATGATCTTCATTTGGTTGTTTTTGGGGTAGCATTTGTGGTGTTGGTATTTTTGATTGGATGATTGTTTGTGATTGACCTAGTTCGTTCATTTGATGCGTAGTGATCTGGGTTTTACCATCGCAAGTTGTTTCATGTTCTTCGTAATCTTCATTAAGCATATCATAAAATTCCTCAGGAGGCATGTCTTTAAAGAAGGGGTCGTAAATCTCATCAGAAGATTCAGAAGTTTGGTCATTTGGTGGACAATAGGTTACTTCAAGGGCTAAATTTGTCAAATATGGAGGATCATAGGTCCAATTCTTGAGAACATGATCTGGTGGGCAATTAATTATGGGATATGGTGTGTCTATGATTTCTTCATTTTCGAGTTGATGGAAGGGTGCAAAATGTGTTCTAAGAATTCGTATCCCCTCTTCTACCTCGTAGCCTTTCCATAATGTTGGGATCTTGATCTCTTCGGTCATAAGTCTTCTTAGAGTTTCTGAGATTAGTCCAAGTTCCCATTCTAGATATTCACCACCTATCAATTGTTCTTCTGGGGGCTTCTCTGTATTTGCATATGGATCATTCTTTGGAGTGATACTCTTAAACCAGTCTAGGTCGGGCAACTCTAGCTCACTTATGTCCACCATCCTGGCAAACTCTTCCTGGATTTGTTTTCGAGATACTTTGGTTTTGCGTGGTAAAAATGGATTTTGGGTTTTAGCATTTGTGGGTGAGTTTCTATCTTGGTTTTGATTGGATGTTTAACTAAGCTGGGCAGTCGGAGTGCGAGTGGATTGTTGATATATGATCGTTGGAGATTGAGTTGGTGGATGGGTTGGATTGGATGGCATGGTTGGGTGTGGCTGGAATGGGTCAACGATCATGGTAGGTGGTGTTGTTTGGTTGAATGGTGAGGGTTGGGTGGGATGATGGCTTTCATTGGATGACGTGGGTTGGCATGGTTGATAGGTCGGATAAGGATGCATGGTTATGGAAGGATAGATTAGTTGATTGAATTGATGAGGTTGGATGGTTTGATTGGATCGAATGGTTTGGATTGGTGAGAGAGTTTGATTGGGTGAGATGGTTTGGATGGATTGGTAGGTTTGAATGAGTGAAGGAGTTTGATTGCATGGGATGGTTTGGATGAATTGATAGGTTTGAATGGGTGAAGGACTCTGATTGGTTGGATGGTTTGGATCGATTGGTAGTCTTGATCAGGATGTATTAGGATTTGGTTTGTCGTTATATATTGTGTATTTTGTATGTAGATTCGTTGATTATTAAGGTTTAAATTTTGATTTATGTTATGATTAATGTTTTGATTATTTGAATTTGTGTGCATTGTGTTTTGATTCGATTGAGTGTAGTTCTGTTGAGTTGGTTGGGAAGCGGTTTGATATGATTGGGGGTGATGGATTAAACCATGGTTTGGTCTTGTGTGTTCATATGGGATGTGATTGCTTAAGTCTTCGTTTGCGTAAAAGTGTCGTGTAGATCTAAGGGAAGAAGTTTGAGTTGTTATAGTTTGGTTGGAAAGGTATCGATAATTTTGTGTTTCGTTGTGGTAGTGTTGGTTTATATTCATGTATGAGTTATTTAAGTTTTGAAAATCTTGAGTAGTGTGGTTCATGTAAGATTGGTAATTTGAGTCGAGCATGCATGATGTTTGGGATGCAATTGTTCGATGTGGATTTTGATAGGCCATCTTATATTTGATTTCCAAAGCAATTATCATACAATATCATGTAGGACCAGGAGATTATATATATATATATTTTGGTTCAAAATAGAAGGGAGGGAAGAGGAGAGAGTTTTTTTTTCTGAGGTTTTTTTTTTATAATTAATTTTGATTTTAGTGGTGAAAGGGGAAAGTTTTAATGGTGGTTTATTTTATATGTTATAATTAGGGAAGGTTTCAGTAGGCGGTATATTCAGACCTCAGGTTTAACTTTGAACTATACTCATAACAACCCTAAATTGAAAGGGACACGGACATCTGATCATTAACCGGATGTTCGTGTTCTAGGATAAAACTCCAAAACGACCCAAATAAGTGATAAGAAAACATAAGAGGTCCCATCACGATCGCCAGGCTGTTGGCATGGAGATCATGAGACCTGCAAAAGACCCAAATTCGTGACAAGACAATAAAAGAGGTCCCATCACGATCGCCAGGCTGTCGGATGTGAATTTTGATCCCCCCGGGGAGGGAAATTGCCATTCAACTATATATGCTATTTAAATTTTTACATCGAAAATGAGGATTCCAACCACCCTCAAAATCGACGGATCACGATCGCAAGCTACAGTAACGGCCATAACACCGTTCTTTGACAGAAGCCGAAGAAAAATAAATGGGAGAAAATAAGTGAGTGGGTTCTTCTTCTCGTTTAATGTGCTGCCAGCAACACACGACGGTTGTCTTGTCACATTGATTTGGGTCTCTTTAATGTAGGGTCAATTTAGGGTTATGAGTTAAAGTCCAAATAAGGTTAATCCTTCACATAGCAAAATCATAGTATATCCAAGTAAAACGAAATAATTAAAATAAAGAAAATAAAAGGGGGAGGTGCCAAATATTTAAGAAGAGGATCGGCCCCGTTCCCGGGTACCCCCTTCTAATCCCTTGGCAAAACAGGGTTTAAAGGCTGCCTTTTCAAATCAAAATGATGATGCAAATGAGACTTTGACTTGTGATTTCTGTGTTTTTCGTGTGCGATACACGAGTGATAAAAAAGTGAAAGGCCGATGGGCCGTAATTGATTGGAGGCGGCCGATGGGCCGGTGTTTGTTTTCGGGTGGCCGATGGGCCGTGATTGTTTAAAAGTGTGTGTGAAATCACTCATCTCATCTCATCATTCTCATTCATTCAATTTTAGAAATCAGTTCTTCATTCCCTTTTATCATTAAGTTTGATTAAATATCTGGCACCTGAGGTGGAAGAAGAAATAAAGGAAAAATCTTTTTGGGTTTATTTTGTTGGTTTTATAGTTTTTATAGATTTTTGATACTGGGGCTAGAAGGGCCTAACTAGGGGATTTTTACTTGGATTTACGTAATTAATGCTTTACTACTGATCATCAGATTAACCCTAACCTAGGGTTCTAGACCGCCCACATCAACTCTCCGGTTCCCCTAAAGGAACAGAAAAAGTAATGGGACGAAGTCTAATGCTCTAATCCACCTAATGGATGTCAGACCCCGACCCAGGTTTCGTATAATTTATTATTATTTTAATTGTAATTAGTCACTAAGAGGGACTAGAGGACGATTAGCTTGAGTTTTTAGTTGGATTAGAATTTTGAATAGCTTTGGGGAATTTGGAGAGCGTAGTGTTCGGTTTGAACGGGCCCGGGGTGACCCGTAAGACGCGTGTTAATGTGGGAATTTGAGTTATTGGATTTATTTGATTTTTGGAAAATATGGATTTCGACATTTTTGGATTTGTTATTTTAATCCCAGCAACTTTCCTATTTGTTCCATTTGCATTCGAACCCCAGAAATCGCGTTTTTCGAGAAAATGGCAAAAGAGTCTTTTCACACTCAAATCTGTGCATAAATTTCGAAATTTGAAAACCATGAGGAAAATATACTTTTTGAAAACTAGATTTTTCAACGATCATTTTTCCCTTCTTCGTCAACTTCATTTGGAACACAGAAATGATAGACCCAGCTATGTGAAGTTTTCAGGGCCATTGGGACCCACAACCCATTTAAACAATCCAAACCCACGTTTATCTCTTTCTTCCTCACTTCACTCATTCATTTCCTGCATTTTCCTGCAACCTACTCGAGAACTTCCTCTCTTTTCTCTCATCTCCCCTCCTTTGCATGTCTTGCAAATGAACCCAAATTGGTAAACAAATTTCACCATTCTCTTCTCCTCACCTCTAGCTTGCCATTGATACAAATTTTAAGGGATTTTGGTTGAGTTCATCATCTTCTCCAAGCTCTTCTTCTTGTCTAGGGGTCTTCAAAGGTTAGCAATGGCTTCCTTCTTGAAATTTTGGATTTTCTAGACCCTTTAGGATTGTTTTATCATACATGCAAGAGCCTTCATGAAAAGCTTCCTTGATTTCCAAAATTTGTGGATTTTTAGTGTGTTATTCTTTGGATTCTTTTGTGTAGATTGGAGTTGCTGAGTTGAGATTTTCTTAGAGTGTTTTGGTGACCAATTTGTCTCAGGCAAGTGAATAATTGGATTGTGTATACATGGTATGGAAATTTATCTTTTCTAAGAGCTCATTTGATTTGAACTATGAAGCTTTGAAGTGGGTGTTTGTGTATGAATTTTGTGCAAGAAAATGGTTTAATGTTGGCTCATCTTAAGTTGCATTTTTGTTGCTTGAGATTTCAGTTTTGTTTAGAAATGATAAATTCTGTATTTACCTAATTGAATTCTGAAATTCTGTTTTCTTGCATGTCTTTGATATATGATATATGAATTGGGATGATGTGATGATGATGGTGATTGAAAGAGGGTGTTTAGAGGAATTTGGAATTCAGTTTTGAGTGAGTTTTGAATACAAGAATGAAGAGTGCTGAATGTGCAAGAAGGAAAATTCTGCAACAAGAGGAGGAGAGAGACAGTCAGCAAAGCTGACTGTCCACGGGCTGGACAGAGGCCCAGCCCGCTCGAGCGAACTGGGCCCTCTCGAGCTGGGCCTGGGTCATTTCCTGCATGGATTTTGGGCTGTTTATGCTAGTTTTGATAGATTTTTGGATTGTTTTAGGCTAGTTTTGAGCCCGGTTTGAGTACAAAAACTCCCTAATGACTTATTAAGTATCGGGAATTAAGAATTTGAGCCCGAATGATTTTTATTTGAATCAAACCATAGAGAAAGTTTGGAAAAGAAGTAAACTTACCCGGGAATTTTCTATTTTAATATACACTTTATGCCCTCAATTGTCGGTAACCTTCAGACACACCAACTTCTTCGCTCATAAACCGACATGAAGACACTAAGTGTGTATTGAGACGACCTCGGTAAGCCCATCAAACATTATCAATCATCCAAATCATCCCATTCCAAGTTAGAGAAAGTTTATGTTTTCTCATAAATTCGTTTGAAACAAAGTTGGTTAATTTGTCATGTATGAAAAACAATGAAAAGGCTACTCATCTGATTTGTTCTGAATTTGTCTGTTTATTTTGATAAAGAGTAGTCCTTTTATCAGGTTTGAATTATGTTTAATGGTTTGAATTGTATCGTTTTGGATTTGAATCGGCACCACTAAGCTTAGGTTACCTTGTTAGGCTGATCACCCGGCTTGGAATCTTTAAAACTATTTGCCAACTGCAGTTTGGATTCTGTCTGTTTGTCCGGCCATGGCAACAGTTCTGTTTCCGGTCCCACGAGTAGTGGCAACGGTTCTGATTTCCGTCCCACTTTATGTGGCAACGACTCTGTTTGTTCCGGTCCCACGGGTAGTGGTCACGGTTTCTGTTTGCTCTTGTTACTTCGGTAATAGGAGAATTTAGCTAAATGTGGTTTGCCATTATTTTGATTATTTGTCAGATAATTTGAGATATTTAAATTATGAAAAAAATTCGTTTATTTGCACTGAAATAATTCTTTTGATTTATTCCTTATATATGATTTGTTTTGTCAGCATCTTTACGATTTTAAACATGATATTCATAACTTGTATATCAGATCTGTTTTATTCAGCTGCCAGACCGTTGTGTTTGATACTTCTTTTGTTTGGTGTCAGATGTCGGACCCGCAGCCCTTGAGGCGGAGTGCACGCAGGAGGTAGTAGGGCCTCAGATGGAGCCCGAGTGGCAACCAAATGATGTCATGTAGACGTCACGTTTGGTTTGGAGCATCGATAACATTTTTTGGGAAATGACAGTTATTTTTGGGAATTTTTGTTATAGCCTTGTTGGCTTTGTCAGGGATGTATAAATTAAACTACTTTTGCTATCACAACTGTAATTAACTTTGGTCATGCTATGTATATATTTCTCTTTTGATATCAAACTTGTACATTTATCTTGTGTAATAAGGAGTTTTATTTTGCTACATGCTTCTGCATAACATTATTCTGATGTGAAATTAATTCTTTGGTTGTGATGGATCGTCCAGGATCCTCACCGCGGAATCCTGTGGGGAAATAATTAGCGCGTGTGGGCGAAATTTTCTAGTCCGTCGCGCCGCGTCCCCCGGATTAAGGACTTGATTATCAGGGCCTCGGTCCGGGGGCGTGACAATGGAGGAATCCGACCTAATCCTAGGGTGTAGACAACCTATGTTCCATAATTCCTACGCCTAAGCAGTTTGTTGAGTAAGGTTTTAATCGGTTCTGTTTATTTTGATTCGTTTTGAGTCGTGGTTTGGTTAAGAGCTGTTTAGGGATGGATTAGGAATGTTTTAAGGTTCTGTTTTAATTGTTTAAGGTTATGGAATTGAAGGTCTTACTTCAAATGATGAAAGAAATGTTGAAATCGGTGAAACGGGGCTGGCAGAAGACTTGGGCGCACATGTGGTGGTGCCTAAGTTCTCTGGGTGACTTGGGCGCACAGGCAATGTCGCCCAAGTACCAGATCCTGTGTTACTTGGCTAGTGACGAAGGTATTGATGTTAATTTCGGAAGTTGGAGAGTTTTGCTAAGTGTAAGCTTCTGTTCTGATGTTGTTTTAGGTTTTGAGTTAGTTTATTATAATAATCTTAAGTCCGGAACTCAAAATACAATCGGAATTCACCACTTGGATTTGACAGAGGACTTGGGCGCACATATGTATGCACCTAAGTGTTTCTGTGCACTAGGGCGCACCAACAGTGGCGCCCAAGTCTCAATTTGTTACTTTTAAGTCTTCTGACTTTGGTTCGAGACTCCGAATGGGTTTATATTAATGGAATTTTTAAGTAAAGGTTTTAAGAGGTTGATTTGGGTTGAGATTGGAGATGAATATGGATTTGGTGATATTAGGGGCTAGAAATGGACTTGGGCGCACCTATGGTGGCGCCTAAGTGCTTCTGGGTGACTTGGGCGCACCTATAGTGGCGCCCAAGTGGTCGGTCTGTGAGTTTCGGTTCTTTCTTAGATTCGTTCACCTAAATTTGGATTTTCAGGTGACCCATGTCAATAAATCTTGGATCCTGGGTTGGTTTCAAGTTTCTAAATCTTAAGTGTGGTAGTGGTTCGAATTCGTGAATGGAAACGTAACCGAAGTGCGTCTCAGGATTGAACTAGGGACTTGGGTGCACTTGTTGGGGCACCTAGGTGTGTTCTGTGACTTGGGCGCACCTGTGGTGGCGCTCAAGTATCAGTCTACTAGCTTGTTGTCTCTAGGGTGTGTTTTTAAGTCAGTTTCGGGTATACGACTTTAATTTCTGTTGGGAGATGTTTTTATTTATTTTTTTGGGATTTGATTGGTATATCATCTTGATGAGGGTTTAAACTAGGAATTGGTGATCAAGATTTGATTAAAGCTTGGTTAAGGTCTGAATTTAGTATTGTTAATTGGATCTCATTGATTATAGTCTTAATAAATTAGGGCTTATTAATTAGGTTTATTAATTAGGACTTTAATTGGAACTTGTTGATTAGGGTTTTATTCAATTAGGGGTTTTATTAGAAGTTGTTAATCAGTTTTAAGGATTTAATCAATTAATTAAGTCTATGGATTTTAATTAGATATTTTAATTAGGTGTTTTAAGTTAATTAAGTGTTTTAAATTGGAATTAATCAAGTTTATTAATTTACTTAGGCGTGAATGGAAAAACCTAAGATCACCTACTTACTGTCTACTTTTATAATTCTACTACTTCTTTTAATTACTTTTTTTTTTTTTTGTTCTCTTTTCTAATTACTAGAGAGTAAGATGAGAGAAGAAATGTTTTATAATTTTGTGATTTTTCTCTTTTCTATTTTTTTGGTGTTTTATGCAGAAGTAATGCAACCTAAACTAAGCAATAACCTAAGGTCCTCTACTTAAAGTCTACTCTATTTCCTTTTTTATGGGCTTTTCTATTTCTTTTAATTTTTTTTGTTCTCTTCTCTAATTACTAAAGAGCAAGATGAGAAAGGAAGAGTTTTATGATTTTTATAATTTTTTTGGTATTTTATGCGATATAACCTAACCTAAAATGTTGATGATTTGATGATTGGAGTCAAGAAGTTCAGCAATCAATTGAAATGATCACAAACATAAAACAGCCAGTTAAATGAAACACAAAACGCAACAAACGTGGGTCGGAGATCAATCCAGGGTGTTTCCCCTGTGGGTTGTGATGTATTTATGATGTTTAACAATATTCCGACACGATTTCTAACAATTTGCAATTAAATACACGATCCTAATATTGAAATTTAATATCAGATCTTCCGGATTTGAAGATAATAATACGAGGACTAAGTTTTGGAGGGTGGTTCCCTTTGCAGGGACTTGGGCGCAACCACAGTGGCGCCCAAGTATCTTTTTTTTTTCTTTTCCTTCTTTTCTAGCAATAATAGTTTGTCCTCTCTTAATTCTTTCAACAGTTTTTATAAATTAGAAGACTTTGATATTAAATTATACTAGGATAGACTCGGATCTGAGAAGCAAAATGCACACGAAATGGAAAATCGGAGTTAAATTCCCAACTCTAGACTTGGGTGCACCTGCGGGGGCGCCCAAGTGATTTTTTTGTGTTTTCTTCTCTTTTTTTCTTGCTTCTTCTTTCCAACACTTTTCGCGTCATTTTGAACACAAAGTCGCAAATCCGAGGTCCTGATATTAACTTATATGGAAAGAAATCCGGATTTGAGAGACAAGATGCAGACGGGATGAGAACCGGGGTCAAAACCCAACTCTTGTGACTTGGGCGCACCTACTGTGGCGCCCAAGTTCTTTTTTTTTTTTTTTTTTTTTTTGCATTTTTCTCTTTCAGATTCAGATTTTTTCCATTGAAAATGAAATGTAGGTGAAGTCTATCCTAATCACAAGCTCAGAATGCCAAAAACGAAGCAGATCTATAGACTAAGAATGATCCTAAGCATGTTATTAATGAAAGAATGTTAACTTTCAGATCTACTAGAAAAATATAACTATCAATGCAAACCTATAGTGTATGCATGATCCTAAGCGCATTATTAACTATTGATGATGAAAAACATTAAATGGAGAGACTAGATCTAGAAGTACCAATTCGAATCGCATTCTTCAAGTCCTAAACTGAATCTCTTGCGCAAATCCATACCTTTGGGAGGCCTTCTCCATTGCTGATCTTAGAGAGCCAAAGTGCTTTTCCTTCTCCTTTCTCCTAGATCTAAGGATCTCTCTTGTGAACTCTCTTTTTTCTCTCTTTTTACTTATCTTTTTCTTCTTTTTTAGTAGCCTCCCCCTTGCAAAAATGGTATGAGAGGGTTTTTATAGGGGTTTTTGGCGTGGAGGAGGGGTTAAGGCTCCTATAGGTACGAATTTCTAGAGCCTTGTCGCAAAGCTAGGTGATTTTAGGGTTTCCTTGACTTGGGCGCACATATAGGTGTGCCCAAGTGGGTTAGGGGACTTGGGCGCACACACAGGTGCGCCCATGTCTTGTTTCGGGGTCGAGTGTGCTTAGGGTTTGGTTCGGTCTACTTTCAGATCTAATTCGGAATAAACGATAGAGACTGGGCTTAGGCACATCAGTAGGGGAGCCCATGTGCATTTTTCAAGACGACTGGGGACTTGGACGCACCTAGGGTGGCGCCCAAGTGGTTTTTAGGACTTGAGCGCACCTGTGTGTGCGCCCATGTCACCCTTTGGGTTAAATGGGCTTATGGTTCGGTTCAGATTGCTTTCGGATCGAATTCGGACTAAAACAATGGAGACTGGGCTTGGGCGCACTTGTGGGGGTGCCTATGTGCAATTCTCAATGTGACTGGGGACTTGGGCGCACCTAGGGTGGCGCCCAAGTGGATTTTAGGACTTGGGTGCACCTGTGTGTGCGCCCATGTCACCCTTTGGGTTAACTGGGTTTATGATTCGGTTTTGTTCTGTTTTCGGGTTAAGGTCCGGCCGGAACTATGAAAAATAAAATGGAAATCACCTAAGTATGCACTCAAGTTCCTTATAAGGTCGACCAGGGACCTGGGCGCACCTGTGTGTGCGCCCAAGTTGATTATTGGGACATGGGCGCACCTGTGTGTGTGCCCAAGTGGATTTTTGGTGGGGCCAATCTTTCGATGGCCATATCTTTTGATCCGTTTGTCGGAATGGGACGTTCCACATATCGTCGGAAAGCTCTTGGAGTGTAGCATCTTTTGGTCTATATGTCATAATGATTAGAGGTTGGGATAGAGTAGGGATGTTTGGATTAATGATCCTAGCATCTTAATTTATGCTAATCACATCGTACTTAGGCAAACTAAACGTAATCTTTTCAGGAACAACCTGAGTGTGTTCTATGTAGTCTGGAAGGGGCTTAGATAGTGTTATATCTCATAGTGGGTTGGACCAGAGATCTTGACGCGATTGGGCTCTTTCTCTCACGAATTTTTAAAGATTGTCGAACTAAATCTAAAATTATCAACAAGCATCTTCATCGTCATTAATTAATTTCAATTATACCATTAACCATTCAATTATGGGTGAAATGGGGGCACCATTATATATGATAGGTGTTTAATGCTATCGTAGGGGGCCAAATGAGGTGTCTACAATAGTAAGGTTACTAATTTGTGTGGAAGTAAGAATTCTATTTCAATTAGTACAAGAGGAGGGAAGGAGGTTGCTTAAAGCTATATACAGGGAAGCAAGGGGGCTGGGACATACACACTCTTGGAATTCACCCCAGCCCTCCCTTTTGTGCAAGAGTTGCACATCACTTCTAGTTCTCTTCTAGTTCTTTGAGTTTCTTGAAGGGTTTTGTCTTGAAGTTTTCACCAGTCTTCTTGAGTAGAGAGATCTGATACGGGACATAGCGTGCAAGACTAAGAGGTCTTGGAGATCCTAAGTTGCTTACAAAGAAAGAGTTTCTTCAACTAGCACGTCTTCTTCTCCATTAGAACACAACCAGGCTCCAAAGGTATAATCTGTTTCTCTATCTGTTGTATATTATTTTGTTGCATGGTGTTGCTTGTTTTATTGTTGTACATGATAGATGAGTATGAGGGATTGCATCCTGGATATGGTTTATGGCCTTATGGGTACTTGATCCCTGAGTCAAGTGGGTCAAAAGTTTTTGAAATCCTATCCACGAGACCCACCTATTTCCAACAAATGGTATCAGAGCCTTACCTCTGTTGACACCAAAAATGTCACTATGTCCCTTCAACACCAAAAGCTACATGGAGCCACATCCTGCCATAAATAGGAAGGCGCCACTTCAAGCACCAGATCTTGTCAGAATCAAACCAAAACTGCAAGATCCTTCAAAGCAGCCAAAAGAGGGGTACACATGAAGTTTCGGGCCATTTCGACGTCATTTGGCCTAACTTCACTCCTCCGACAGCCAGACAGGAGCTCCCGACAGCGACAGTGTCGAAGACTTCAAAACCTCGATCAGAGCCTACGGATGGTCTCAGAATACCTCCAAAAGGCCCCATGCCAAATTTCAAGTCAAACGGACAACGTTTGACCCTTCATCAATTCTCGGGAAGCAAAATCAGGCCTACCGGCGGCGGAGCACCCCGGAATCATGGCATCCAAATTGGAGATAATGGATCATCTCAAAATGACTCCAATAGGTCCCCTGTCAAGTTTTAGGTCAAACAGACATCGTTTGGCCTAGTTTCAAAGATCGGCATTTTCCTCGAGGTGAAATCAAGGCGAGCATTTGCGGGACCCCAAAAGGCTTCAAAACTCAAACCAAAGCCCATGGTTGGTCTTACTTACTACTCAGGAGGCTCCCTGTCAAATTTCAGGTCAATCGGACATCGGTTGACCACAGGTCAAAGCTAGGCATTTCTCTCATGGCGAAATTAAGGCAAGCATTTGCGGGACCCCGAACGGCTTCAAAACTCAAACCAAAGCCTATGGTTGGACCTATCTACTGTTCAAGAAGCTCCACGTCAAATTTCAGGTCATTCCGACATCGTTTGGCCTAGTTTCAATGCTTGACAAAAAATCGGCAATACCGCACAACAAAGTCTTCGGCTTTCCAGAAAAATAGGAAACTTTGTGCTCCGATTTGCGTGGCTTCTCGTCGGGTTTTTTTCAAAAGAATCAGGCCAATAAATGAGGGGAAATGTCAGGAAAAATACAGAAGAAAAAAGAATGAAAAAAGATCGAAAAACGGCGAAGAAAAGGCGACCGAACTGCGGCCGAAAATGGGCCCAAGGCCCACGGTCGCCAGCCCCATGGTCGCCGGCGACCATGGGTGCATGGTCGCCGGCGACCATGGAGTTCCGGCGACCCAAAAGTCACCGGAAGACCCCTTTTTCGGGTCCTTTTCGCGTTTCGAGTTGATTGGCCCCTGTGATTTTTCCAAAATCTGATTTTTCGTGCATGAAATCCGTCGATCTTCGTCAACATCACGGATTCGCCGCCAAAATCATTGGATGATCATTAGATGCCTCGAAATCGCCAACCGGCCGACAAAGAAAGCACACTTTCCGCCCGCCCGATCGTGAAATCGACATGACAGATGTTGCCGGCACGTTGACATTAAGCAATGTCTGAAATTGCATCGCCATCCGACATCAAACAACATGTGGATCCACCGGCGGTCATCGCAACAAGAATTCCAAAAGACGCGGCGCGGCCTGCGACTCTTCAAGCGACTTGGCGACCAATTAATGAGGTTAAATGACCCATTTTATGACAAGTTAATGCGGTCATTAACTCATTATTTTGGACAGCCCAATCAAAAGGAAGCAAATGGGAGTTACAAGTCAAAGGATTTATGGCATTAAAGCCATGAAACTCCTCCCATGATGGGGATTAAAGACAATTAAAAGCTCATTATTTTCCATCGGCCAATCAGATTCAAGGAAAAAGGAGTTACAAAACAAATAATTTAAAACTTGTAACTCCTCCCATTATGAGCATTAATGCATTCAATGCTCATAAACCCTCCTAAATGGCTACCAAAGGCCTATAAATAGGAGGGCATTCCAAAGGGAAAAGGGCGGAAAAAAAATCCAGAGAAGTCGTCAGAGAAATTCACTCGAAGTCCAGAGAATTGCCCGGAAAATCCAGAACTCCTGCAACTTTGCTGCAAGACCACCAAAAGGTGATTGAAGCACCCTTGGGGGGCCACCCCCCCAAGGACCTCCCTTCTTCTACCAACATGGCTAAAACGTGGCTTTTCGGCCCATTTACTTAGCTTTTTATCGGATATAAGACCTTCTCTTGGTCTTTGTCCTTTAAAAATCTGAGGTTAAAAAGCCAAGCCAAGAATCCAAGAATCTTGTTCTCATCTGCATAGACGATGGAGGAGCCCATACATGACTCGCGACCGTCGATCTGAACGTGTCCCCACAATCGAATGAGAAGTCAGATTCCTTTTCTTGATTTCTATTGTACTTTATTTTTCTTTTAGAGACAAAAATCACAATTCTTGTCTTTCATAATGGATATGATTTGTAAATCACCTTTTACGGCAAAATCGCCTTTTATGGCAAACAAATGAAATCGCCTTTCACTGGCATATCAAAAAAAACCTTTGTCTCTTTTCTTAAATATGTGTGCAATGGAAACTTCAGCAAAAAAGTTTCATTTCCCTTTTTCTACTTGTGAAGGCTTGAATTTCTTCGCGAATCACCGTTCTTCTAAACTCCAAGTATGAAAGTGAAATTGGCATACCCGTACAAAAAAAATAGAAAGAAAGATGTTGAAACCCTTTTACCTTTTTTCTTTCTCCTTCCCCTCCGCCGCCCACCCCGAAAGACCCGGGGGAGGCAGCGGGAGAGAGGGAAGAATCGGGTCCATCAAGCTGGCACACCCGGTGGGACACGTTCATTTGAGAACATGAACTTAGATTCTTTGGCACCTTTCTAGTTGGTGGCCAATGTTGAATCTTGCATAAAAAAAAAAACATGAGATGGGATTTTTTTTTTTGGAAATTTCTTTCTTTAAGTCTATTTCCAATCTTTCTCCTTCTCG
>QPKB01000005.1:29173908-29230152 GCA_003546025.1 Camphora micrantha | reverse complement strand
AAGAGAGGATGGAGGTGGTGTGTGTGAGGAAGAAGAATGATGGTGACATGTGTGGGAAAGAGAGAGAATGATAATGTGTGGGGATATGAGAGAGAGAATAATGATGACGGGGTGGGTGAGACGAGTTATATGGTGACCTAACCTAACTTACAACTTTTTGATACTTGGCCCCGTTTAGTTTTAGAAAATTAGAGTAAAGCCCTATAGTTTTTAATGAATTTAAATTAAAAACCTCGGCTTATTGTATAATGAATTGAATTTGAAAAGAATATTTTGGATGGAGTCCTCGGGTTTATCTAAAATTATAAACTAAGATTATTATTATTTGTAAATTTATATTAACATCATATCTATGATTTTTAATATGTTAAAATTATATTTTTGTACTTTATTAATTGGATTCATTGGACCGAGTTAAATACCTTCTGGGCAAATAGTATCTTATCAACATAAGGTTTAGTACTTCGTATGACCTCAAGGGAAATCCTAGTGAATTCGAGATCAACTATCTCTATTGGAAAACCCTTAATTGGGTCTGTGCACATTGATTTGAGAAGGGGTGCGTTGATCTGTTATATATTAGAGATTTTTATGGTTGTTGGGTACGGAATCTATTTTTTAACTATATAATTGGCTTGTAATTAATCCTTTGACCTTTTCGAGTTTGCATACATGATTGAGATTGGTGTTAATCTATTAGTTGCATACCCTATGTTGATTGGATATGGATCGTGATGTGGCATGGCAATCAATTGAGATTTTATATAGGTTTAATTGAATGATTTGATTGGTATTCGATTGTGGATTATTATGCAGCCAGCCATTCACTTTGACCTAGGTTTTTGTGTCAGAACTTTATAGATCATTACGTCGATTATACTATGATATGTATATATATATGTATATTGATTGGATCATATTTGAACGACTGCAGTTGTAATTGGATGGCTGATCACCGATGTGTACGGACACTGTAATATCCGAATTTTGAACCGGTTTATTCGGCCTACGATTTCGATTATAAACCGGTTTATGACTGGCGGCCTTCGAACGAGTTTTCCCGCTTTATAGTTAGTACTGACAACCCAAAACAGTAGCAGTGCTTCTGTGTGATTATTGTATTGCTCTATTTGTGTAGAATGGATTTAGATTGTACGTTCTTTTCATCCTTGTTCCGTTGTTAATCTCTTATGATTATTACCCGTCATTACTCACATTGATCTTGTGTTTTATTTATAAATTATGCTTTCATACTTGCTGTTTACTTTGTTTATTAGTGCATGGGTACCGACCCCTACCCTATTGTGGAGACGGAGTATGGTCAGACGTTTCAAGTGTTTGAACCAGTTGACGAACTTGAGTGGAGAGCCGGAGAGCCGGAGATGGCTACGAAGCCGTCTGAGACTGTATGAGAGTGGCATTCATCGAAGAAACTATTTTAGTAGCAATTCTTAATAATGAACATAAATTTATTTAATTGTTTTATTTAAGTTATTTTGGAGACTTTAAACCCTTAAATATTCAGTAGTTATATGTTGGTTAAATTTTTGGATATTGATACCGATTGGTTTAATGCTTCCACAAAGATTTTGTTATGACTCATCATGTTTCGGAATTTTGTGGGTCCATATTTGGGAGCTTGTGTTGCATTAAACACAGGAAAATAATTATTTAATCATATTTTTCACGTTATCCCTTGGCTGTATTTTGGGGACGTGACAAGTGCTGCTCTTGCTGTTGGTCAAATGGTTGTAAATTCTTGTTGAGTGGCTGTTACCCAAATGGTTGTGGCTGCTGGTCAAATGGTTGTGGATTCTTGTTGAGTGACAGTTGATGATGCCAAAAATAGGTTTCGGGCACCACCGGTCAAGTATAGAGTAATTAATGTGAAAATAGAGAGAGAGAAAGAGAGAGAGGGTTTATAGTGGTTCGGTCAGTGTGACCTACGTCCACTTTAAAATGATGATTTTACTTCTCAAGTATGCGAAGATTACAGACTTAGAGAATATTGATGAGATCTGCAGAGTACTGATATCAATTGCTTGCCCCTCAGTGCTGGTGGGGCTCTGTGTTTTATAGTTGTTTCCTAACAGATGGGGACGACTCTTCAGCAGCGGATGCTTCATTTTGGCGGAGCCTCCGAACCGCTCTTAACAGACGAGGCAGATAGGATCCCCTCCGCAGGACTTGGTAAAAGCAGGTAGAAGGAAACGACGTGCTGACTTCGTCACTTCATGGATTCGGACCAGGACCCGACCCATGACGAATGGATCTGGACCTGGGCTCAACACGGCCTCGGGTCACTTCAGACCTGACCCACCATCATGAACTGAATCTCTTGGACCTGACCAGTCATTATGAATAGAGACATTTGGGCCTGACTCATCATTTGCCCCTCAATGTCTCGCGCCAAAGGAAGTTTTGAAAGCGAGGCATTTTTAAATATCAAAATTTTCTCCATTTAGAGGACTCCTGGCCTTCCCAGACACTATCCGTTGCTTTATGCTCAGATTCTTTCTCTTCTTGATTTGTACAGCAGAGTTCTTCAAGCTTAGGAGCCTTTTTTACTTTTAAAACCCTAGAATGAGGGCTATAAAAGAGGGCTTTTGCCTCTTCTTTTTTCTCAAAGAAAGAAAAGAAGAAAGGGGCAGCCACTTGTAGGTTCTTCTAGTTCAAGGGAAGAAAGAGGGCATCCACATGGATCATCATCAAGAGTTGGGGAGAAGATCACCGCGAGGAACCGGCGGCGGACGGGGAGCCACCCCTGATGCTGTGGGCGAGGAGCTACAGTCCGGCGTCTCGGGCGCTGCTGCCGGCCTGGGCGCTGGCAGGGGCGCCCCGGGCGACGCTGCCGGCCTGGGCGCTGGCAGGGGCACCCCGGGCGTCGCTGCAGCGCTGGATGCTATAGCGCCTGCTGCTGCCGGCGTCCCGGATGGTGCTGCGGGACTGGGCGTTGGCAGGGGCACCCCTGTTGCAACGTCTGCTGCTGCCGCCGCTGCGGCGCTAGACGGGCGCCCCTCTGCGGCTCCCGTCGCTGCTGACGTCGGCGTGGAGGATGGGCGGGGCGCCCCTGGCGCCCCAGCCGTTGCTGCTGCAGGGGGAGAAGTGGGCGCCAGGGGCGCTGCCTTGGGCGCCCCTAGCGCGGCGTGTACTGCCAGAGAAAAAAGCGAGCGGGGTACCCCTGCGACGGGGCGCCCCTGCGCATCTGTGGCTGTGGCGGGACGTCCCAACACGCCTACTGCTGATGTTGCAGCCCAAGGCGCCCCCTTGGGCGCCCCCTCGGTTGCAGGTCAGAGCGCCTCCTTGGGCGCGGCTGCTTCGGGCGATGGAGGTGCGGGCAGCGAGGGAAGTGGTGCTGTTGCTGTTCGTTCTCATCGCAAAAAATACCGAGGAAAAGTGGTTGTCGGCGACGACACATCGAAGGTGAGCACCATTTTTAGTGTGTTTAACACTAACAGTGATATCTTGAAGATGGTTTCTTCTTATAATATTCCTCCCACTGTGTTATGCCCGTCGGGCTGAAACGGACGAGCCCGCTTGTGATGACTCCTCGGGCGACCTTGCCATCTACGAAGAGATGCTCGAAGCTGGGTTGAGGTTCCCCATGCCTTCCCCCATTTGCCGCATTCTTCATTACTTTTCATTTGACCCCGGGGCGGCTAGCACCGAATGGCTGGAGGGTTCTGCCTAGCTTTCTTGTATTTATGGAGACGGGTCCATAACGAGGATGCTTCACCTGTGGAGTTCCATACTGCCTACAGCTTGACTGAGTCTCCAGCCCCCAATAGGGGATGGTATTATCTTACCCCTAGGGGAGGCAAGCTGCTCACTGGTCTTCGTTCCAACTGTCATAGTTGGAAATCTCACTTCTTCTTTGTTGGTGGAGAGTGGGCTTCTGAGTCAGATCGTGCCTTGGTGCCAACCCGATGGAGTGACGCCAAGAGACTGGGTAAGTCATTCATTTGTTGCTCTTTCCCTTTATCACTAATTTTTTATATGCTTACCCATTGCTCTTTTGCAGAGGCGCCAGTGCTTTCAATGAGTCAGGAATGGAAGCTGCAGGCTGTGAGGGCTTGTCCTAACAAAGATTTGGGGGTTCTCTTACCCAAAGAGAGCAATAGGGCTAGTGGCTTCTCTTCACAATCTCCTCTAAAAAGAAAAGGTACTTTGACTTTGCTCTTTTTTTTTTTTTATATTCCATGCCTATGTAACAGTTTTTCTTCTGCCAGCAGTAGATAGGGGGGCGATCGGGGCTTGCCTTTCTAGCAGGAGTACCCCTCCTTCTGGCCCTTCGGGTAGAAGTGCCCCTCCCTCCAAGGCGGCGAGGGTAGAGAGTACCTCAGGGGGGAGCTCTCCATCGGTGACTTTTCAGGGCGAGCTCTCTCGCATCCACGAACCTCCAGCGGAGGCAACAGCCGTTCCCATTCGGGTAGCCCTCTCCTGCAGCGTCCTCCTCCGCCAGCGAGCTCTTCAAGCCACGATTGCTGCTTCGGAGCCTCTTTCTTTGGCAGTACCTTGACTGCCGCTATCAGTTGTGTCCCCATGCTTGGGAGCTTCTGCAGGGGTACCGACTAGGGCTGGCTCTATGTTGGGACAATCCGCAGGTGATTCGGGAGAAACTCGGGCGATTTGTGTTTCCATCCTCTGAGGTCACACAGATCAACGCTGTTAGATACCCAGAGAGTTATCGATACATTCTTAGAGGCTTGGCTCAGGTAAAGGCTTACCATATCTCCATACTTTCATTTTTTTTTTGTTGTATTATCATTTTTGTGTCTCTTATTGCTCCAGGCTTCTACTGCATCCATCTGCTTGCTGTCGGAGGGCCCATCACAACACTCAACTGAAGCAAGAAAATGATAGCATGCAACAGGAGCTCTCCGCAGCTCGAAGGGAGATTGCGGCTCTTGAAGCCGCTAGAGGAGCCTCCGATACTGACCTCGTGGCAGCCCGTGAAAGGGCCATTAGGCTTGAGAGACTGAGCTCTTAGCATCCCGCAAGAGAGCGACCGGGCAGAGTCTAAGCTTTCGGCGGCCCGCGAGAGGGCGACCTGGGCAGAGGCTGAGCTGGAGAAGGCCCGCGAGAAGGCTTCGCTTAGTGAGGCTGAGCTTGAGAAGGCCCGCGAGAGGGCTTCGCTCAGTGAGGCTAAGCTTGGACAGACCCGCGAGAGGGCGTTGCTCAGAGAGAGTGTTATGGCGACAGAGATAAAGGCAGTGCATGATAGAGCTTCTCAGGCTGAGAAGGAGTTATCGGATGGCCTTGCTGATGCCTTCATTGATGGCTACGAGGAGCTTCGAGGGAAGATTTCTGCTGCTTTCCCTGACCTCGACCTTTCAAGCTTCGTGCCAACCGAGGCGCCTGATGAGGATGATGGAGGTTTTACTGATGCAGGGGATAGTGAGGAGGATGATGAGGATGGCGAGGACGAGGAGGGGTGCAGTGAGAGTGATTAGGATATAGGAGACTTTTATATGTTTCGTTACACATAGATTTTTTCTCTTTTTTTTTTTTTGTTTTTTTGAGAAGGTAATTTTGTGGCCTATTTGTTGGAATAAATAAAATAAAATCTTCATTTATTTGATGCCCATTATCACAGAACATTTTGCAAAAGTGCTGAAAAAATTTAAACAATTAAATTCCCCATTCTCACTGCTTCTTTCCCCTTCAAGTGTTACTGGTAGTACCTTTTTAGGTGTTCCGCATTCCACGGATGAGTTAGGGCCTTCCCTTCAGAATTCTGGATTTTGTAAGTACCTGGTCTTACTACCTCTATTATGAGGTATGGACCTTCCCAATTCGGTCCCAGTTTGCCTTCGCGAGAATCCTTCGTGGCGAGGATTACCTTCTTAAGGACCAAATCTCCTGGTTGGAAGGAACGGGGCTTCACTTTTGAGTTATAGTATTTTGCCATCCTTCGCTTTATTCTGCAATTGCGGGACGTTGGCCATCTCCCTCGTTTCTTCCATCAAATCGAGGTTGATGCGAAGTCCTTCTTCATTGATGATGGGGTCGTGGTGCTGGATTCTGAAAGAATGGACCCCTATCTCAACAGGGATGACTGCTTCGGTCCCAAAAGCGAGGGAGAAAGGGGTTTCCCGGTAGGAGCTCTTGGCGTAGTCCGATAGGGGCCCACAATACTCCCGGAAGCTCGTCGACCCAAAGACCCTTCGCCCTTTTCGAGCCTTGTCTTTATGTTACGAAGGACTGTTCTCACTATGACTCTGCTTGCCCGTTTGCCTATGGATGCGCGCCGGGCCAGAGTGAGGCTACTTTATCTGAAGGTCGGAACAAAATGAATTGAAGAGTTTATTGTCGAACTGTTTTGCATTGTCCACTGACAATGGTGCGAGGGATCCCAAAGCGGCAGACAATGTTTTTCCAGACAAAGTCTTTTATTTTGGAGTCTGTGATTCTCGCCAAGGGTTCCGCCTCTGCCCACTTTGTAAAATAGTCGATGGCGACCACTACAAACTTGCATTGTCCTTTACCCAGAGGAAGGGGGCCTAGGATGTCAATTCCCCATTTGGAGAAAGGCCATGGGCTCATGATAGTTGTGAGTTCCTCCGGGGACTGCCTTGTCACAGTGGCGAAGCGCTGGCATCTGTCACATTTTTCAGCAAATTCTTTGGCGTCTGCTAGCATGCTGGCCCAAAAGAAACCTTGCCTAAGTGTTTTTTGGGCAAGAGAGCGTCCGCCGGAGTGGTTCCCACAAATTCCTTCATGGATTTCCCTCAGGGCGTAATCAGCTTCTTCAGGAGAGAGGCACCTCAACAATGGTAAAGAGTAGCCCTTGTTGTACAGGATGTCTTGCAAGAGGGTGAACTTGGAAGCTCTCATCCTCAGCTTTCTTGCCCTTATCGGGTCATCCAGTTCGTTTCAGCTGTAGTACAGTTGATGTTTGCAGTACTCTCATCCAACTGGCTTGGTTCAAACTGGTGCCCCAAGAATGCTGGTTCGCTTGATGGGGTCTCTAGGATGAGGCGAGCCTGGCAAGTGCATCGGCAGCAATGTTATTCTCCCGAGGAGATATTGACAGATTTGGAAGTGCTGCAATCGCGGGATCAAGTTTTTCACCATACTGAGATAACCCTGCATTCTTGTTTCCTTTGCCTCGACTCGCCCTTTACTTGATTAACTATCAGCTGAGAGTCACTGTAGGCGATGAGGCATCGGGCGTTCATTTCGAGTGCCAATTTTAAAACCAGAGAGGAGAGCCTCATACTCGGTTTCATTGTTAGAAGCAGTGAAGTGGAACTTTACCGCATACTTGAGGGGTGTGCCATCAGGGCTTATTAAAACGAGACCTGCTCCACCTCCATTGCTGGTCGTGGAGCCGTCGACATAGAGCTTCCATACTGCAGTGTTGAAATCTAGGTACCTGGAAGAGGCCTCGATGCTTGGAAAAGGTTGGGAGCCTGGAAGAGGTTCCTCTCCGTCCGGGGAAGAGGACTAGGCGCGCCAACGGAGTGGCCTGGGCGCGCCAGACTGCCCTGGGCGCCCATGGGAGAGGCGCCTGGGCGCCCAGACTGCCCTGGGCGCCCATAGGAGCCGCCAGGCTTGGTCCCGGGCGCCAGGGAGCTTTGGGTGCTTGGAGGAGAGGCCTGGGCGTCCAGGGGAGAGGCCTGGCGCCTATTTGGATGTCTTTGGTGGACGGATTTGGCTCTCCTTCAGCATGTGTAAATTCGGCCACAAAATCGGCCAGAGCTTGTGCTTTGATGGGTGGCCCTTGGCTGGTACTGGACATCGAACTCGCCTAGTTCAACTTGCCCATTTGACGAGTCTCCCGGATACATCTGGCTTTCCGAGTACTCTCTTAAGAGGCTGATCATAACTACAACAATTGTATGGCTTTGAAAATAATGTCGTAGCCGTCTTGCCGCTGATATGAGGGCGAGCCAGTTTTTCCAACTCTGAATTATCTGGGCTCTGCCCCTCGGTATGCTCTGCTTACATAATAGATGGCTTTTGCACTCCATCATGATTTCTGATGAGGACAGAACTGACTGCTGAGGGAGAAGCGGAGAAGATACAAATATAAACACCTCGCCAGTGCAGCATGTGAAAGAAGAGGGGAGCGGCCAAGTATGCTTTAAGCTTTGGAATGCCTCCTCAACCTTGGGTCCCCACTCAAAAGTTTTCCCAGAGGATTTTGAAAAAAGGGATGCACTTGTCTGCAGACTTAGAAAAAAATCTGTTAAGTGTTGCGACCCTTCCATTGAGGCGCTGCAGCTCCTTGGTAGAAGTGGGGCGACCTCATATCAGTATAGCCTTGATTTTTATCGGGGTTTGCCTCTATTTCCCCTCTAGTCGACCATGAAGCCCAAGAATTCCCCGACCCCACACGAAGGCCACACTCTCAGGATTCAACTTCATGCGATAGAGCCTGAGAACACTGAAGTTTCTTGGAGATGGTCGATGTGATCTACGGTGGCGAGGCTCTTCACCAACATGTCGTCTACATAAACCTCCATGGTCCGCCCGATCTGTGAGTGAAACGTTTTGTTCACTAGGCGTTGGTAGGTCGCACCTGCATTTTTCAACCCGAAAGGCATGACCCTGTAGCAATAGGTTCCCTTCGGGGTGATGAACGACGTCTTCTCTTGATCTGGGGGGTGCATGCTGATCTGGTTGTATCCAGAATAAGCATCCAAGAAGGAGAGGAGTTCATGTCCTGCTGTGGCGTCGATGAGGAGATCAATCCTAGGCAACAGGAAACAGTCCTTTGGGTATGCCTTGCTAAGATCAGTGAAGTCGATGCATAGGCGCCACTTCCCCATTTCGCCTTTTGTCACCATCACGACATTCGAGAGCCATTCAGGAATGCTACCTCCCTGATAGCTCCATTTTTCTATTAGCTTCCCGACCTCTTTGTCCATTGCTTGGGCCCTTTCAGTGGAGGCGCCCTTAGCTTTTGTCAGATAGGCTTGTGGCGAGGGTCGACATTGAGGCGGTGAGTGGCGACTTCAGGATCAATCCCTTCAAAGATCCGCATGGTGACCATGCGAAGATGTCCGCTTTATTCTTCAAAAAGTTGGTCAATCGGAGGACCAGATCTTCAGGAAGAGAAGAGCCAATGTATACTCTTCTATTAGGGAGGTCTTCATTTAAGACTACAGGGTGAGTGCTTAAACTGGTTCTCCCCTTTCTGTAGTGGCCTTGTCTCTCGGGTCCAAGACTTCAACCTGCAACGCCTCCTGCGTTTTTTTTGGCCTTCATTGAGGAGACGTAGCATTCTCTTGCTGCTACTGGTCCCCCTTACTTCCCCCGATTCCATTCGGGGTTGGGAATCGGAGGATGAGATGGTAAGTGGAAATGACGGCTTTTAATGCATTAAGAGTGGGCCGTCCCCAGTATGATGTTATATGCTGAGGGCAATCTATCACCAGGAAGTTGACCACGGTAGTGGAACTCCGGGGTGCCCCCCCGGCAGTGATTAGAAGTGTGATTGCCCCTTAAGGGATACACTTTCTCTCTTGAAAAGCCGATGAGGGGGGATTTGACAGGCTGCAGCCTTTCCCGACCCAGTTTCAGCTTATCATAAGCTTCTGCAAACAGGATATCTGCAGAGCTACCACTATCTACCAAGATTCTGTGTACCTGAAAATTGGCGACGGTCATTGTGAGCACCAGAGGGTCATCATGGGGGTGCTGGATCCCTTCTAAATCCTTATCTGAAAAGGATATGACTTCGTTAGCTCCCAGCCTAGGCGCCTTGGACGGGCGTGCCTCATCAAGATGCCTTGCTTTTCTGACGTAGGCCTTCATGGTCGAGAGCGATTCTTCTGCCATTCCTCCCGAAATGGTTCGGATCTCCCCGATTGGCTGTTGGTCCTCCAGATTGCGAGGTGGGGGTGGTGGCAGTGCTTGCCCCTACCAGCAACATACTGGCGCAGGTGGCCACGCTAAATAGGTCTTCAATCTGCTTCTTCAGTTCAAAGCAGTCGTCGGTGTCATGGCCATGGTTGCGATGAAAACGACAGTATTTGTTCGGATTTCTGCGGTTTGGGGGAGACTTCATCTTTTCTGGCCCATTTATACAGTGGGATCATCTTGAATTTGAAATAAGATGTGTCCGAACTGCGGCATTGAGAGGGGTGAAGACTTGTCTGTCCTCTGAGGAGCTGGTCGAGTCTTTCTTTGACAGGTATCCTCTCTGTCCTGCTCCCGCTTATTGCTGTTTTCTTTCCTGTCGTCTCTGTCCCGCTCCTTCCCTTGCCTTTCTAGTCTGGAGGACTCTCCCCGCCTTGCCCTCGTGATGTCTTCAGCATTCATGTATTTCTGGGCTTTTTGCAGCAGCTCTGGAAAGCTCTTTGGCGGGCGCTTCATCACCGAGAAGAGGAAGCTTGACGAGCGAAGGCCTCCCAGGAAGGCTGTCATGGAGACTTTGTCGTCGGGCTCTTCGACTTGGAGTACTCCTCGTTAAAACGAGTAAAGTAGCTCCTGAGACTCTCATTCTTGTCCCTGATTATGCTGAGCAGGTGTGTGGCAGGCTTCTGGTAGCGGCGTCCTCCGATAAAGTGCGAGACGAACGATTTGCTCAACTCTCCAAAGTGGGATGGAGGATGGGGCGAGGTTGGCAAACCATTGCAGAGCAGAACCCTTCAACGTAGTTGGGAACGCCCTGCACATTATCTCGTTCGGAATATTATGCAATTGTATTTTGGTTTTGTACGTCTCAAGGTGGTCCAATGGATCCTTCCTTCCATCGAAGGTCTCCACGGATGGTATCTTGAACTTCCGAGGGAGCGGGTAGTTCACCACGTCGGGCTTGAACGGTGTATCTGTTCGCCCGACTAGGTAATCTATTGTTTCTGGTGCCTGCGCCTTTATGGTGTTGTAGACATCACCTAGTTGATTCTGCATTTCTCTGATCTTTTCCTCCCAGTGATTGTCGGGTTCTCTGGATCGATCTTAGAAATGACTCCCCACTTCAATGCTTTGGTTTTTGTCCTCCTCCTCTTGGAAATGAGGTTTTTTCCCTATTAGAAAACAGAGAGAGGAGGTGGAAGCCCGCCATGATTCGCTCCACCTGGAGGTGGGGAACCTCCAACTTGGGCTCCACCATGGGGGCGAAGGAACTCCGTGATGGGCACGACCTTGAGGGTCGACCAATAGCACTCCGAGAGGGGATTATGAGGAACTCCCTGGCCGCCCGGTGCTAGGGGGATGGGCGCCCAGGCCTTGGGCGCCATGTTGATGGGCACACCTGCCCCTGGGCGCCATGTGGTTGGGCGCCCAGGCCTTGGGCGCCATGGAGATGGGCGCCCAGCCCCTGGGCGCCATGTGGATGGCCGCCCGGGCGAGGCGCTCCCCTGAGAGGAGCTCCCTGGCGAGGTCCTCCTTGCGAGGCTCCTCCAGTTTGCGCTCCTCCTTACACTCCTTCCCCCGCGAGCATGAGCTGTAGGATCTGCTGGTTTTGGGTTACCAGCTGCTACATTGTCGCCAACATCTGTTGAGGAGTGGGATTTGGAGCGGTAGCGTTTGGAGGAGGATTATTTGGTGGAGGATTGTCCTCTCCCTCTCGCTTGGAATTGTTCTCTTGTCGCCTCGTCGATCTGGTGGTGGTCACCATAGCTTTCGAAAATGAAGTGTTATGAAGTGAGAATTTTGTCGTTCCCACAAGACGGCGCCAAACTGATGATGCCAAAAATAGGTTTCGGGCCCACCGGTCAAGTATAGAGTAATTAATGTGAAAATAGAGAGAGAGAAAGAGAGAGAGGGTTTATAGTGGTTCGGTCAGTGTGACCTACGTCCACTTTAAAAATGATGATTTACTTTTCAAGTATGCGGAGATTACAGACTTTAGAGAATATTTGATAAGATCTGCAGAGTACTGATATCAATTGCTTGCCCCTCAAGATGCGGTGGGCTCTGTGTTTTATAGTCGTTCCCTAACAGATAGGGACGACTCTTCAGCAACGGATACTTCATTTTGGCGGAGCCTCCGAACCGCCTCAACAGACGAGGCAGATAGGATCCCCTCCGCAGGACTTAGTAAAAGCAGGTAGAAGGAAACGACGCGCTGACTTCGTCACTTCATGGATTCGGATCAGGACTCGACCCATGTGTGCCACATCTTTTTCTACATTGGTCCTCTGTTACTTTTTCTTTTACTTTTCATATTGAACATTCAAAAGTATGTTGCAAACCATTTATTTGAAAGAAGTAAATGCAAATAAAAAACCTACTAATTACGGGTTTCAAACTTGAGAGATCGAATTTGGATTATAGGGTCAATAAAAATAAAATTAAAAAAAAAAAAGAAAAAAAAAAGAGAAGGAATACACACATATCTTATTTGAGGAATAAGAAAGAGAGGCCTTAGTAAGAGGAATAAAAGTATTTTGATTTGCTGTTGTAGAAAAGAGATGACAAAGTAATTAAGTAAGAAACATACTTGGGAGGCTTTTAGTTAAAGTGACGGATAGGATAAATCATACAATGCTCTAAAAGCTGTATTATTTACCATACAAAGAAAAGAAAAGAAACAAGAGAGTTGATGAGGGTTCAAAAAGAAAAAAAAAAAAAAAAGAAAAAGAAAGAAAGTTGAGGAGGGGCAAATGGATAAGTTCAAAAGAAGCCCATTTGAGATTTTATATATCCTTCCTCATTTTTAATGAGAAGAAAGAAACTGAGGGGGGGCTCGGCATTATGTGGCTCCACCACTGTTCAAATTGTTCAATGTATAATTATTGTAAGGTTGAAAAACTTGTGACTTAGACTCAACTAGTCTAACTCTAAAATTTCACTTGGAGAGAGTCAATGTGATGACTTGGAAGAGTCATTTAAAAAAAAATATTTTAAAATATATCAAATACTTATAAATTTGAATATATAATTATTTAAGAAAATTTAAACCAATAAATCTAAATATGCAAGAAAAATATTATAATGAGAAAAAAAAATCTTGCATATTACATAATTTAAAGTCCAAACATCGTCTGTAAAAGATCAAATATCAGTCTCAAATTGCATCTCAATGATTTTTTAGATGGCCAACTTCAAACCACAAGCACTAATTATCTAAAAACAAACATCAATTATCTAAAAACAAACATCAATTATTTAAAATCAAATGGTCTAAAATGCATTCAGCTCCTCAAAATGAGGTGATTTGACTAAGTTTTTCACATATTTGACTCAATCCTTCATCAAAAGGAGGAGACTCTCAATTAACAACTTGCCAGAATTTCCTACCATCAAGATTTCCTTTGTGAAGCACTAGTGCTCACAATAAAGTGAGCATGAAGCAAACTAAAACACCTAAGTAGGGCCTAGCTTATGGTCTATCTGGGCGAACTATAAAACAAAAAACCTCCTTAATAGTTATTGATCCGGAGTTTGACATCCATCCAAATGGATTGAACCAATATATTGGCTTTGTATTTATTTTGAATAGTGAAAACTAGTCAGGCTAAAGTAGTTAGGATGATTATTCGAGCCAACCAATCCTGTCCCCAGATGCCCAGCAGAGGTAGGCCTTCTAATTAATTTGATAGGTTGCTCTGTTTTCAAGTTGAATTAGACCTAATATGCCTCAGTGTAATATCAATATAATGGCCGTACAGGAATGGTCCCGTTTTGCATATAGTGGCTGAGACCCGAAACCCTTTTTCACGTGGCTGTAAGTGTCGTACGCTTGAAAAGCTTCATTTTTAAGCGTCTCCTGTATTCATTCATGTGGTGTAGATCAGTAGATGAAAATGGCTGTAAGGAAGGAGAACTTTCTTTCCTTATTCTCTCATTATCTCATGCCGCTGTTGGTATGCTTTTCATATTGTTGTCATACAAGCTCTAAATGGCCGGTCAGATATCTTCCGGGCTTCAATGGCCCTCTTCCCTTCCAAATGGAAACAGGGTAAGCTAAAGTTTCTGCTATTTTTAGTATCAGTAGTGAGTGTGATCTGCTGAAGGGCATTTCTATTGTCGCAGTAGAAAACAGATTCTACAAACAACCTTTTCCATTTTCTACATAAATCTAAGCCCGAAACCTGTCGGAGACGGTTTTTTGCAAAAATCACAAAAAGTCAGTTTATTTGATGTGAAACTTTCACCGGGGAAAATCATTTTCCCTCTATATTCTTTTTTCGTGGAAAAAGTGACCTCACAAACACATGCCGTGAGCTTCCCATGAGTGTTTTATTTTGTTTTGTTTTGTTTGTTAATGTAGGTATGTTGGTGTGGGGGAGTCCGATGAAGACCAGCTCTTTTACTACTTTGTGAAGTCCGGGACCAATCCCAGAGAAGACCCTCTTTTCATGTGGCTGACAGGGGGCCTGGTTGCTCTACATGAAATAGGTATGCTGTAGCCATAATTTTTTATTTTATTTTAATGTATTTACATCTCAAAGATCCTAAAAGCTATTGAAAATGGAAGTTTTTAATTTATTTTACGTCCGATAATTTTGAAAGAATTGATATGACTCGAGATGTGATTGCAATTAAATGCACACACTGTCATTAAGGGTTTGGATTGATTGGTAGAAAGCCCAAGCCTGGCCCAACTGTAAAAATAATTTTGAGAAAAGAGAGGGTGGCGGAACTTGAACACATAACATGTCGTTAAGGGATAAGCACCCAAACCAGTTTATATAAGGATCAAAAGCGAGAAAACCGACCTAACTTTTTTTTCTTAAAATGTTTTCTAGGGCTGGGCTAGGGCCAGTCAATTATGGCCCGATCCAGGCTTGCTCCAAGAGGTCAGAAGTCGGGCCAGGCCTAGATCTTCCTCGGCCCGGCCCATGAATACCCCTACCATTCAAGAGTACTTATTTTTGTTGTCACATGGGATTCTTCTTCGATCAATTCAAACATTTCACATTTTATATACATAAATGAATTGGCATAGGATCGAATATGGCACTCATCTAATATCATCTTGATGAATTCAAACTGAAAAAAATTCTTTTAATGATCATTAAATTTGAGAGCCATAGATCAAAGGGGGTTCCAATGAGATTGGCGTTATGAATTTTGCATGTTACTTTTAGATCTTTCGATCTCCCATCTCCTCATGATTGGCATGGCCTTGGGTGGGCTTGACAAAAAAGTTGCTCCCTGATGGTGCTCGAGAGAGGATTACCTTTTAAAATATTACTATTGAGTTTTTGTTTTTGTTTTTATTTTTTTTTTCTGGTAAAAAATATTACTATAGAGTTGTTCATATTAAAGAGGACACTGTCCAAGTTACCAATTTTTTTTTTTTTTTCATTGCATTTGTGCGATGGTGTATAAGAAATGAGGCTAAGGCAATTGAACATGGATAAATCGGTTCCAAACTAGATATGTTAAGTATACAAGTGGAGCTCTTACAAAGCAATATATCTACAAGGATTTCACCTATGAGCAGACCACATAAATGCTATTGTGGTCTAGCTCGTAGGGACCACTTGGATTCTTCTGTATCATTGGGATTGAGAAGGATAGAAAGGTATTCTGTGGATAAGGCTTATGCAAAAATTCAGCCCGATCAAATTTCTCTAGCCCTAGCTAGATTTAACTAGCTAAAATTTTAATGGTCTTTTAACTATAGAGATTTTTGAGTCTCAATCCAGCTATGAATAATGGTTGATGAGCATAAAACTGGGCATAGTTAATGACAGATCATGGGGTATAAATTAAGGTGAGAAAAAAAGCTACACTAATGAAAGGTGGGCCCAAGTGGGCCCTTAGAGCCATACTGCACATGGAGTCCGCTTGAAGGAGAAAATCCTCTCCATATACTTTCAAATTGCAAGGTGATCAAGGCTTTGTAGACTCTTAAAAAATACATCCTTTTGTGAAATAGCTGTAATCTAATCCGATATCTAAATTCGGAAACTTTTGCACTGTATTTGAAGCCAAATTTCTCCCAGTCCAAAAGAACCTTTCCAAACCACACTTTTTTTTTTTTTTTTTTTTAAACAAGAGACGGGGCATTTTGGACAATGGGAAAACCATTGAGATCCCAAATGGGCTGTATAAAATTCTCCAATCTACTAAGGACCCATATGTTTCCATGGAATTGAACATACAAAAAAAAAATATATATATATATATATATATATATTATGGTTCAAATGAGGTCAAACAAAGGATCATTAAATACATGAGATGACATTAGAGGTAAAGGAAATAAGGTTGAGATGTTGGTGGAATCTAGACTTTCCAAAGATGTGAGTTACTAGGATGATGGGCAGGTGGCTGAGTATTCATTTTGCATCTCCTCCGAAGGAATTATTTGATGATCAATTTTGGACATCCAATGTTATTCTTAAATTTTAACATCTAGATATGCATTTTAGAATTCTTAAGAATTGAATTACATGAAACAAAGCACCTAATATGTAATAATCAACAATCTGTATCTAGGGCATCTCATTTCGAAATTAAAATCTATTCAACTAATTATAAATGAATGGTGATACGTCTTGCCCGTTACATTGCAGGCCCTTTGATTATAGAGTACAAGGAGTACAATGGCAGCATACCAGGTTTATTGCTGAACCCACATTCATGGACAAAGGTTTGTAAGGCCAAAATAATTTTTCAATGAACTAATTTTGAATACGGCCATGAGCAGTTTTAACCATCGGATTTCTTTCAATCTCATTGTTGATTGTGCTGAAATTTTTAGATTGCAAGTGTCATCTTTGTGGATTCAACTGTTAGGACTGGGTTTTCATATTCAAAAGGCAACAAGAAGAGCGGAGATTTTAAAGTGTCGAATGAACTCTATCAGTTTCTAAGAAAGGTGAACAACTTTAACTATATATTCAACCATATATTTTTTATGTGAATTAGATGCTCAACTACATTGTCTTTTTATGAAATAAATACAATGTTTAGCTAGTTACATAATTCAAAACTACTTATGGACTGTTTGCCTACTTGGAATTTGATTCCTAGGACTACTAAGTAATGATGGCTTATTATCAAAGAGGATAAAAGAGGAGGGATTCTTAAGTGGATCTAAAATCTCCCCCTTGATAGGAAATTGATACTTTTCACCCTGACCCTAGTATAAATTCAGTCCCATGGAAGTGATGGTCTCATCTACATCTGTCACGACTCAAGCTCGAGATTGAATTACTCAGGGCTAATCCTGGGTCGCGAGATCATCATACTTACTCCCGTAGACTCGGAATTAACCGAAGTTAAGACGAAATCCACAAGGGATCAATCATGCGTACCTGTCAAATGTACATTTTTGCGGAATACATATATACATTGACAATTGCAGAATACATATAAGTACTTTACATTGGAGGTAAAGTTAAATATACAAAATTTCATTTCCTAACAAGTCAACCATTGCATATTCAAATACAATGCGGGTGACATCTACTTACTATTCAAAATGAATATATAAAAGTGTTTACCATAATATTTCCATGATTAATAACAAGTTCGTTCTAAAATTTCCAAAATAGCTTTCAAAATGTTCCAGTTCACTCGCCCTTCAATTGATAAGTCCACAAAACTAGGTCATTAGGTCATCATTTCATTAGCATTTGTGGACTTGATTAGGTTTAATTGCATAAAATTGCACTCAATTTCATGATTTCATGCATTTGAGGTTATTTTTGGAAACATGGTCAAAATTGGTCAAAATTCATTGAATTGCATGACTTTTGTGAAAGTAAGTTTTTCTCATCACATTTATCACCCAAAAAATTAGGCTTTTGGTTTCATCAATGTATATCTTGCTATTTTTGGCACCATGTGCTATTTTTGGATAGTTTGTCATCTTGGTGTATCATTAGGAATGTAGGGTCCCATGCATGATTCATGTTTATTTTATTACATGTAATTAATTTATTTCTTTCAATTTGTAGGAGAAATCAGCATGGGACCAAATTGATGAAATTTGAGAAGAGAGGTCAAAGGAGAGTCAAATAAGCAAGCAAAGAAAGAGTCCAAGCATGCCTTGGACGTCCAACATGGGCTCCACACACCCCATTGCATGCCAACATAGAAGTTTCCATTTGTGCACAATTATTCTCGGATTTTTCAGGGGTAGCAACTTAAAACGGTCATAACTCTCAAACCGAGTGTCGGATCGGTACAATCTAGCCACCGTTGGAAAGCTCTTTTCGAGTAGATATCCGTGGAGCCCAAGATTGCATGAATCAGAGCTATATTGAGGGAGATACGACCTTGGGAAGTTGTCTGCTACAGTTTTAGGCGGGAATTGCAAGAAATCTCAATATTTGGAAAGTTTCTTCCTTCTACATCATCATGCAAATTTTAGAGATATTCTTGGAATTGTACAAGGAAGGTGTGTGCATCAAGAAATCTAATAAGGCAAGGAGATCTCTAAAATTTAAAAGTCTTTCCAAAGAGGAGAAACCAAGTTGTATTGGAGGTCCACTAGTGGGGTCCACAAGTCTTGGATGTCCCACATATGGGAGCACAAATTTAGGCACACAATCTGAATTTTTTTGGAATCCTTCTCATGTGCAATCTTAAAGACCTTTTGAGGAGTCCAAAGATGGAAAGAATGGGACCACAAGACTTTATCATTAGCAAGAAAAGTTGCCAAGATAGGAGGGTTGCTTGGAGTTCAAGCCAAGATGGAAAAGGAGTCTTACCAAACAAGGAATATGAAAGATTATAAAAAGAGAGCCAACAAGAGGGTTGGACGTCCAATAACTCTTGTGTAGCATCTTGGAGATTTTCTCTCTCCTTTCCATTCCACTCTCATCCACCCTTTCTCTCTCTAAGTCCCTTTCTTCTTCTTCTCCCTTCTAATTCTTTAGACATAGGTTGAGAGATCATGTTGAGAGAATGAAAAAGAGAGAAGAATATTAATTTTTTGTACTTAAAGATCAAGGAATAAAGACATTATTTGCATTGATTCTGCATATTCTTCATGTAAGTGATTTAATTTTCTTTTTTCTAGTTCTTTTATGTGTTTTGATTGGAGACGATATTTCACATGATTAGATCTAGGGATTTGAAAATAAATTAAACAGATTAAAAGTCGAGAGACATCAAATAGTCACTTGCATAAATTTTTCCTACTCTGAGAAGAGAGGACTGCATCATCATCGCATTGTCAATACTTGTAGGATTGTCTAGTTTCTAGATCTTTGGTACTACTTTTCCGCTTTTTATTTTTCCAACCCTTTTATTTTTATTTTAAGTTAATATTCTGATTATTTTTTATTTGCAAATTCTAGACTTAAAAAACCCAAACTTGCATCTTTCTATGTTTTGTAGAACTTTCTATTTTTATTAATTGCATAATCTATGGTTGGAAAGTGTTTTTACATACTTCATATTTAGAAATTGCATTAGGATAAGTTTTTGTTGCTGAAATCACAAGATTATCAACTGATTAGAAAGATTAAATTCGGATTTGGTAGAAGAATAGTGAAAAATGCTGCACAGTTTCAGCAGAATTGACCCAACTGGGTTACAAAAGTACGTGATTTAAAAACCAGTTAAACGTTGATGTTTTAGTCCGAAAATTAGCAGATTTAAAGTATGGTAATTGGACTTTGAAACCCCAGAATTTCAGTCAAAAATAATCTCGGGAACCGTGTCAACCAGAGGCTCAAACAGGGGTACTTGGTAAGCCTACGATCAGATTTCAGCAGCAAAACAGTTCAAGTAGGCATCTTTAGGATATCATATCTTTTTCGTTTTAAGTCCTTTTTCCGTTATTTTTTTGTTTTGTTGTGTTCATGCATCATCAGAGTATTGATTCCAGCCATTAGATTTAGGTTCATATCATCTTAGATGAGTCGTACAGTCCAGAGAAATTTGGCCTGTGTAAGAGTTTCCATACTTAGAATTTTTAAAGCATGCATCAGTTTTTTAGAAACTTGCATAAAATTGCATTGTTAGCATTTAGGGCATTATAGATCATTCATATTTGCATAAAAAGTGATTTTGGTAATTAGTATCTAATTTAGGAAATTTTGTTTTGATTTATTTTATATTAAATTGGTTGTTTAATTTGTGTATTCTTTTGCAGGTTTTAGTATTATCTAGATTAGGTTTCTTATTTAGATTAGTGTTTTTATTTTTGGAAAGTTTCTTAAAAAGCATTGCTCCCTGTGGATCGACCTGGTCTCACCAGATTATTACTACAATTGCACCCTATACTTGGGGTCCGATCAAGTTTTTGGCGCCGTTGCCGGGGAGCGCCAGTAAAGGTAACTTTCTGACTTTCTATTTAAATCGTGCATTACTTTTGGCATCTTGCTAGAAATAGGGGGTGCACGCTTGGAATGTTGAAACTGCCCTAATTTGGATTAGGAAAGTGCATGGAATGTTAGCAACTCACGTCATTGATTTTTAGAAAATTCCAAAAAGTTACCAAAATTTCCAATTTTTTTTTTTTAGGATTTATTTTTGTAGTTAGCTCCTTAAGGAAGGAAAGTGGAACTAAGGCCTGAAGCTGCGTTCTTTGGTTAAGCTCGATGCCTAAGAAAAGCCTTGTCCCAAAAAGGGAGATAGTCAAGCTATTCGAGGCAAGTGGTTTTTAAGCGGGACCGTTGTGACCTCACCACTTACCTGGGGGCTAACCTGGTCGAGTTGACTTCATAAGTTCGAGTTAAGGGCTAAGGTGAACCTTTTAACCTTTAGTGAGTTTAGTTGTTGTTCTAGGTTAATTTCTTTATTTTCACCAAATTTAAAAAAAAAATTAAAAAAAATTAAAAAAAAATCAAGATTCCCAAAAAGAAGGATAGGCCTCCACCAATTTGGCAAAGAGATTCAGGGCATAGATTAAGAAGGAAGGAATCTCCGATTAATAGCAATATTGAAAACTTTGAATCTCCTTTGAGACCATCACCAATGGCGAGTGGGTCCGGTATTGGCAACAACAATAATGACCGGAATGGCCGGAATGACAATGATAATAATGAGGAGGTAAACCAAAGGGCTAGGAGTTTACGAGACTACCTCCAACCCACACGAACAACCACACCTTCTTGCATGGTCGTCCCACCCAATGTGGGAAATTTTGAAATAAAACCGGGCGTGATACAATTACTCCCTAAGTTCCATGGCCTCGATTTAGAAAGCGCATACTCGCACTTTAGGGAATTTGAAGAAGTATGTGCCACTTTACACTTCAATAATATTGGGGAGGACATAGTCAAATTCAGATTATTCCCTTTTTCACTGAAGGAGAAGGCAAAAATATGGCTACATTCCCTTAGGCCCAATTCGATTACCACTTGGAATGTTATGGCGAGAGAATTCTTGAAAAAGTTTTTCCCGCTTCACAAAACCAACACTTTGAGGAGACACATAATGAATTTCAAACAAAAAGACAAAGAGTCTTTCTTCAAGTGTTGGGAACGCTACAAAGAGCTCTTACAAGCCTGCCCACATCATGGATTCGAATCATGGCGCGTAATTGGTATGTTTTATGATGGGTTAACTTCTGAAATGCGCCAATTCGTTGAAACGATGTGTAATGGTGAGTTTTTGAGCAAAAACCCAGATGAAGCATGGGACTACTTAGATTCTTTGGCAGAAAGTGCCCAAAATTGGGACACTTCGGATGGAATTGACAATCCAAGGCAATCGAATAATCCTAAGGGAGGGGGGAATATATCGACTTCAAGAAGATGAAATGGAACTCAATGCAAAAGTAGCCTCCCTAACCAGAAAAATTGAAGCCATGGAAATGGGGAGGAGTAAACAGCCCGTCACCGTGTGTGGTATTTGTGACTGTGACACCCACTCTTCAGAGGATTGCCCAACAATCCCAGCTTTCAAAGAGGTGTTACAGGAACAAGCCAATGCTACTAATGCATATTAGAGGCCGTTCAACAATCAACTTGGTAACTCGTATAACCCCACTTGGAGGAACCATCCAAATTTCAGTTGGAGGAATGGGCCTACTGCTAATCAGGAGTCGGTCTGTAAGGTCTGTGACCTTACTGGGTCAGTTTGGGCCCAATGTCCGACCTGACCCGTTTAAATGCGTATTTATTTTAATTAATTGTATTTTAGATATTTAAGTGGGTTTAGATTTTTGAGCGAGTTTCTTTTAGTATTAGAATAGTATCTGTGAAGTTTCGTGCGATTCGGAGTTCGTTTGATCATAGTAAGGGGGTAGTTTGCAATTTAGGGAAAATTGAGTGTTTTTCCGAAATGTTCCAAACGCCGTGATTTTTGCGATTCGATGATCAGAAGACCTTCAAGTGGCCCATTCTTTACCGGGCCCACTTAAGGGTTAATTAAGTCTTTTTCCCCTCCCTCTTCTTCTTAATCGATGCCAAGCCCTAATCTCATTCTATTCTCTGCAACGAAGAATAGACAGCAGCCCAGTTTCTTCTTCTTTCTTCCTCAAGCCAGAACTCCACCCAAGAAAGCTCCTTTCGAAGATCTGATCCGGTAGATCTCAATCTCTTCCTCCCCTCTTTCTTCCGGTACAACTTCCGGTAAGCTTCCTCTCTTTTCATATTTTTCTTTAATCTTCCTTTTGGTTAGATTTAGGTTAGATCTGAATTATTTTCTTTCCTTTGTTATTCCTGGTATGTTAGGTTTCGTTCTGTCGGGTTAGATTTGTGATTTGGGGGTAGAAAGGCTTCTCCTCGAAAGTCACACATTTCTGATATTTCTTCCGGTTGAGGCAAGTAGATTCGCAATTTCATATTAAACATGCTTGTGGTTATAATTGACTGTTGTTATACATTCTGTAGATTAACCCCTTTAATTCCAAGCATGTTCTTGTTTAATTTGATAAATGTATGTTAGGTTTGAATCTGGTAATTGAATGGAATTGGTAATAAATTGGGGGTAATCGAATGCTTGGTTGGAATGAGGTTGGAATGGAATTTTGGAGAGAGCAGGAGGCTCTTCTGATGTAGAAATGGCCTCTGGAAAGGTCTGAAAAGAGAAGAGAAAGAATGGGTTCGGAACAGTTCAGAAAACCCTCTGAACTCGCGATTCCCGTGCAGGCCGGTCGACCGCGGCTTTGGCCGGTCGACCTCGCTAACTGGTCGGTCGACCGGGCCCCTTCAGCCGGTCGACCGGGGACACTACCCGTGAGGCGGAAAAGGGCTCCGTTAGAAAACCAGAGAGCTGGTTTTCGCAGGCTTCTGTAGGTTGACCGGGCCCACCTGGCCGGTCGACCGAGCCCTTTTGCCGGTCGACCGCGTCTGTGCAGCCGGTCGACCGCGCCATTTGGCCGGTCGACCGCATCTATGTAGCAGGTCGACCGAGGACACCTTGTTGGCCAATTGCGGGCTACCCTAATGGAACTAAACATGCCTTGTTTCTTTTGGATGGAAACTAAAACTCAGGTTTGGGTCTTAGATGTTGGAAAACATGAACCTATTATCACTTGACCATAAATGTGAATTAAATCGAATCACGTTGCTTGGTGTGGATTCGATGGTTGTCTAGGTATTCGGGTATTACGTGTATTGTAACCGATTGCATATGGAAACTGAAATGACCAATGCCTTACATTATTGTACACCAAGGGATTTCCCTCGTAGCATTGTCGATCCGAATTCCATATGTACTCTGCTAGGATATGTTGAATACAGGGATGACAACATTTTACCTAGGAATGGATTGTAACTTCTTTTTGATTCATGAATCGTATCCGTTGTAAATTTACCTTGTACACTCTTGACATAAAATACCTAATTAAAGGTGAAACATAGATTCTTATAGAATTAGGACTTGGACCTGACTTAGAATGTATCGTAGGAACCTTGTCTTGTATGATAAACTTGACTGGCTAGAAATGAAAGGGGGTTATCACGTGTTGGAAATCTTGTATTGTTTTGATGAGATAACCCCAGGATCTTGTCTTGTACATTGGAACTAGCCAGACTTGCTTGTCTTGTTTGTCCTTGTGTCAGAACCACTTTAGGATTTGTTTGCATATCATGGCCATCTGCAGTATGGGGTTTAAAACGACGAACCGGTTACTCGGTTGTCGGGGATGGGCAGTCGGCGTAGGACGGCGTCCATGGCGTAGAATAGCTGGGAACGGGCATTGGACCGTGCTGCTATTCCCAGGACCGGGAGCTAGGATCCTACTGGAGCCAGACCTTGGTATCAGTAGTCTTGTACTTGTACGGACTTGTATGGATTGTTACTGGTACCCCGGGAGGTGGCATAGGACATCCTCGGAGTGTCCCTCTTGTCTTGTTCTTGTTTTGCATTGCATGGATAGTGGTTATTGTTAGATGATTGTTAGAAATTCTTGCTATTGACTCCACTTATACATATTCTCGCTTTATGCCTAGACTTGCTATCATTGTATTCTCATGATGATTACCTGTCATTATTCTGTATTTGATACATGTCATATTTATTATGTTTTGCTTATCTATTGCTCAACATGTTGTTGACTTTGTTTCCTTGGTGTGCAGACACATCAGGTGATGCCTACCTCTACGAGGAGCAGGCAGGTGAGGAGATCCCAGAGGATCTCCAACCAGTCGAGGAGGCACGGGAGTGGTGTGCCGATGACGTAGAGTAGCGTCATCATTGCCCGGTACAGGAGAGAGTCACGTGGAATTAATTATAGATTCTTTATTCTTTATTTCCCTCGTTGGAACTTTTTAACCTCATTGATTGATTCCTTTTATTGGCCTTAGTTATTTGGGAAGGCCAATGTAATAATTAACTTGATTATAGATGTTTTATCTCTTTCTGTCAACTTTAATTTTATATTGATGAGATATTATCCTCTGTTCAGATTACCATGTGTATAGAGTTTTATGAACTCAGTATTTAATGAATTGAAAAGAGGCATGAAATGTATAATCCTCACCGCGGACTACGATTCGTGGGCCCAAAGGACAAAATTTTTAATTAGTCCTAAAATTCACTCTCCGGATCCGGTTATTTCTTTAATCGGGTTCGGGGGACGTGACACGGTCCCTCAAAGACCTACACATCAAGGTGGTGACTTTAGGCCCTCAACACAAGGAGCCCAATACACACCACCCCCTCCTCAGTCTCAAAATAGGTCTCTGGAGGATCTGCTGACAAATTTAATTCAAACTCAGAATTCCATCATTCAAAACAATCAACAAACTTTTCTAGACTTTCAAAAAGAGGTGAGAACCTCAATTGGCCAACTCAGCAATGCCCTTCAAAATAGGGAGAAGGGGGCTTTCCCAGCCCAACCATATCCGAACCCTAAGGGACAATATGAAGTGGCCAATGTAGGCCCTTCTACCTCAAAGGAGCAAGTGCAAGCTGTGACCACTTTGCAGAGTGGTAAAGAAATTTCAAAAGATGATCCGAAAAAAGGAAAATCATCTGCATCCACGGATCAAAAAGTTTTTTTAAATAAGGCTGAATCTAAAGAGGTCTTAGAAAAGGTTGCTGATGACAAAGAGAAGGAACCCGGAATTTCTGAGTACAAGCCTGTGGCCCCATTTCCCCAACGACTGAGATCGCCAAAGCAAATGGTCCCAAATGAGGACATTCTGGATCTCTTCAGAGAAGTCAAGATTAATATCCCGCTTTTGGATGCCATCAAACAGATTCCATCTTACGCTAAGTTCCTCAAAGATTTATGCACAATCAAGCGTAAGATGCATGTTTCTAAGAAAGCTTTCTTAGCTGAGCAAGCAAGCTCGATTCTAAGACAAGATGCTCCCCCCAAATATAAAGATCCGGGATGCCCCACAGTATCGTGCATCATTGGAAATATCCAGATCGAACAAGCGTTACTCGATTTGGGAGCTAGTGTCAATCTACTTCCTTACTCGGTTTATCAACAATTGGGGCTAGGCGAGTTGAAACCCACCCAGGTCACTCTTCAACTCGCTGACAGATCGATAAAGAAACCGAGGGGGATGGTGGAAGATGTCTTAGTACAAATAGAGAAGTTCTACTTCCCAGTGGACTTCATAGTTTTGGATACCCAACCTGTGGCAAACGCTAAGACTCAAATTCCGGTAATATTGGGTAGACCCTTCTTAGCCACTTCAAATGCACTTATCAATTGCCGGAACGGGGTAATGAAGCTTTCTTTCAGAAACATGACCATTGAGCTCAATGTTTTCAATGCGTGCAAACAAATACGGGATGATGGTCCTGATTTTGAAGAGATTGATATGATTGAAACAATTGTTCAAGAATCTCTTGCGGAGTTAGCCGACCCCAATTCCTTGTACCCTTTTGAATCTGATTTGCCAAATTCTCTTGACATTGAAAATGATCCTGTTCGGATGGCCAGTAATGTGTGGAACCTGAAAAATGAGGAGCTAGTACCATCTGGGTCTAAGTCTCTTCCCTCTCAGGTAAGGCCACCCAAACCTGAGTTGAAACCTCTGCCAATTGACCTCAAATATGCATACCTAGGGGTTGATGAAACGTTCCCAGTTGTAATTTCTGCGCACCTAGACAAGGACCAAGAGGTGCAATTAATGGAAATACTTAAGCAGCACAAGGGTGCAATCGCATGGACTGTGGCTGATATTAAAGGCATTGACCCTTACGCGTGTACCCACCATATTTACCTTGAAGAAAATGCAAAACCATCTAGACAAATGCAACGCCGGCTCAACCCCACCATGCAGGAGGTGGTTAGGGCTGAAGTTTTAAAACTTCTGGATGTGGGTATCATCTATCCGATCTCGGATAGTCAGTGGGTCAGCCCTACCCAAGTAGTACCAAAGAAAGCTGGCGTCACTGTAGTCAAGAATGATAAGGATGAACTCATCCCTAGCTGGATACCCTCAGGTTGGAGGGTATGTATTGACTACAGAAAGCTTAATGCGGTCACACGTAAGGACCATTTTCCGCTACCCTTTTTGGACCAAATTTTGGAAAGGGTAGCAGGCCACCCATATTACTGCTTCTTGGATGGGTACTTAGGATACAACCAGATAGAAATCGCCCCTGAGGACCAAGAGAAAACCACATTCACATGTCCCTTCGGAACTTTCGCCTACCGGCGAATGCCCTTTGGACTATGCAATGCTCCCGCTACCTTCCAACGCTGCATGTTGAGCTTATTCAGCGATATGGTGGAGCGTTTCCTTGAGGTCTTCATGGATGATTTCTCCGTTTTCGGTAATTCTTTCAAAGACTGCTTAAGTAATTTGGAAAAGGTCCTTGTTAGATGTGAAGAAAAGAACCTGGTGTTAAATTGGGAGAAATGTCACTTCATGGTTCAAAAAGGAATAGTCCTTGGCCATATTGTTTCATCCAAAGGAATGGAAGTTGACAAGTCGAAAATAAATCTGATCTCCAATTTGCCCGTCCCAAGAACCGTTAAAGATATCAGATCGTTCTTAGGGCATGCAGGCTTTTACAGAAGGTTTATAAAAGATTTCAGCACTATCTCTAGACCACTGTGCAACCTTCTGTTAAAAGATACTCAATTTGAGTGGACTGAGGCCTGCCACGAAGCTTTCACCAAGCTAAAGGGCATGCTGACTTCTGCTCCGATTATGCAACCGCCTGACTGGAGCCTGCCCTTTGAACTTATGTGTGATGCAAGTGATTATGCGGTTGGGGCTGTGTTGGGGCAACGTAAGGAAAAGAAACCTTACGTGATTTATTATGCAAGCCGAACTTTGAATAGCGCACAGATCAATTATTCCACCACAGAGAAAGAATTATTGGCTGTGGTCTTTGCGCTTGACAAATTCCGCTCATACTTGCTAGGATCCAAGATCACCGTGTTCACCGATCATTCGGCACTGAAATATCTCCTTTCTAAAAAGGATGCAAAACCGCGCCTCATTCGTTGGATGCTTCTACTCCAGGAATTTGATATAGAAATCCGTGATAAGAAGGGAGTAGAAAATACAGTTGCAGATCACCTATCACGACTAGTCATTTCCGAATCTTTGGAATCCACACCCATCCAGGACACCTTCCCTGACGAACAATTGTTCGTAGTATCCCAATTACCCTGGTATGCAGACATTGCCAACTATCTTGCAACAGGAACAGTCCCAGAACATTGGAATAAGCAAGATAGGGATAAATTCTTTTCTGAGGTCCGGAATTTTTTCTGGGATGACCCGTATTTGTTTAAGTATTGCCCAGACCAAATCATTAGGAGATGTGTGCCAGATGATGAGCAAAACAGTGTCATCTCCTTTTGTCATTCACAAGCATGTGGGGGCCATTTCTCTTCTAAAAAGACCGCCTTTAAGATTCTGCAATGCGGTTTTTACTGGCCCACCCTTTTTAGAGATGCCCATAAATATTGCAAGTCCTGTGAAAACTGTCAAAAATTGGGTTCCATCTCAAAAAGGAACATGATGCCCCTAAACCCAATTCTGATCATTGAGTTGTTTGATGTATGGGGTATAGATTTTATGGGACCGTTTCCCCAAAGTTTTGGCTATCTTTACATTTTAGTAGCTGTTGATTATGTGTCCAAGTGGATTGAAGCTATCCCATGTCGGAAAAATGATGCTAATATTGTCAAGAAATTTCTAAAGGAGCACATATTTTCTCGATTCGGGACCCCACGAGCCATCATTAGTGATGGTGGCACCCACTTCTGTAATCGTGTAATCGAAGCATTATTGAAAAAATACGGAATTACACACAAAGTGGCTACCCCTTATCACCCCCAAACTAGTGGGCAAGTTGAGGTCTCAAATCGGGAAATCAAACGTATATTGGAGACCACAGTAAACCCTACTCGGAAGGATTGGTCACTCCGACTATCCGACGCATTATGGGCTTACCGCACTGCATTCAAAACTCCAATAGGAATGTCTCCATACCGACTGATTTATGGGAAAGCTTGCCACCTTCCGGTGGAATTGGAACATAAAGCATATTGGGCAATAAAACAACTAAACTTTGATATGGAGAAAGCTGGCATTAAGAGAAAATTTCAAATGAATGAATTGGAAGAGATTCGCAACGAGGCTTATCAAAGTTCTCGTATTTACAAAGACAGGACAAAGATTTTCCATGATAAAAACATTTTTAGAAAAGCTTTTCACCCTTCACAAAAAGTCCTTCTTTACAATTCTCGTTTACATCTCTTTCCTGGGAAGCTGAGATCTCGCTGGAGTGGCCCCTTTATTGTTAAGCATGTCTTTTCGCACGGGGCAGTTGAGTTAGAGAATCCTAAGGATGGTTCAGTTTTCAAAGTAAATGGGCAACGTCTAAAACCATTCTTGGAACCATTTGATTCAAAGGACACTATTTTACCTCTAACTAGTCCTGACTATCAGGACTGACGAGCGTTGGATCTGACAGCGTTCCACTCTGTGTACATATATAAATATATCTTGCTGCTTTGTTTTTGTGTCTTTTGCCTCATTTTGGACAGATTCACGGGAGAGCTGCAGTATCCCAGGTGCTTTCTACACTTTACCCTCTGTTACTTTTATATTCCTCATGTTTTGTATTTTCAATGATTCATTTCCACATCGAGGACGATGTTCATGCTAGGTTGGGGGGTAGGGATAAGCACACCTGTCCATCTTTAGACAAAAGTTTTACACTTTTTATATAAAAAAAAAAAATCTTTTTTTTTATTGTTTTGAAAAAAAAAAAAAAAAAAGAGTGGAAAATTTCAAAAGGATTTTTACAAAACGAAGATACCTTGAATTTCGGAATTTTCAATGCTTTGCGCAAAAAAAAAAAAAAAAAAAAAAAAAAAAAAAGGAATAGATGGTTCACTATTTTGTTTAAGGAAAGAGTTTTTGGAAAAGTGCTGAATTTTGATCCCTCACCTTTGCACAGTCTGTATACGTTTTCAAGGTTTTGAATGTGAAGCTATTATTTCCGTTTTCTTTGACGATTGGATTGAAAATATGATGGAAAATCGACCCTTAGTTTCACAGTCTCCTGGTTCATATGGGTGGTCTAATCAGCCACAAACTATTGAATTAACTCGGGCACATGGAAATGGCTTCCTATTGTTGGGGACCGTAAAAAAAAAATAAAAAAAAGAAAAAAAAAAGAAAGAAAAGCAAAAAAAAAAAAAAGAGTGTTTAGAATGTGACTAGTTTGGGTTCGTAGCCTTTTTTAACTCGAGCTAGTAAGCCCGTAGGGGTATTTACATACCTAGTGCCCTAAAAACATCTGTTTTGGGAGTCATTGGCTGAATGCTTGTTACATGGGTTAATTAGAAAGCTTAAGGGACCTGGGCATTGCACAGTCACATGTGTGCGTAAGAAAAAAAGAAAAGAAATAATACATATATATATATAAAAAAAAAAGAGTGCGGCCTTTGAAAAAACAGTAGTGCGAAAGCCGTCATGGTCGCCTTGAGAGGAAAACTGTTTTTCTTTGCTAAGGTTAGGTGGCCCAAAATTTTGGATAAAAAATCGTTTTCACGGAAATTTTTGGTGGATCATTTGATGCCTATGTTTTTTCGTATACGCACTTTATCACCGTGCACGATCAATTCAGCATGATTTCGAGAATTTCTGACCAAAAGATGAGATTTGTGAACCTAATTTAAGATTTGCCTTTGAAAAATTCCAAGAATCGAGAATATCCGGTGTTTGCAAATTTTCTTTTGGAAAGTTCCCATGGTTTTGTTAGGTTTCTATTTCAACTCAAAATAAAAATAAAAAGTAAAAAAAGAAAAAAAAAAAAAAAAGAAGAATTTTGTGGGTACATTCACTGCAAACCCCCACGAGGCACAACTCGTCCACTAGGGGGAACCTAGGGGTTTAAGGGCTTATTGCATACGCTAAATGCAGTCGAGAGTACCAGCGAAAGTGGTGTTTTTTTTTTTTTATTTCTATTTTCTGCATTAGTTTGTTTTCGTTAGGACTAGTTTATGTGTTTTATTCCTTATCGCTTATTTTGCTAAGGGACTAGCAAAAAGCTGGTTGGGGGGTGTGATAAGTCCACAAAACTAGGTCATTAGGTCATCATTTCATTAGCATTTGTGGACTTGATTAGGTTTAATTGCATAAAATTGCACTCAATTTCATGATTTCATGCATTTGGGGTTATTTTTGGAAACATGGTCAAAATTGGTCAAAATTCATTGAATTGCATGACTTTCGTGAAATTAAGTTTTTCTCATCACATTTATCACCCCAAAAAATTAGGCTTTTGGTTTCATCAATGCATATCTTGCTATTTTTGGCACCATGTGCTATTTTTTGGATAGTTTGTCATCTTGGTGCATCATTAGGAATGTAGGGTCCCATGCATGATTCATGTTTATTTTATTACATGTAATTAATTTATTTCTTTCAATTTGTAGGAGAAATCAGTATGGGACCAAATTGATGAAATTTGAGAAGAGAGGTCAAAGGAGAGTCAAATAAGCATGCCTTGGACGTCCAACATGGGCCCACACACCCCATTGCATGCCAACATAGAAGTTTCCAATTGTGCACAATTATTCCCGGATTTTTCAGGGGCAGCAACTTAAAATGGTCATAACTCTCAAACCGGGTGTCGGATCGGTACAATCTAGCCACCGTTGGAAAGCTCGTTTCGAGTAGATATCCGTGGAGCCCAAGATTGCGTTAATCAGAGCTGTATTGAGGGAGATATGACCTTGGGAAGTTGTCTGCTACAGTTTTAGGCGAGAATTGCAAGAAATCTCAATATTTGGAAAGTTTTATCCTTCTACATCATCATGCAAATTATAGAGATATTCTTGGAATTGTACAAGGAAGGTGTGTGCATCAAGAGATCTAATAAGGCAAGGAGATCTCTCAAATTTAAAAGTCTTTCCAAAGAGGAGAAACCAAGTTGTATTGGAGGTCCACTAGTGGGGTCCACAAGTCTTGGATGCCCCACATATGGGAGCACAAATTTAGGCATACAATCTGAATTTTTTTGGAATCCTTCTCATGTGCAATCTTAAAGACCTTTTGAGGAGTCCAAAGATGGAAAGAATGGGACCACAAGACTTTATCATTAGCAAGAAAAGTTGCCAAGATAGGATGGTTGCTTAGAGTTCAAGTCAAGATGGAAGAGGAGTCTTACCAAACAAGGAATATGAAAGATTATAAAAAGAAAGCCAACAAGAGGGTTATACGTCCAATAACTCTTGTGTAGCATCTTAGAGGCTTTCTCTCTCCATTCCACTCTCATCCACCTTTCTCTCTCTAAATCCCTTTCTTCTTCTTCTCCCTTCTAATTCTTTAGACATAGGTTGAGAGATCATGTTGAGAGAATGAAAAAGAGAGAAGAATCTTAATTTTTTTCTATTCAAAGATCAAGGAATAAAGACATTATTTGCATTGATTCTGCGTATTCTTCTTGTAAGTGATTTAATTTTCTATTTCTAGTTCTTTTATGTGTTTTGATTGGAGACAATATTTCACATGATTAGATCTAGGGATTTGAAAATAAATTAAATGGATTAAAAGTCGAGAGACAACAAATAATCACTTGCATAAATTTTTCCTACTCTGAGAAGAGAGGACTGCATCATCATTGCATTGTCAATACTTGTAGGATTGTCTAGTTTCTAGATCTTTGGTACTACTTTTTCGCTTTTTATTTTTCCATCCCTTTTGTTTTATTTTAAAATTAATATTCTGATTTTTTGTTTATTTACAGATTCCATATTTAAAAAAACCCTATTCGCATATTTCTATGTTTTGTAGAACTTTCTATTTTTATTAATTGCATAATCTATGGTTGGAAAGTGTTTTTAGATGCTTTATATTTAGAAATTGCATTAGAGTAGGTTTTTGTTGCTGAAATCACAAGATTATCAACTGATTAGAAAGATTAAATTCGGACTTGGTAGAAGAATAGTGAAAAATCCTGCACAGTTTCAGCAGAATTGACCCAACTGGGTTACAAAAGTACGTGATTTAAAAACCAGTTAAACGTTAATGTTTTGGTCCAAAAAATAGCAGATTTAAAGTATGGTAATTGGACTTTGAAACCGCAGAATTTCAGTCAAAAATAATATCGGGAACCGTGTCAACCAGAGGTTCAAACAGGGGTAGTTGGTAAGCCTGCGTTCAGATTTCAGCAGCGAAACAGTTCAAGTATGCATCTTTAGGAGATCATATCTTTTTCGTTTGAAGTCCTTTTTCCATTCTTCTTTTTTTGTTGTGTTCATGCATCATCAGAGTATTGATTCCAGCCATTAGAGTTAGGTTCATATCAACTTAGATGAGTCGTACAGTCCAGCGAAATTGGGCCTGTGCAAGAGTTTCCATACTTTGAATTTTTACAGCATGCATAAGTTTTTTTAGAAACTTATATAAAATTGCATTGTTAGCATTTAGGGCATTATAGATCATTCATATTTGCATAAGAAGTGATTTTGGTAATTAGTATCTAATTTAGGAAGTTTTGTTTTGATTTATTTTATATTAAATTGGTTGTTTAATTTGTGTATTCTTTTGCAGGTTTTAGTACTATCTAGATTAGTTTTCTTATTTAGATTAGTGTTTTTATTGTTGGAAAGTTTCTTAAAAAGCATTGCTCCCTGTGGATAGACCTGGTCTCACCAGATTATTACTACAATTGCACCCTATACTTGGGGTCCGATCAGTTGCTGGAAAAGAGAAAATGGGGGAAAGAGCTCTCTTTTATAAGCTACACAAGTGGGCTCCACCTTCAAGTAACCTAGTTGGGCTGAAATAGTGGTTTTCGGGGCTCCGGATGAAATCGACGAAGAAGGAAGAAATGATCGTCGAAATATCTAGTTTCTAAAAAGTTTATGTTTCGCGGGTTTCGGGATTAACACTAATTTGGTACAGATTTAGTATAAAAGTATTGTTTTGCCCTTGAAGCTAGAAAAGTCAAGTTTCGGGGTTTCGAACGAGAACGGGATCAACATGAAAGTTGAAAGCAATAACGAGATAAACAAAACGGGATAAAATACAAATCAAGAAAACCAATATAAAACCTCAAGTATACAAAAAGCCATAAACAAGGAACCCCCAAAGGGCCCCACTAATACCAAAGGTACTCAAAATCCCCAAAGCTATTTCAAAGCTATACTAAACCACTAAACCAAACTCCACAAGACAAATCAAGACTAACACGCAACTAACTAAGCACTAATCGAGATCACTCGGGTCGGGGTCTTACATGTTGTACCTCCTCACTTCGGTAACTAAGGTCAACATCCCGATATGCTCTTGTCACTTCGGTGATAGAGGACTTAGCTTTGTGTGGATGTCATTTTGCTTGTTTCCCGATTTCCTTGGATACCTTACATGTTTTATATTGTATATTGTTTTCCAGTAAACGATTCTTCTGTTTTATGAAAGTAATTGTTTTAACAGGTTTAAATGTTTTCCAAGGTAATTTCTATTATTGTTATATCTTTTCACCCACCTACCAAACCGTTGTGTTTGACCCATTACTTTGATACTCAGGTCCCATCGTTCGTTATCCCGAGGAGGAGCACGAGGAGGCGGTCGTTGAACCGCAACGATTAGTTGAGTGGCATGCCGACAATGTCTTTTAGACATTTGGAAGTCCGAGTTGCGTAACATCTTGGGCTATGATTAACCATTCTTTTGGGATAATTATATTGTTGTATTGGCCTTTGTTGGCCTTTAATTTTTAGGAATGTAATTAAATAATCTTTTGTATAAATTCTAACTTTATACTTTTGGGAAATAGCTAATGATCATTGCTCATTATGATGCTTGTTATAAATGTATTATTAGACTCGCTATTTTGGATACGAATGTATGAATTAGATTTTCTACACACTTTCGAATTTAAAAGAAATATTCATGTTGTTGTGATATCCTCACCGCAGACACCTGTGGGAAATCACGTATACGAGTGGCATCTTTTCATTGGCTCGTATATGTATTGATTTAAAATAAATTCATGGTTTGGTTACCGTTCATCATCCATTACATCACAATTATAGTCCCGATCCTGGATTAGGCCCCTTGACCCGGTCCGGGGTCGCGACAAATGGTGACGCAATCAACGAAAATCCCTATACAAACCTCCGGTAATAGCCTACCAATCCTAGAAAACTTCTGATTTCTGACACATTCTTTGGTCTTTCCCACTTTACTACTGCCTTAATCTTGGACGGATCCACTGACAATCCTTCCTTGGAGATGATGTGCCCCAAAAACGTTACTTGCTCTAGCCAAAATTCACACTTATTGAGTTTTGCATACAGCTGGTTCTCTCTCAAAAGCTGCAACCCTACTCTCAAGTGTTCTTCATGCTCTTCCTTGGTCTTGGAGTACACCAAAATATCATCAATAAACACTACCACAAACTGGTCTAGATACTGTGCAAATATCTTGTTCATCAATGCCATGAACACTGCTGGTGCATTGGTTAATCCAAATGGCATCACTAGAAGCTCATAGTGTCCATATCTTGTCCGGAAAGCTGTCTTCAGTACATTTGACTCTGACTCTTAGCTGGTGGTAACCGGATCTCAAATCAATCTTCAAAAAAGACGAAGCACCTTGTAACTGATCAAACAATTCATCTATCCTTGGTAATGGATACTTGTTCTTGATTTTTACTTGGTTCAATCTCCTGTAATCAATGCACATTCTCATCGAACCATCTTTCTTCTTGACGAACACCACCGGAGCTCCCCATGACGAAATACTAGGTCTTACAAAACCCAACAATTATTGCAATTGTGTTTTTAATTATCCCAATTCCGCCGGAACCATTCTATATGGTGCAATGGACATCGGAGCGATCCCCGGTAATAGCTCAATAGTGAAGTCTATCTCTCTAATGGGTGGCTATCGCGACCCCGGACCGGGTCAAGGGCCTAATCCGAGATTGGGACTGTTATTTGTATAATTAATGGTTGGTAGTCCATACTAAGAATTTATTTAATCCAAAACGTATACAAGTCAATAAAAGGTTGCCACTCGTATACGCGATTTCCCACAGTTGTCCGCGGTGAGGATATCACATCAACATGAATATTTCTTTCAAGTGCGGAAGCGTGTAGCAAATCTAATTCATGCATTCATGTCCAAAATACCTAGACTAATAACACATTCATAACCAGTATCAAAATGAGCAAAGATCATTAGCTATACCCAAAAGTAAGTTAAAGTTTACATCAAGGTCATTCAATTACATTTGCCAAAAACAAAGGCCAATATGACAAAGTATCAAGTTCCAAAGGAATGGTTAGTCCCAACCCAAATGTTACGCAACTCGAACAACCGAATGTCTAAACGACATCATCGACCGCCTCCTCGTGCTCCTCCTCGGGGTAACTAACAACGGGACCTAAGTACCAAAGCGAAGGGTCAAACACGATGGTTTGGTAGGTGGGTGAAAAGATATAATAACAATAGAAATTACTTTGGAAAACATTTAAACCTGTTAAAGCAATAAATTCATAAAACACAAGAATCATCTTTCAAAACATATATGCAATGTAAAACAAGTAAGGTATCCAAGGAAATCGGGAAACAAACAAGCTGGCAACCACACGAAGCTAAGTCCTCTATCACCGAACTGACATAAGCATATCGGGATGTTGACCTCAGTCACCGAAGTGAAGAGATGCAACATAAGTAACATATACATATACATAATAATACGGGACATGACCACGGTAGCAAACCGGGCATCGGGAACCACAGTAGCAATCTGTGGCATCAGGACAAGACCACGGTAATAACCGGGTAGCGGAATCCAAACTGCAGCTGGCGGGACGGGAGGGGGATCTCCAAGTCGGTAGATCAAACCGGCAAGGTAATCCAAGCTTAGTGGTGCCGACTCATAGGTCAAATGACAATTCGAAACATATATAAAACGTATCAAGTGCATGTATGTAAACGGGCAAGACGGGATCCTCAAAGGCACAAGTATCACTCTATTCGAGCATGTATAAACGGACTAGCAAAATGCTAAAATACAGTTTCAATACTTTCGGGAATGATAATTCATAATTTGTAATTTTTAAGACAAACATCAAGATTCGAAACTAATCAAGGTGAATAAGGTTTCGTATGTCCATTTTAATAAAAATTGGTACTCCTTGAGTTTGGAGACATTCTGGGCTCTTTATACGGCTTAGGGATTTTCAAAACTTCAAACGAAAGCTTGTAATTCAGTTTCTCTTTTCAAATGGGTTCAAACAATGCTCATGAGCCTTCCCATCACAATAGAGTTCCCAACAATCACCTCTCAATCATTTTAACATTTTATCTATGCTCCTAGAATAGCCCAGGTGAACAGTGCTGGTCGCTCGAGCGGACAAGAAGTTCGCTTGAGCGACGAACTCTCTGGAATGGCTTTCTAGGGAGGTTCGCTCAAGCAAACATGTTGGCTCAAGCGAACATATAGTTCGCTCGAACTAACGAGGTTCTGTGAGAGTTCTGATATGATTCTGGGAAAGTTCGCTCCAGCGAATATAGGTTCGCTCGGACGAACTGTCTACTGGAATGGTTCGGAGCCTTTTTTGGACAGGTCGCTCGAGCGACCTGTCCAGAAACTGATTTTGGGATAGTTCTGCTCTCTTCCTTTTTTCCACTTCTTACAAGCTCCCTTAGCCACACTTTCTCATCAAAATGAGAGGGTCAAATCCTCCTTCTTACAACATTCAAAACAGCATCATCACTTCATCAACATCAATCAAAACATCTTTTTCTTCTTGGCCACATTCATCCACAAAAGAGGGGAGAAAAATCACAATCACAAGGATTCATTTATATCAAAACAAGTAATAAATGAAAGGCTATAAATGCAATGTTTCAACCATCTACAAGACTCATAGACTCATTCATGAGTATTTATTTCAAATCAATGCAAGACAATAAAACCATGTATAGTATGATAAATCAACACATTTCTCATAAAATCATTTAGTGCACTAGTCATCAATTCATCCACTTGCCTCAAGGTCTCTAATCAATAAATCAAGCCTCTAACACTCACTCCAAGCCAAGCTCCAAAGCTACACAAAAACCCCCCAAAACAAACCCTAAAATGGCTCAAAACAAAGATTAAGAAGAAACAAGCTTCAATAAAGGAAATGGAGCTTCTCAAAGGCTTGAAGAATACAAATCTAGAAAATGGAGAGGATTGCTTACATGAAGGTTCTCCAAATGGTCAACACAAGCTCAAAGAGGATCTTGAGAATAGAGGTTTTTTTTTCAAAAAATGGTATCAATGAGAAGTCTTCAATGAGAGGAAGAGAATGGTGGAGTCCATTTCTCAATTTATGCAAGGTTTGGTGATGATTTAGTGATGGGAAGCAAGAAGAAGAGTGGAAAGTGAAGAAAAGCCCTAGCTTTTGGGTTGTGCTGGAAAAAGGAAGAAGGAAGAGATGGCTTCCTTATAAAGCAAGTGGAGAGTGGGCTCTACCACTAGAAATCTTGTAGGGTCAATATCATGGTTTTTGGGACCTCGGATGAAATCGACGAAGAAGGAAAAGTTGTTCGTCGAGATTTCTAGTTTCCAAAAAGCATATGTTTCGCGGGTTTCGGGAATATCAAACATTGGGTACAGATTTATTGTAAAAAGACTATTTTGCCCTTGAAGCTAGGAAAGTCGGGTTTCAGGATTCGGGACGGGAAAGGGATCAACATGAAAGTTGTAGAGATTAACGAGATAAGTAAAATGAGATAAAAACATAAATCAAAGGAATCTCGAGTAATCCCCCAAGTAAACGCAAGGTCATAAAAGGAACCCCCAAAGGGCCCCACTAATCACAAAGGCACTCAAAATTTTCCAAAGCTATAACAAAGCTATTCTAAACCCAACTAAATCAAAAACCACTATCCACGCTTAAAACTAACACACGACTTAATTAACACTAATCGAGGTCTCTCGGGTCGGGGTCTTACATCCTGGATATTTGGTCTTCCAAATAAAATACAAAACTCACCTCAAGTAGAAGATGTGGGTACTTCTTCTACACTTGGTCTCGTAATTCCCATGTTGCTTCTTCCGGTCCATGATTCTCCCAAAGTACTTTCACCCACTGGATAGTCCGTGTCCTCAATTATTGTTCCTTCGTATCGATGATCTGAATAGGCTTCTCGACATAGGTAGCATCTTCTCTGATTTCCAATGGTTCATGTCGGAGTACATGGGAAGGATCAGGAACATACTTTTTCAACATTGACACATGGAAAACATTGTGTACGCCGGAAAGCTTAGGAGGTAAGGCTAATCTATATGCCACGTCATGAATCTTGCTCACAATGTTGTATGGTCCAATGTATCTCCGTAATAACTTGCCTTTCTGCCCAAATCTCAATGTTCCCATAGTCGGTGACACTTTCAAGAAAACCTTGTCTCCTTCTTTAAACTGTAACTCTCTTCGGTGAGACTCTGCATAGCTCTTCTGTCTACTCTGAGCTACTTTTAGACGTTCTTGGATCTGTTTGACTTTGGCACTGGTTTCACTCACTATGGATGGTCCATGGAAACTACGGGTACCAACTTCTTCCCAACAAACAGGTGTCCTACGCCTTCTGCCATACAATGCCTCAAAAGGCGCCATCCCAATGCTTGAGTGGTAACTGTTATTGTAAGTGAACTCACACAACGGTAGAGTTTCATCCCATTGAGTCTTGAAGACTAACACACAAGCACGGAACATATCCTCAAGAGTCTGAATTGTTCTCTCTGATTGGTCATCTGTCTACGGGTGATAAGTTGTACTGAATTGTAGCCTCGTACCCATAAACTCATGCAAAGTCTTCCAAAATCTCGAGATGAATCTGTTGTCTCTATCAGACGTGATGGAAACGTGCTGACCATGTCTGCTGACAATCTCATTGACAAACAACTCTACCAAAGGTAACATGTGCATCTTCTTTCCTGTCTTCATCGGGGTGAAATGAGCTGACTTGGTGAGACGGTCCATAATGACCCAGATACCATCATTGCCTTTGCTGGTCCTCGACAATCCCAAAATAAAGTCCATGGTGATGTGCTCTCATTTCCATTCCGGAATCTCTAGTGGTTGCAATAACCCTGGAGGCTTCTGATGCTCTGCCTTAATCAACTGACATGTCAAACACTGGGAGACCAATGCTGCTATTTCTCTCTTCATATTGTTCCACCAAAATCTGTCTTTCAAGTTCTAATACATCTTCGTGTTGCCTGGATGCATAGAATACCTTATACTATGAGCTTCTGTCATGATATCATTCCTCAAATCTTCAATGTTAGGCACGCCCAGATGATCACGGTAGTACAAAACTCCATCAACAATGCAAAAATCAGGACAATCTGCTATATGTTCTGAAATCTTGGCCAACTCTAGATCTTGCAACTGACTGTCTTTGATCTTCTGTATGAAGGAAGGCTCAGACACTGACATGTTTGCTAACACTACACCCTTCTTCAATGGCAGTAAATCTATTCTCAACTCCTCAAATTGTTCAAAAATACAAGTGCCAATGAGATTTGCCAAGCCAACTAACTTTCTACTCAAAACATCAGCAACTACATTAGCTTTCCCCGTGTGATATTTATTGGAAAATCATAATCTTTGATGTATCCATCCATCTTCTCTACCTCATATTTCATTCCTTCTGAGAAAACAAGTACTGTAAGCTGCGGTGATTGGAGTGAACCTTAAATTTCTCTCCATAGAGGTAATGTCACCACATTTTTAATGCAAACACAACCGCTGCTAACTCAAGATCATGGGTGGCATAGTTCTTCTTGTGATCTTTCAACTGCCGGGATCCATAGGCTATCACTTTTCCTTCTTGCATCAACACACATCCAAGTCCAATATTTGAAGCATCGGTAAAAATGGTAAAACCACCGCTTCCAGATGGCAAAGTAAGGACTGGTGTTGTGGTTAATCTCTTCTTTAGCTCTTGGAGACTATCTTCACACTTATCTGACCATACATAAGGCACATTCTTCCCTGTCAACTTTGTCAAAGGTGAAGCCATTGATGAAAATCCTTGCACAAACCTCCGATAATAGCCTGCCAATCCCAGAAAACTTCTGATTTCTGACACATTCTTTAGTCTTTCCCATTGTACTACTGCTTCAATTTTGGATGGATCTACTGACAATCCTTCTCTGGAGATAATGTGTCCAAAAAATGCTACTTGCTCTAGCCAAAATTCACACTTATTGAGTTTCGCTTACAGCTGGTTCTCTCTTAGAAGCTGCAATGCTACTCTCAAGTGTTCTTCATGCTCTTCTTTGGTCTTGGAGTACACCAAAATGTCGTCGATGAATACCACTATAAACTGGTCTAAGTACTCCACAAATATCTTGTTCATCAACGCCATGAACACTGCTGGTGCATTAGTCAATCCAAATGGTATCACTAGAAACTCATAGTCCATATCTTGTCCGGAAAGCTGTTTTCAATATATCTGATTCTCTGACTCTCAGCTGATGGTAACCGGATCTCAAATCAATCTTCGAGAAATAAGAAGCACCTTGTAACTGATCAAATAATTCATCTATTCTTGGCAATGGGTACTTGTTCTTGATGGTCACTTGGTTCAATCTCCGGTAGTCAATACACATCCTCATGGAACCATCTTTCTTCTTGACGAACAATACCGGAGCTCCCCATGGTGAAACATTAGGTCTTACGAAACCTTTGTCCAACAATTCTTGCAATTGTGTCTTCAATTCTCCCAATTCCGCTGGAGCCATACGATATGATGCAATGGAGATCGGAGCGGTCCCTGGTAACAGCTCAATAGTGAAGTCTATCTCTCTAATGGGTGGCAAACCTGGAATCTCCTCCGGAAAAACGTCCTGGAATTCCTAAACAATTGGGATCTCCTCCACCCCTTGGGACCGTTTATCCTCCATAATAAATGCCAAATAAGCCTCACATCCACTTTCCAGAAGTCTATCAGCCTTCAACGCTGAAATAAACCCTGTACTAGGATTACTTCTGTCTCCCCGAAACAACACCCCTGCGGTGTCTTATCCAATCTGAAGGTGAGGGTCTTATGGAAACAATCCATTGTAGCATTGTACCCTACTAACCAATCTATCCCTAGGATGACATCAAAATCATACATCTCCAATAAAATGAGATTTGCTGGTAACTCTAACTCTCCTATCATGACTGAACAACTAGGGTAAAAGGTCCCACATATAACTTCTTTACCTATTGGGGTAGCCACAATCAAAATGAAATCCAATTCTCTAGCATGCATATCAACCATCTTTGCAAATTTTGGAGAGATAAAAGAGTGAGTAGAGCCAGGGTCAAATAAAACCTTGACTCGAAATCCACAAACAAGAAGTGTACCTTCTACAACATCTCTTGTTGCCTTTGCATCAGCTATGTTAACTGCATAGATTTGTCCTTTCTGTTGTGGCCTGTTCTGAGCCTGTTGTGGCCTGCCTTGTTGTGCATTTCTGTTCTACTGTGGAGGACACTGATTCTGATTATGCCCTTGATGACGGGCTTGTTGTTGTTATTACTATTGTGGTCTATAGTGGTGCTTGTTGCTGAAGGGGTCTTGCTTGGTTCTGCACAACCACTGCATTTTGAAGTGGTGCTGGACGCTGGGCTCCTTGCTGTTGTTGATTCTGCCTACTCTGTCTTGGGCAGTCTCTCATCTGGTGATTCATGGAACCACATCTGAAGCATGCCCCTGTGATGGTACGGCATTGAGCACTCTCATGGCTCTTACCACAGTGGATACATACCACTTGGTTCTGTACATTGTGATCCTGCTTCTGTCTCTTATGTTGTTGGTTCCACTGTTGGTTGTTCTGCTGTTAGGGTTGTCTTTTGCCTTGAAGTCTAAGAATCTTATGGTGGAAATTCTCAAATTTATAAGCCCTCTTGACTGCCTCTTCGAAAGTGTAGGTGGTACAACCCCCGTAGCATCCCTCTCAATGATGGGGTTCAGTCCTTCGAGAAACTTAGCTATCTTCTTCTCCACTGTGTCCACCAACTCTGGACCGTATCTTGACAATCTCTCGAATTTAGTGAGGTATTCAAGGACTGTCATATTCCCTTGGAAAAGCTGCTGGAACTCCACTGCCTTCTGTCTCTTGATGTGGGTGGGTACATACTTATCCCCAAACTGCCTTTTGGAACTTGTCCAAGCCACTGCATCTGCCATGTGCCTGTACTCTTCTCTAACTGTCTTCCACCAAATATCTGCTGAACCGGTGAAGAGAGATGTTGCAAGCTTGACTCGCTCTCCTCCAGTGCATTGGAAGATCTCGAAGATATCCTCGGTATGCTCTAGCCAGTCATCTGCAGCTAATGGGTCCTCTGATCCAAGAAACTCTTTTAGGCCTCTCTTCTTGAACAGTTCAAATAGGGCATTTGGATCATGTTGTCTCTGATTGATGACGATAGCAGGCTGAGGTTGGACTGGTTTAGGCCTCCTTTGCAAAACCTCTAACAATTGCCTTTGCATGTCTTGCAATTCCCTAGCATGGTCTTTATCTTTCTTCAGCATCTGTTCTTGCAATCTGGCCTGATTCTCATTTGCCTGACGCTATTGATCTAACATGGCTTGCATCATTTGTTAGAACTGATTCTGCATGGTATTGTCAGGGATGTCTTCTTGGACTGGCCCTGTATGCTCACTGTTACTCGCTGTAGGATTGCCATTTAGTTGCCTTTTACGAGGTGGTATAATGTTGCAAAACAAATTGTTAGCACATGATAGTAAATAAAGGGTCACACATTGCTCACACGATACTAACTAACGAAAATTCTAACGAATCCTCGCCATGTCCTTAGGATTTCTAGTTTCTTTTAATTGCCTGAAACACGTCTCGCTCTGATACCAGTCTGTCACGACCCCGGACCGGGTCAAGGGCCTAATCCGGGATCGAGACAGTTATTTGTATAATTAATGGTTGGTAGTCCATACTATGAATTTATTTAATCCAAAATGTATACAAGTCGATAAAAGGTTGTCACTCATATACGTGATTTCCCACAGGTGTCCGCGGTGATGATATCACATCAATATGAATATTTCTTTCAAGTGCGGAAGCGTGTAGCAAATCTAATTCATACATTCATGTCCAAAATACCTAGACTGATAACACATTTATAACTATTATCAAAATGAGCAATGATCATTAGCTATTCCCAAAAGTAAGTTAAAGTTTACATCAAGGTCATTCAATTACATTTCCCAAAAATAGAGGCCAACAAAGGCCAATATAACAAAGTATCAAATTCCATAGGAATGGTTAGTACCAACCCAAATGTTACGCAACTCGGACAACCGAATGTCTAAACAACATCATCGGCATGCCACTCTACTAATCGTTGCGGTTCTCCGACCGCCTCCTCATGCTCCTCCTTGGGGTAACCAACAAGGGACCTAAGTACCAAAGCAAAGGGTCAAATAGGACGGTTTGGCAGGTGGGTGAAAAGATATAACAATAATAGAAATTACCTTGGAAAACATTTAAACCTGTAAAAGCAATAAATTCATAAAACATAAGAATCATTTATTCAAAACATATATGCAATGTAAAACAGGTAAGGTATCCAAGGAAATCGGAAAACAAACAAGGTGGCAACCACACGAAGATAAGTCCTCTATCACCAAAGTGACATGAGCATATCGGGATGTTGACCTCAGTCACCGAAGTGAGGAGATGCAACATAAGTAACATATATATATATATACATAATAATACGGGACATGACTACGGTAGCAAACCAGGCATCTGGAACCACAATAGCAATCTACGGCATCGGGACAAGACCACGGTAATAACCAAGTAGCGGGGTCCAAACTGCAACTAGCGGGACAAGAGGGGGATCTCCAAGTCGGTAGATCAGACCGGCAATGTCAAACCCGGACCCAGGTTTAGTAAATTTAATTATCTATGTAGTAGTGATTAGTATCTAAGTGGGATTAGAGGATGATTAGTTGATTTTAAGCTAGATTAGACTTTTGAATAGCTCTGGGGGATTTTGAGAGGCATTGAACTTAGTTTGACATGGGCTCGGGCGCCGGTGACGCGTGCTGGTTTGGGAGAATTTATTCTTGATTTCGAAAAATTCAAATTTTTACCCCTTATAATTTTTTTTATTGATCCTAACAACTTTCATGTTTTATCCGTTTGAATTTGAAATTTTGAAATTGCGTTTTTCGAGAAAAAAGGGCAAAATTGACTTTTCGCACCAAATCTGTGCATGAATTTCGAAGTTTGCAAATCATGAGAAAAATATACTTTTTGGAAACTAGATTTTTCAACAATCAACTTTGTCTTCTTTGTCAATCTCGTTTGAGACCCACAAATGATAGATTCAGCCATGTGAAGATTTCAGTGCCAATGGGACCCACTTCCTCAATTTAAACAAAACTGACGTTGGGTTCTCTTCTCCATTGCCATTTCCTGCAGCAGCTGAACTGAGAGAGAGCTTTTCTTCTTCTCCCTTCTTCCATCCCTTCTCTCCTTTGCATGTTGGATTTTCCTTGACCCAAATGAAGATTTGAGTGCACAACTATCTTCCTCATCTCTCAAGCCTTCTATTAACCCAATTTTTCAAGAGATTCAGCTGGGATCATCTTCCTCTTGAAGCTTCTCTCCATTGTTAGAGCATCTAGATGTGAGCAATGGCTTTCACCTTTCATCAATGATCTTTTTGGACCCTTTGGAATTGTTTTATCATACATGCAAAAGGGGTTCTTTGAGAGCCCTTTTCTAATTTTGAAATTGGTGGATTTTTGTATGTTTTCATGGGGGTTTTTGTAGATTTGGGAGCTTGCTGTGAGAGAGGAGTTTTTAGAGTGGATTGTATTTCTCTTTGGAGTCGAGGCAAGTGAATAATCCTATTTGAGAATGCATGCTACATAAACCCTGATTTCTCTTGAATTTTTTATTTAGAAATGTTAGGTACTTCAATGTTGTTTTAGTTATAAGAGTATGAATTTTAGATTTGGGCTAACGGCATTCATTACTCAACTATTTGGTAAACAATTCAAATGGTTATTCCTTAGCTATTCACATTTTAAAATTCTGAAGTTGATTTCTTGATGACCGAATAAAGGCAATGGTTTATGGTTGAATGGTTGTTATCAATGCTAAAAGATGGTTCAAATTGTGTAAGAAGGAGGGTGGAATTGAATGAGAAAGAAGGAGGGAAAATAACTAAGAAAGAAGGCAAAATAGGTGCAGAATTCTGCACCAGATCGGACAGGGCAGAGCCCAGTTCGCTCGAGTGAACCTTGGGTCGCTCGAGCGGGCCAGGCTCTGTCTGGTAGCAGAGCGAGCCAGAGAGCTAGCCGCTCGAGCGAGCATTGGGTCGCTCGAGAGGCCAAGTTTCTGGATGGGCTTCGCTCGAGCGAACCTTGGGTCGCTTAAGCGAACCCTGGGTTTTGTCAGGCCCATTTTCTAGCCTATTTTTCTCCCTTTGTTTGATAGGTATGATTCCCTTATATATTCATGAATGATAGGGAAAGGTAATACTGAACTAAAACATCTTGTATTGTGTAAATTTCATAGGAAGAATGAAGGGAAAATTGGTATTGAAATTACCAAGGGAATTACTTTAAATCTTGATGTACATTTTGTGTCCTCAATTATCGGAGATTTTCAGTGGCATCAAACCTTTCGCTCATAAACCAATTTGAGGGACTAAATGTGATCGAGGTGACCTTTGGTAAACCATTGAACCATTATACATTTCCTTATTCCAAGTCTATAAACTTGCATGTTTTTCCATAAATTGAATTGAATTAGATTTGAGTGGTTCGTCACATCTAAAAATATCGTTAAGGCTACTCATTTAGTTCGTCTGAATTTATTAGTCTGTATCTGTTTGGGAGTAGTCCTTTATTGATTTCGAAAATGTATTACTATGATTTAATTTGCATTGATCCAGGTTTGGGTTTCAAAAGACACCATAAAGCTTAGGTTACCTTGTTGGACTGATCAACCAGCTTGGAATCTTTAAAATTATTTGTCAACTGCAGTTTGGATTCTGTCTATTCCGGCCATGGCAACGGTTCTGTTTTTCCGGTCTCACGGGTAGTGGCAACGGTTCTGTATTTCCATCCCACTTTATGTGGCAACGGCTCTGTTATCCCTGTCCCACGCGCAGTGGCAACGGTTTCTGTTTGCTCTTATTACTTCGGTAATAGGAGAATATAGCTAAGTGTGGATTGCCAGTACTTTTACTCAGTTTATTATGCTTCTTTAAATTATCAATGATTCAGAAATGGTTTCTCTATTTCATCAATATTTACCGTTTAGACTTTCAGATATTTTATAAATGTTTTATAATGTTTTATAATTATTGTCATTCTTTTATCTATTTATTTGCTTGCCGGACCGTCGTGTCTAATACTTCTTGTTTGGTGCCAAATTTTGACCCCACTTGTCACGCCCCCGGACCGGGATCCTAAGAAGAGGTCCGGGGAGGTGAGGGGTGATAATATTTCTCCCAAGATCCGCGTGTGTGAGGATCCATAAATCACAACACTGTCTGAATATTTCTGCGGAAGCTTTTGTGGTAATGCGACCCGGAGTCCGCGGACATCATCGGATTCCGCGTCGCATAGAACCCCTAGCATAAAGCCATCATTTTGTGAACCATATCAGACTGGAATAAACCAACATAAATAAAATACAGAGCTGACGGTAACAGGATATTACATTTCCATATATGTTCAGGTTACAAGTAACAATGTGCATTAATTACAATCCCAAGAAAGGCTAATAGAAGCCGAACAATACAAACTAATATCCACTACCCACATGTGACGAAACTCCGATGTCAAGCCCAATGTCTACATGACATAGCCGACAAGACAACCTGCAACTCATGGCTCCACAGCCACAACTCTCAGCTCGGGACGGGAAACTGAACCTGAGTACGAAAATAGTGGGTCAAACACGACGGTTCGGCAAGCAGGTGAAAAGACATAACAATAAGGAAAATACCTTGGAAAACATTTAAACCTGTCAAAACAATAGTTTCATAAAACGAGGTAATCATTATTTCAAATACGTATGCAATATAAAACATGTACGGTATCCAAGGAAACGGGAAACGAGCAAGATGGCAACCACACAAAGCTAAGTCCTCTATCACCGAAGTGACATGAGCATATCGGGGTGTTGTCTCAGTCACCGAAGTGAGGAGATGCAACACAAGTAACATATACATAATATAATACAATACGGGACATGACCACGGTAGCGAGCCGGGCATCGGGGACCACAGTAGCAATCTGCGGCATCGGGACAAGACCACGGTAATAACCGGGTAGCGGGATCCAAACTGCAGCTGGCGGGACGGGAAGGGGTCTCCAAGTCGGTGGATCAGACCGGCAAGGAAAGCCAAGCTTAGTGGTGCCGATTCATAGGTCAAATCATGTAAAACGAGACATGTACAAATCATATGCAATGCATTTAAATAAACGGGCGGGACGGGGTGCTCAAAAGCACTAATATCATTTCATTCGGGCATGTATAAACGGGCTAGCAAAAATGCTAAAATACACTTTCAATGCTTTCGGGAATGCTAAATCAATATTCGAGAAATTCGGGTTATTATCGGGATTCAAGACAAATCATAATTCGAGAAATTCGGGCTATTATCGGGTTTCAATATAAATCAAGTGAATAAGGACCCCGTATGTCTATTGTGATGATCACTTGGTACTCCTTGAGTTTAGAGACATTCCGGGCTCTTTATGCACTTTAGGTATTCAAACCTTAATCAAATTTTAAATAAACAAAACCTAATAGAGAGGGGAACCTAAGCACAACGTTAACCTAGTAGTACCTTACAACCTACTCAGTCATCGAAAGGAAAACGGATGCGCGATATCCAAACAAACCAATTTCGCGTTTAGATAAGAGAAAGAATATCCCGTCGTTCCGTACCGTTCAAGATTGAATTAGGTTAAGTACCGATACAACCGGATTAACCGTGTGGTAATGTCGGTTCAACCATCCTCAAAGGAAGTCAAACGGGTCCACAAAAGGGTCACTAAGTTCCATGTAAAGTTCATCTAATCACAGGACAAAAAGTCCATTTAAGGTCCACCTAATCATGGGGCAAAAGTCCGTTGAAAGTCCATCTAACAAGGGCCAAAGGTCCCTTTAAAGTCCACCTAACACGGGGCCAAAAGTCCCTTTAAAGTCCACCTAACAAAGGGCCAAAAGTCCCTTTAAAGTCCATCTAAACAAAGGACAAAAATCAGTTTTTCCAGCAGGTTTCCAGTTGGGCCGGTCGACCTGGCCCATGGCCGGTTGACCGCGTACACAGGGGCTCGGTCGACCGCCCATGGGCCAGGTCGACCGGGAGTTGTAAGTTAAATGGTGAACAGTCTTTTGGTCAGGCTCCAGGGAACCTGACCTCTGTGTCGCCGGTCGACCGCGCCCTAGGCCGGTCGACCGCGTGCTCTGCAGAACTGGGACTCCCGCAGTTCAGCAGATTGCCCAACAGGGGGGCCTGTTCCAGTGTCGCCGGTCGACCGCGCCTCTTGGCCGGTCGACCGCGTACACTGCGTAACAGAACCCAGGTTCTGTTACAGCAGTGCAGTGGTCTTTTTATTTTCTCCATTCCTTTTCTTCATTCTTTCAAATCTGGTTAGCAATCTATTTCATGAATAAAACAAGCTATCAAGGCTTACCAATGTGCATTTATTTCAAGTCTAAGCAAGTCATTAATAACACAAAATACATGGTGAAATCATATGCATTTTTATCAAGACTCATTCAAAGATAAAAGGGTCAAAACATCCACTTGCCTTGGGTCTTTAATCAATGAAAAACCAGCTCTAATCACACTTGCAAGCCAAGAACAAGATCTCTACAAAAAGCCCTAAAACAAACCCTAAAATGGGTCAAAACAAGCAATAAGAAGAGAGAGCTCCTAATAATGCAAATGGAGCTTCTCAAGGACCATATGAACATGAATCTAGAAGATGAGGAAGAGATCTTACCAATAGGTTCTCCAAATGAGCAAAGGAAGCTAAATGAAGATCTTGTGGAGATGGGATTTCTTCAAAAATGGTACCAATAGGAAGCTCTTGAGGTGGTGAAGAAGATGATGTAATCTTATGAGATGTTGGTGCAAGATTGGTGGAGATTGATGAAGGAGAAGCCAAGAAAAGGCCAAGCAAACCCTAGGCTCAAGGTGGCTGTGCTGGAAAAATGGAGAAGGAAGAAGAGATGGGTTCTCTTATAGCATATGAAATGGGCTCCACCACTTAAGAACTTTGAAAGGCTGAAATAGCGGTTTTCGGGACTTCGGATGAAATCGACGAAGAAGGAAGAAATGATCGTCGAAATATCTAGATTCCAAAAAGTATATGTTTCACGGGTTTCGGGAATAACAATAATCCGGTACAGATTTAGTGTGAAAAGACTGTTTTTGCCCTTGAAGCTAGAAAAGTCAAGTTTCGGGGTTCGGGACGGGAACGGGATCAACATGAAAGTTGAAGGCAATAACAAAACAAGTAAATCGGGATAAAATACAAATCGAGAAAACCAAGATAAAACCTCAAATACACGAAAAGCCATGAATAGGGAACCCCCAAAGGGCCCCACACTAAAACCAAGACACTCAAAATATCCCAAAGCTATAACAAAGCTGTTTTAAATCCAAATTAAACCAAAAACCACGAGACACACTTAGAGCTAAAACACAGCTCAAAAACACTAATCTGGGCCTCTCGGGTCGGGGTCTCACACCACTCCCTTTGAGGCGGAGCGAGCGGAGGAGGGTGAGCCGGTTGGACGTGAGTGGCAGCCCAACGATGTCATCTAGACGTCGGGTTGGGTCTTAAGTTTCGAATCACCTTTTGGGAATGAATGATGTTATTTTGGAAACTCGTTTTATAGCCTTTGTTGGCTTTTATCTTATGTTGTGAATGTAAAACTTAAATTACTTTTGGTATTGTAACTTAAACTAACTATGGCCTTCATATTGATATATTTCTCATTTGATGCTTAGGTTTGATTGCCCATTTTATCTAATTGATAGGACTAAGTGTTTGCTACAACGCTTCCGCACATGTTGTATATTTTGGATATGATTTACTATACAGTAATGGATCGGTTTAGGGATCCTCACTGCGGAAACCTGTGGGAAACTAGCGCAATGCAGACGGGATTTTCTAACCCATCGCGCCACAGCCCCGGATCAGGGACTTGATTAGTTGGTCTCGGATCGGGGGCGTGACAAGACTGGTATCAGAGCAGAAATGTTTCGGGCAATTAAAAGGAAACTAGAAACATAGGATCGTGGAGAGGATCCGTTAGAATGTTCGTTAGCCAGTATCGATTGGGAATTGGGGTATGCTTTATTTATTATATCTTGTTGTACTAACAAATGGTTTTGCAGCCCCATGCCTCCCCGCAGAGACACATCGAATGCAAACCCTTCCGGTAGTAACAGTGGCAGTGGAGTAGAAAATCCTATGTCAAATCAATTTCAACAACTTATGCAAATGATGGTAGACCAACAACAGAAAGCTAATGAAAACCAAGCTAGATTCCGAGAACAACAAGCCAAACTCCAAGAACAAATGGCCAAGAAAGATGAGGAATTGGCACAAGTACAGAGGCAGTTGTTGGAAGTGTTGGGTAGGAGACCAAAACATGTACAGCCTCGACATATGGGTCATCAGATTATTGTCAATAATCGTGACGACAACCGGAATACATTATTCGAACGCTTTCGAAATAGAGGCCCAAAAGAATTCACCAGAAACGAGGATCCTTTGACAACAGATGACTGGTTAGTTCACACTAAGAACATCTTCAACCTTTTTCAGTGCACAGGCAGACAGCGAGTTCCTCTAGCAGCCTCTATGTTTATCGGCTTAGCTGATATTTAGTGGAAAACACTCAAGGATGGCTATCAGGACATTGCTAATGATATCGCGTGGACTACTTTCTAAGAGCAATTCACCGAAAAGTATGTACCCTCTCACATCAAAAGGCAGATGGCAGTGGAATTTCAGCTACTCACACAAGGAGACATGACAATCCTTGAATATCTTACAAAATTTGAGAGACTGTCCCGGTACGCACCAGAACTCGTGGACACCGAGCAAAAGAAGATCACCAAGTTCCTAGATGGACTAAACCCCATCATTCTTAGGGATGCTTCTGGTGTTGTACCACCTACTACTTTTCAAGAAGCCATCAAGAGAGCCTATAAGTTTGAAGATATCAATAACCAGATTATCAAGGATGCACAAAGGAAGAGGCAGCAGCATGGCCAGAAATCTAATCAAGGCAACAGGCCAAGACAGCATCAAAACAATCAAGTGCAAGGTGGATGTGAACATTGTGGAAAGAATCACCCTTCCCAACAATGCCACAGAGTCACCGGTCAATGCTAAAGGTGTGGTAGCACAGATCACCAAATGAGAGATTGCCCAAATTATAGAAACCAAGGCAATAGGGCTCCACAAATGCAAGCACCACAACAAAACCAACAAGTGGCTCAGAATCCACCAAGGCAACCTCAACAGCAGAATCAGCAACAACAACCTCGTCAACAACCACAAAATCAGAATGCCCGCCCATTTCAACAAAACAGAAATGCACCACAAGGAAGACCGAACCAGAATCGGAACAGGCCTCAACAGCAAGGTCGTCTAAATCATCTCAATCAAGTGGATGCTAATGCAGCAGGAAACGTAGTTGAAGGTACACTCTTTGTCTGTGGAGTAGAACCTAAGATATTGTTTGATCCTGGATCCACCCATTCTTTCTTATCTCCTATGTTTGCTAAATTGATTGATATGCCTGTTACCGAACTTGAATTTATTCTAACTATCACAACACCAGTAGGGAAACAAGTTGTTTGTAGCACTTATCACCCTAGTTGCACAGTTAAGATAGGAGATGTCACTTTTCCAGCAAACCTTATCCTATTAGACATGCATGACTTCGATGTTATATTAGGGATGAATTGTTTAGTAGGTCACCATGCCACTATGGATTGTTTTAACAAAACTATATCTTTCACATGGGATGGAATACACTCCAGAGTGAAATTTCAAGGAGAGAAAAGGATATCACAGGCTAGCTTTATTTCAGCATTGTTAGCAGCAAAATTATTAAGAAGTGGATGTGAGGGATTCATAGTGTTTATCACGAAGGATAAACGATCCCAAGGGGTGGAGGAAATCCCCGTTGTATGTGAATTTCCAGATGTATTCCCGGAAGAAATTCCAGGTTTGCCACCTGTTAGGGAAGTTGAATTCACAATTGAGTTGATGCCAGGGACTGCTCCAATCTCCATTGCTCCGTACAGAATGGCTCCGGCAAAGTTAGGTGAATTAAAACTTTAGTTGCAAGAGTTGTTAGAAAAAGGTTTTATTAAACCAAGCATCTCACCTTGGGGAGCCCCAGTGTTGTTTGTTAAGAAAAAGGATGGAAGCTTAAGAATGTGCGTAGATTATAGAAGATTGAACCAAGTGACCATCAAAAACAAATATCCATTGCCAATGATAGATGAGTTATTTGATCAGTTGCAAGGAGTAGAGTAGTTTTCGAAGATAGATTTGAGATCCGGATACCATCAGCTGAGAGTCAAAGAATCAGATATACCGAAGACAGCTTTCCGGACTAGATATGGGCACTTTGAATTTTTTGTTATGCCCTTTGGATTGATGAAAGCACCAACAATATTTATGGCACTCATGAACAAGATCTTTGCACCTCATTTAGATCAATTCACAGTTGTCTTCATTGATGACATATTGGTGTATTCCAAGTCAAGAGAAGATCATGAGCAGCATCTGAGGACATCACTGTAACTTCTAAGAGACAATCAATTGTATGCTAAGCTTGGAAAGTGCAAATTTTGGCTAGAGCAAGTTGCTTTCCTAGGCCATATTATCTCTAAAGAAGGTTTGGCAGTCGATCCAGCAAAGATTGAGGCAGTGATTCAGTGGGAAAGACCAAAGAATGTGACCGAAATCAGAAGTTTTCTGGGTTTAGCAGGTTACTACAGAAGGTTTGTGCAAGGATTTTCATCTATTGCAGCACCTTTGACCAAGTAAACCCGGAAGAATATGCCTTTTGTGTGGTCAGAACAGTGTGAAGCTAGTTTTGAATAACTGAAGAAGAAATTAACCACAGCACCTATTCTCGTTTTACCTTCAGGTAATAGTGGTTTTGTGATTCATACCGATGCTTCGGAGGTGGGATTAGGTTGTGTGTTGATGCAAGATGGCAAAGTCATAGCATATGGCTCAAGGCAATTGAAGGAGCACGAGAAAAATTATACAACGCATGACTTAGAATTGGCGGCAGTTGTCTTTGCATTGAAGATGTGGAAACATTATCTTTATGGAGAAAAATTTAAAGTCCACTCAGACCATCGCAGTCTCCAATATTTATTTTCTCAGAAGGAATTGAACATGAGACAAAGAAGATGGATGGAGTACATCAAGGATTATGATTTTCCAATCATTTATCATCCGGGGAAAGTGAATGTAGTGGAGAAGCATTAAGCAGAAAATCAGTTAGTGTAGCTAGTTTGCAAGGATTTTGCAATTTTCAGCAGTTTGAAGAGTTGGGAGTTGAATTTCAGCCGCTAAGAAAAGGAGTTGGGAGTTGAATATCTAAGCCTGTATTCATTCAGAAGATCAAGGAGAGTCAGTTCCAAGACCCGGATTTGGCTAAAATTGTCGAACACATTTCGGAACGCCCAGATTTTTTTCGAATCGTAGATGGAGTACTTTACTTCCGTGACCGACTTTGCATTCCAAGAATAGATAATTTGAGGAATGATATCATGGTGGAAGCTCATAATACCAGGTATTCTATACACCCGGGGAGTACAAAAATGTATTCCAATTTGAATAACCGCTTTTGGTGGAACAATATGTAAAGAGAAATTGCAGCTTTTGTATCCCGATGCATGACTTGTCAGCTAGTGAAGGCGGAACATCAAAAACCACCTGGTCTATTGCAACCATTAGAAATTTCAGAATGGAAATGGGTACATCTCACCATGGATTTCGTCTCGGGTTTACCTACTACCAGCAGAGGAAACAACGCCATTTGGGTTATAGTTGACCGTTTGACGAAGTTTGCACATTTCATTCCATTGAAGACCGGAAAAAAGATGCACATGCTACCTCTTGCAGATGCGTTCGTGAAAGAAATCGTCAGTCATCATGGTCAACCGGTCTCTATTACTTCGGACAGAGATAGTAGGTTTGTCTCAAGATTTTGGAAGACTTTGCATGAGTCCATGGGTACGAAGCTTCAATTTAGTACAGCGTATCACTCTTAGACCGATGGACAGTCAGAAAGGACCATTCAGACCTTGGAGGACATGCTTAGAGCTTGTGTGCTTGATTTCAAGACTCAGTGGGATGAGAGTTTGCCTCTCTGTGAATTTGCTTATAACAATAGCTACCACTCGAGTATAGGAATGGCTCCTTTTGAAGCATTGTACGGCGGAGATGCAGAACTCCAGTGTGTTGGGAAGAGGTCGATGAACGTAGTTTTCATGGACCGACATTGGTTGGGGAGACAAGTGATTAGACTAAACTCATTCATGAACATCTGAAGATAGCTAGAAGCCGACAGAAAAGCTATGCAGATGTTCGAAGAAGAGACCTACAGTTCCAAGTGGGAGACAAAGTATTTCTGAAGGTGTCACCGGTCAGAGGAACCTTGAGGTTTGGTCAAAAAGGTAAGTTATCAGGGAGATTCATCGGACCATATGAAATTTTGAGTCATGTTGGTGAAGTGGCCTACAGATTAGCTTTGCCACCAGACCTATCGGGTGTACACAATGTGTTTCATGTGTCGATGTTGAGGAAATATGTTTCAGACCCTTCACATGTGTTACATCATGAACCATTGGAGATTAAAGAAGATGCCACCTATATCGAGAAGCCGATCGGGATTATTGACACAAAAGAACAGGAGTTGAGGAACCGAACAATTCATTGGGTAAAGGTGCTATGAGAAAATCACGGGCCAGAAAAAACTACTTAGGATTTGCGTGATCAAGTCCAGAAGAAGTACCATCAACTATTACCCGAGGTTAGTGTTCATTTGGAGGACCAAATGCTCTAAGGGGTGGAGGATGTCAGACCTCGACCCAGGTTTAGTAAATTTAATTGTTTATTTAGTAGTGATTAGTATCTAAGTAGGATTAGATGACGATTAGTTGATTTTAAGCTAGATTAGACTTTTGAATAGCTCTGGGGGATTTTGAGAGGCGTTGGACTTAGTTTGACGCGGGCTCGGGCGCTGAGTGACGCATGTTGGTTTGGGAGAATTTATTCTTGATTTCAAAAAATTCAAATTTTTACCCCTTATAATTTGTTTTATTGATCCTAACAACTTTCATGTTTTATCCGTTTGAATATGAAATTCCAAAATTGCATTTTTCGATAAAAAGGGAAAAATTGACTTTTCACAACAAATCTGTGCATGAATTTCAAAGTTTGCAAATCACGAGAAAAATATACTTTTTGGAAACTAGATTTTTCA
>QPKB01000005.1:29008711-29173898 GCA_003546025.1 Camphora micrantha | reverse complement strand
CGATTTTTGTATTGATTTGGTACTCCTTGAGTTTGGAGACATTCCGGGCTCCTTATATACCTTGGATATTTCAAAACGTACAATGAATATTCGTGATGTGGTTCCTTTCTCAAACGGGTGTCAAACAATGGTTATAAGTCTTCCCATCACAATAGGGTTCCCAACAATCCTCTCTCAATCATTTTAATATTTCATTCTCACTCCGAAAATAGTCCCAAGATGAACAGTGTTCATCGCTCTAGCGGACAAGAAGTTCGCTTGAGCGACGAGCTCTGTGGAAAAGTTTTATGCGATGGTTTGCTCGAGTGGATAAGGGTTCGCTCGAGCGGATATGTTGGCTCGAGCGAAAAAATACATTTGCTCGAACTAACAAGTTTCTGTGAGAGTTCTAGGAGGGTTCTGGAAAAGTTTGCTCGAGCGAAGTTTGGCTTGCTCGAGCGAACTGTCTACTGGAATGGAAGGAATCCCTTTCTGGACAGGTCGCTCAAGCGACCTGTCAAGTTCGCTCGAGCGAACTATCCAGAAACTGATTCCGGGACAGTTCTGCTCTCTTCTTTTTCCACTTCTTACAAACTCCTTGAGTCCCATTTCTTCATCAAAATGAGAGGGTTAAAAACCTCATTCAAACACCATTAAAATTCCCATCAATACTTCCATAAACATCAACCAAACACCTTCTTCTCAATCACATTCAACCACAAAGATGAGAGAAAACTCCACCAAATCACAAGGATTCATTTATACTTCATACAAACAATAAATGAGAGGTCATAAAGACATTGCTTCAAGAGTTAACAAATCAACCAACGCATTCATGTGCATTTATTTCAAAAGTATGTAAATCAAGAATAACATGAATAGAGATAATAAAAATCAACACATTTCTCATAAAATCATTTAATGCACAAAATATCAATTCATCCACTTGCCTTGGGTCTCTAATCAAGAAATCAAGCCTCTAATCACCTCGTCCAAGCCAAGAACAAAAGCTACACAAAAACCCTAAATAAAACCCTAAAATGGTCACGACAAAGATCAAGAAGAAGCAAGCTTCAATAATGGAAAAGGAGACTCCCATAGGCTAAGAAAACACACATCAAAGACAAAGGGAGGGATTGCTTACATGTAGGTTCTCCAAAAAGACAAGGTGAGCTCAAAGAGAGTCTTGGAATGGGAGGTTTCCTCGAAAATTGTACCAAGAGATAGCTCTCAAGGAAAGGAAGAGAGTGAAGACAAGCATTTCTCCATTGGCAAAGGCTTGGTAGTGGGTTGGGAGATGGAAGAGCAAGAGGAAGAAGGGAAAGGGAAAAATCCCTAGCTTTTTGATGGGTTTGTGCTGGAAAAAGAAGAAGGAAGAAGGGTCTTCCTTATATAGCAAGTGGGGAGTGGGCTCCACCACTAGAAACTTTGTGAGGCTGAAATCATGGCTTTCGGGGCTTCAAATGAATTCGACGAAGGAGGAAGAAATGATCGTTGAAATTTCTAGTTTCCAAAAAGTATATGTTTCACGGGGTTTCGGGAATATCAATATTGGGTACAGATTTAGTGTAAAAAGATTGTTTTGCCCTTGAAGCTAGGAAAGTTGGGTTTCAGGATTCCGGACGGGAACAGGATCAACATGAAAGTTGTAGAGATTAACGAGATAAGTAAAACAGGATAGAAATACCAATTATCGAAATCTCAAATAATCCCCCAAGTAATCGCAAAGTCATAAAAGGAACCCCCCAAAGGGCCCCATTAATCACAAAGGCACCCAAAATTCCCCAAAGCTATAACAAAGCTATTCTAATCCCAACTAAACCAAAATACACTAATCACGCTTAAGGTTAACACACAACTTAATTAATACTAATCGAGGTCACTCGGGTTGGGGTCTTACAGATATGTACAGGCTATATTCTTACTCTGAGATTAGTAGACAGTTACCCTTCTACATTTGATATATGATTGATTCAGTACCTTATGCTTCCGCTATTGTTAATATTGCTTCCGCCATCTTTTTTATGCTTCCGCAATTAACCGTTGATCATTATATTGTTTCAAAAGTTTTAAATTAGACATCACCACAAACTATGATCTTGGAAGTTCTTGGATTTTCTGGGAGGTAGCGCGCTAATTTTGGATACCTTGGCGGTAAACTCGGCATTCGAAATTGGGGTGTTACAAATTAGCCCTAATCTCTTTCAATCTCTACAATGAAGAAAATCAACCAACAGCCTGTTAGATTATATTGTCTCAATCCATTGGTTGATGTAATAAATTAATTTAATTCTTTATTCATCAATATAATCATGTTTTCCTTTCATGAAAAGAATTGTGTTTTATTTACATGTTTGCACATAACCAATACGAATGACATAATGGTTCATGAGATGAACCGGAGTCCACAAGTATATTAGATATAGTACATGTGTATGGATGAGATCCACATACGGGAGACATGTGTCACAAATCTTATACTTAAATATCTTCACAACCAGTGATGAGATTGGGCATCTCATCTGACAAGGTTGCTACATCTTGATCACTATGAGATAGTGTGATTTGTCTCGATCATCAAAATGTAAGATTCTGGATCATTGCGCTGGTACATTAGATGTACTGAAGGACCATGAGAAGCACCTTATGAACACTATCTTTACTTTAAGGTCTGCTTTCATAATTTCCTAACAATAGGCTCATAATCCTAAGACATTAATGAACCCAAGTTTCTGTCTATTCATTTGCTTTGAGTCACCAATGAGTGAGGCCAATTGTAGGTCAACTCCTCAGTGTCTTGGGTACGTGGTAATAGGACTGTGGAAAAATTCAATGGTCAAGATGGAATCTATCCTAATTATCCCCTTGTGCCAATTAATGGATTTATCATTAGTAAGTGTGCACTCATCCCAATTAAGAGTTAATTGGATAGGTACTGATGATCACTATAATTAATTGGGTCTCGAGGATAATAAGATATAGATCCAATTTGGTGAACATGACCAATTGATCTATGGATATGGATGGAGGGGCCTACTTGTGGTCATAGAGAAGTTTAGGGTCTTCTTTGTAATTTATTCCTAAGACTGGAGTTCAATTGCATTTATATAGTGGAGTTATTTGCAATTAGTTGTGGGCCCAGATTGCATATTAGATGTGGAGTCGCAGTGTCACAGTTGGAGCCAGTTTTCTATAAAATCCCTAGTGGTCCCCACGCTAGCCCAAGTTATTAAAGAATTACTAATTCTACTTGAACTCTAAAAGGAAAAGAAATTGAAAGTTGTGATTTCTATTTGAAGTGAGAATTCTAATGGTGGTAATAGTAAGTTACTAATTTTTAATGGAAGTGAGACTTCTATTTAAATAGTAAGAGGAGATTGCTTATGTGCTATAAATAGAGGAGAACCAAGAGGTGGATGCCCCATGCTTGTTCCCAACCTTGGGATTCACGCCCAGCCCTCCTTTGTGCAAGAGTTTCACGTTTCTTTCTCTTTCTCTTCTAGTTTCTCTTTCGATTTCCCTAAGAGCTTCTAGTTGGTTTCTTTTGGAGATCCCACCCATCTCCTTGAGAAAAGAGATCTAATAAGGGACATAGAGTGGAAGGCAATTAGTTCTTGGAGATTCTAATTTGCTACAAAGAAAAGTTCTTCATCAAGCAAGTTGTCAACTTCTCCAATAGAGCACAACCGAGTTCTCAAGGTATAATCTACTTCCTTGTATGTTGTAGATTTCATGGTTGCTTGATAGGTGTTGTTTCTATCTTCTACATAGAGTTTACTACTGTTCATGGTTGTTGAGTTTGAGGACTTGGATTCTGGATTGAGTTTGTAGCCTTATGGATAGTTGATCCCTGAGTTAAGTGAGTCAAAATTTTTTGAAACCTATCCACGAGGCCCACCTACTTCCAGCACAGCCTCCCTCTTCTTCCTCTTCATCTTTTCAAGCCCAATACACGGCCAACAGGTCCCCATCTCTACGATCCACTATGATCATCATCTTCTTCTCGTCGTTCTCATTCTCTAGACATTGTTTTGGTAAGCATCTCTCAACTTGTCTCTTCCAACTATTGTCTTCCTTGTTGTTAATAGCTAGGTTGGTGATGCAATCTATTTCTCTCTTCTTCTTGGAGCTTTAGAAACGAAGGAGAGCTCGCAGTTAGGATGGGATTTTGGATTTGAGTCTCTCTTGAGTGTTTTTCCCCAATCTCCATCCTCTTGAATCAGGCAAGAGTTTAAACAATGTGTAATCGATGTCTTCTTGTTTGTTTATTGAATTCCCAAATGCTACTGTTAGAATGCCTTAAATCCAAGCTTGTTTTGGATATGAGTTTAGAGTTCATGGTAGGGTTAGATTAATTGTAATTGGACTTGATTATTGGTGAGTTCCAACGAATGTGTTGGATGATGGTAATGAATTGTTGGGAGAGCTGGAGGCACATTTCTGTACACATTTTAGCTTTTGGAAAGGCTTAGGAAGGGTGGAAAAATGGTTTGAAAGAAAAAGGACTCGAATTCTAGCAGAACTGGGCGTTTCTGGTTCTGTATGGCCCGAATTCGGTCAAGGTTCGATCAACCGAACCTAAGTTCGGTTCCAATTCCAGTAAGCATGAAATCCTCCTTGACACAGCTTGGTTAATCGGATTCAATGTCAGTTAACCGAACTTAAGTTCGGTTCCAAATCCAGTAAGCAAAATAATTCCCAGACACGAAGTCGGTTAACCGAACCCTAACCGAGGAGTGATCGAGTTTAGACAGAAGGCAGGGTTCAATCCAGATGCTCTCTGGATGAACTTGGTTAACTGGAGGTTGACCGATGATCGACAGTAAGATGTGCAACACTTAATCGCAAGACTATGGTGTCAAGTAGTAAAAGACTAAAGAGTCCGGATTATCAATCCCGTGGAGAGAGGATAGAACAAGCGATGAATCCAATTTAAGTATAATTGAACTAAGATTTAGCTAATAGAAATTGAAGTGAACAATTAAAACTATTAAACTATGTGTGAAAAATGGAATTAAACTAATTGGAATGTGAAACAAAACTAAAATAGCAACTACACTACTCTAACTAACAATCTAAAATATGAAATTCATAAGATCTAACAAACTACACTAAACTACTTGATGAATAATAGTGGAAATGGAAGATTTAATGTGAAGATGTAGTATGAAATATGTAGGATTTTAAAACAAGTTGTGTGAAATGTGTATGATTTTAAAACAAAGATTCAAATTAACAATAATAAAAATAAGAGATTAGGCAATCCAAAATTCACTAAGTATGTAATTAATTGAATCAATGCATATTTTAATTCAACTCTCAAATCTACAATCCAATTAGCAATCTCTTGCCTAATTGGATTGGATGATATAGCAATGAAGATCAAAGTAAAGAAAATAAAAAGGCAAGATCCTATATCATAACCTAACTACCCTTACAATCAATCATCAAAATCAAGCTACAAAAGATTTAAAAAAAATAATAATAAGGGCTCTAGAGCATGCTATGTAAGAGAACTTAATCCAACTACAAAACATTAATTGAAATTATCCAAGCATCAAATGTAGAGATAGAACATGAGAAATGAGAGAGACTGGCACAATTAGATCTAAAATCTACTAATCAATCAAGGTACAAGTAGGGAATTTAAACTAAGACATGTATGTAATTGAACTAATCACATTACTTAGCTTCAAAAGGAGAGCCTAATCCAAGAGCTTTAGCCACTAAACATTAAGAAAGAACTCCAAATCTTCATTAATGATCTTCAATTGCACACACACACTCTAGATTAGTTACACTTAAGCTCCTAATTATAATCTAAAAGTATATAGAAGGTAAAATTAAAATTTCTAAAAGAATAACTGGCCAAAAGATTCTTCTCTCTCTCCACAAATACATTCCAATTTATAGAAACATTGAGGACATTTGATTGGCTCATTTCCTTTCACAAGGATTGCTTGCATTTAATTGGATTGCTCTAAAAGCTAAAAGCATATGTGTCTTTTGTGTCATGTGGTCCTTCAATTTGGAGGCTTTTAATTGGCTTATATCCTTTCATCTTTGATTGGTGGAGAGGTTAGAGTTGAATGGAAAAGGCTTTGATTGATGGAGAGGTTAGAGTTGGATGGAATATTTTCGATGTAAAAAATATGCAATTATTGGGGTTTGAACCCATAATCTGGGTCATACCAACCCAAGCTCTAACCAATACACCAACCACTCATTTGTGTTAGAAAATGACTTCTTTTATTCTTAAAGTCTTCTCCTCTTATTTTTTGAATTCTTCAACTCTTCCTAAGATTTCTTCACCAATCATGTAACTTCTTTTATTGAAATCTCTTCTTGATGCCTTGGGACACTAGCTGGAAGGTTGGGGTAGTCGCGGGGTCCACCTATACGAGAAATTAGATAAAAATGCACTGTAAATAATTGTCGCGACCCCGGACCGGGTCCACAGGCCTAATCCGGGATCGGGACTAAATGGATGGGATTGATTGATGATGAATGATAAAAATTTCGTACTATGAATTTATTTTTAACCAAAACGTATACGAGTCGATAAAAAGACGCCACTCATATACTCGATTTCCCACAGGTGTCCGCGGTGAGGATATCACAACAACATGAATATTTCTTTTAAGTGCGGAAGCGCGTAGCAAATCTAATTCATACATTCATATCCAAAATAACATGATTCAAACATTTCTAACAATTATCAGAATGAGCAATGATCATTAGTGCTTTCCCCAAAAGAAAAGTTAAAGTTTATACAAAAGATCATTTAATTACATTTCTAAAAAATAGAGACCAATAAAGGCCAATATAATCAAAGTATCAAATCCCTAAAAGAATGGTTAGTCCCAACCCAAAATATTACGCAACTCGGGTAACCGAATGTCTAAACGACATCATCGGCATGCCACTCAACTAGACGCTGCGGTTCTCCGATTGCCTCCCCGTGCTCCTCCTCGGGGTAACCTACAACAGGACCTGAGTACCAAAGCAAAGGGTCAAACACGACGGTTTGGCATGTGGGTGAGAAGATATAACAATAATAGAAATTACCTTGGAAAACATTTAAACCTGTTAAAACAATAAATTTCCTAAAACAAGAGAATCAATTATTCAAAACATAAATGCAATCTAAAACAAGTAAGGTATCCAAGGAAAACGGGAAACAAGTAAGATGGCAAACACACGAAGTTAAGTCCTCTATCACCGAAGTGACATGAGCATATCGGAATGTTGACCTCAGTCACCGAAGTGAGGAGGTACAACATAAGTTACATATACATAATAAATACGGGACATGACCACGGCAGCGAACCAGGCATCAGGAACCACAGTAGCAATCTGCGGCATCGGGACAAAACCACAGTAATAAGCGGGTAGCAGGATCCAAACTGCAGCTAGCGGGATGGGAGGGGGATCTCCAAGTCAGTGGATCAAACCAACAAGGTCATCCAAGCTTAGTGGTGCCGACTCATAGGTCAAATGACAAATCAAAACATGTACAAAATTCATATGATGCACTTATATACACGGGCAGAACAGGGTGCTCAAAGGCACAAATATCAATTCAAACGGGAAGTGCATATCGAGAATAGCAAAATGCTACAGTTGTAAATTCAGTATTTTTGGAAATGGTAAATCATAAATCATGAATTTCGGAACAAGTATCGGGATTCAAAATTTGATCAAGGTGAATAAGGGTCCCGTATGTCAATTTCAATATAAATTGGTACTCCTTGAGTTTGGGGACATTCTGGGCTCTTTACACACCTCAAGAGTTTTCAAAACTTCAAATGAAAACTTGTGATTTAGTTTCTCTTTTCAAATGGGTTCAAACAATGCTCATAGGTCTTTCCATCACAATATGGTTTCCTAACTAACCTATCTCAATCATTTAAACATTTTATTTATGCCCCAGAGTAGCCTCAGGTGAACAGTGTTCATCGCTCGAGTGGACAAGGAGTTCGCTCAAGTGACGAGCTCTCTGGAATGGTTTTCTGGGGAGGTTCGCTCGAGCGGATAATGGGTTCGCTCGAGCGAACACGTTAGCTCAAGCGAACAATAAGTTCGCTCGAACTAACAAGGTTCTGTGAGGAAACTGGGAGAGTTCTGGTATGGTTTGGGGAATGGTCGCTCGAGTGGATAAATGGTCACTTGAGCGAACTGTCTACTGGAATGGTTCGGAACCCTTTCTCGACAGGTCGCTCGAGTTCGCTAGAGTGAAATGTCCAGGAACTGATTCTGGGACAGTTCTATTCTCTCCTTTTTCCTCCTCTTACAACTCCTTTGAGCTTCATTTCTACTCCATAAAAGGAGGCTCCAAAATTCCCTTCAAACATCATTCAAACTCCACATCAATACTTTCATAAACATCAAATGAAGAACCTTCTTCTTAATCACATTCAATCCACAAAGAAAAGAGAAAATCCACAATCACAAAGAGTCATTTATCTCACAACAAGTAATAAATGAAAGGTCATCAATGCACTATCTCATTTAGTTAATAGCTAACCAACTCATTTATATGCATTTATTTCAAAGTCACATAAGTAAAAAATAACATGAAACATATAGTGAAATCATTAATGCATTTCATGAAAACATTCAAAGCTCAAGACATCAAATCATCCACTTGCCTCGAAGTCTCTAATCAAGAAAATAAGTACTAAACATTCTCTCCAAGCCAAACTCCAAAGCTACACAAAAACCCCCAAAACAAACCCTAAAATGGGTCAAAACAAAGGTCAAGAAGAAACAAGTTTCAATAATGGAAATGGGGCTTCTCAAGGGTTTGAAGAACACATATCTAAGAGATGGGGAGGGTTGCTTACTTGTAGGTTCTCCAAAAGGGCAAGACAAGCTCAAAGAGGATTTTGAAAAGGAGGTTTCCTCCAAAAATGGTACACTAATGAAGAGCTCTTTGGATGGTGAAGAAGATGATGATCTCTATTTATCAAGTGGTGCAAGGTTGGTAGAGATTGAGGGAAGGAGAGCAAGAGGAAGAAGAGAAAGGGAAAAGGCCCTAGCCTTTTGGTTGCTTGTGCTGGAAAAAGGAGAAAGGAGAAGAGAAAGTCTCCTTATAAAGAAAGTGTGAGTGGGCTCCACCACTTGAAGACTTGGAAGGTTGAAATTATGGCTTTTGAGGCTTCAAATAAATTCAACGAAGAAGGAAGAAATGATCGTCGAAATTTCTAGTTTCCAAAAAGTATATGTTTCGTGGGTTTTAAGAGTATAAAAAATTAGGTACAGATTTAGTGTAAAAAGACTGTTTTGCCCTCAATGCAAGGAAAGTCGAGTTTCGGGATTCGGGAAGGAAACAGGATCAACATGAAAGTTGAAGAAGTTAGCAAGATTAGTAAAACGAGATAAAAACACAAATCACTAGAATTTCAGAAAATCTCTCAAGTAAATGGAAAGTCATAAAAGAAACCCCCAAAGGGCCCCACTAATCACAAAGGCAATCAAAATTTCTCAAGCTATAATAAAGCTATTATAGTCCCAACTAAACCAAATTACACTAATCACACTTAAGACTAATACACAACTTAATTAACACTAATCGAGGTCTCTCGGGTCGGGTCTTACAATAATTATCTGATTTATGCATTAAAATTTTGTCGCTTCGTAACTTCCTTGTTCGAACTCGTATAAATGCAAATGAGTAGCCGATTTCGCTTAGAATTCCACGTCAAATGCAATGATGCAAAGAAGCGATGTCATTTTGCGAGTTAAAACGAAATTATAAGCAATGATAATCCGATAATCCGTTAACTTAATAGAATGATAAAATCTCTGTATAAAACAGATGATATACGCATGAGATGCTAATAAAACACGGACTAATGAGGGGTAAAATATACAATATTTAAAACTCATCAACCAACATTGCCCAATTTCCCTATTTGCAGAGAAATGCATACCCTAGTTTAGGCCTTTGCTTTTGGGACCTTGAAACTGCTCTCACATGACCATTAATAGGAATATAATCGAGGCACGAGGCTTGGTGTGCTTCGATGGTTGTCTAAGTGTACGTATATCAAGCATGGTTTAATTGAATGTGTTTGGAACTAATTCAATTGATGCCTTAACATGATTGCTCACCATGGATTTCTTCTAATAGGGCATTGTTAACTCAGATTTCATACGTACTCCGATAGACCATGTATGGTACATGGATGACAACCTTTATCGAGAATTGGATTGTAAGTTCTTCCTTGATTTGTAGTTGTATCCGTCGATCTTGTCTCCTTGTACACACTCTTGGCATAAAATACTTAATTAATCATAAAACCTAACTTCTGTAGAATTAGGACTATGACCGGACTCAGAGTGTACCTTAGAGCCCTTGTTTCTTGTACTTGATAAACATGGTGGCTAGAATTTAAGGGATTATCAAATGGTATGGACTTGTCTTGAAACTTGGCTCAAATGGGATAATCCCTATGATTTTGATTTTGTATTTGAACTAGCCAGACATGTCTATCTTGGTTTTCTCATGTCAACATCACTTTATCATTTGTTATCCAACCACAGTAGGATCCACTGTGGGGAGGATTGCATGTCATGACCAGCTGCAGTTTGGGGGTTTCTCTCTACAAATGAAATTCAAGGGGGAGGGGTGAGCTCATCTAAACCATTTCTAACCAAAAGGAAGAAGATTAGCTAGACCTAAAAGCTTGAGAAACTTACCTTAGAATGGGTTGTGAATGAAAGGCTTAGAAAAGAGAATGGTTGTGATCTTGGAAGCTAGAGAAAGAAGATGGGAGGCTTGGTCGTCGACGCCAGAGCTCCGATGGCCGTCGGCAGTGAGGAGGTAGTGAAGGGGGCTGGGGCTTGAGGAGGCACAGTGAAAAGGAAGAGATGAGTAAGAGATGAGGGTTGGGGTTATATTAGGTTAGATAAATGGGTATTTTAAGTTTAGTCCCTGGTTTACTAAATGCAATCATTTGGGCCTCTTCGACACGTCGAATCGAAATGCGACTGAAGACTAAAGTTTGTAAAATGTCGAGACCTACCCGATGCACCCAAACTCACAAAAACTCATAATCTCATAAAAACCCCTGAAAACTTCCCAAATTGCAAACCAACCCCCTATTCTACCCAAACGCACTCTGAATCACGTGAGACTCGCACGAGAGATCCACACGTCAAACCCGACTCGCTAAGACTCTAAACACACTTACTAACTAATCGAGCAATTAATTAAAATTAATAGAAGGTTAGGATACGGGATGTTACATCCTCCCCCCCTTAGGCTATTTGGTCCTCTAAATCTCTAACACACCTCTGGTAATAACTCTGGATACTTCTCCTTGACCTGATCTCTGAGTTCCCAAGTCGCTTCCCTCGGACTGTGATGCTCTCACTGTACTTTAACCCAATGAATGGTTCTTGTCCTCAACACCTGCTCCTTCGTATCAATGATCTTCTTCGGTCTCTCCCCAAACGTAACATCTGGCTGAACATCCAAAGGTTCGTGATGTAGCACGTGTGAAGGGTCTGGGATGTACTTTCTCAGCATGGAGATGTGAAAAACCTTGTGAACTCTTGCTAAGTCTACTGGCAGTACCAATCTGTAAGCTACTTCACCAACGCGCATATCAATCTCAAACGGTCCAATGTACCTTCAAGCCAATTTTCCTTTCTGACCAACCTGGAACTCCAAATCTCTCTTCTTGGGGTCTGCGTAGCTCTTCTGACGGTCTCTTGTAATCTTCAGCCTATCATTGATCTGCTTCACCTTCTCACTGGTGTCACTGATGATCGAAGGTCTGTGAAAACTCCAAACACCAATCTCTTCCCAACAAATCAGGGTCTTGCACTTCCGTCCGTACAATGCCTCGAACGGTGCCATCCTGATACTGGAGTGATAGCTGTTGTTGTAGGCAAACTCGCACAAAGGAAGACTCTTCTCCCAATCTTTCCCAAAATCAAGAACACATGCCCGTAACAAATTGTAGCGACCCCGGACCGGGCTCCCAAGATACAACGGGCCTAATCCGGGATCGGGACACTAATAATATAATTATTGTATGATGTATGATTGATTGTGCATGAATTAAATCCAAACTTCAAAACGTATACGAGTTTACCAAAGAGTACCACTCCTACACGCGATTTCCCACAGGTGTCCGCGGTGAGGATATCACATCAACATGAATATTTCTTTTATGTGCGGAAGCGTGTAGCAAATCTATTTCATACATTCATGTCCAAGATACAAGATAAACGCATATTTCATACTAGTATCAAAATGAGCAATGATCATTAACACTATAACTCCAAAATAAAGTTAAGGTTTACAACAAAGTAGTTTAATTACATTGTTCCCCAAAAATAGAGGCCAACAAAGGCCAATGTGAATAAAGTAACAAGTTTCCCAAAAGAATGGTTAAACACAACCCAAAATGTTACGTCACTCGGCACCCGAATGTCTAAATGACATCATCGGCGTGCCACTCAACTAATCGTTGCGGTTCGCCGACCGCCTCCTCAAGCTCCTCTTCGGGGAGACCAATAACGGGACCTGAGTACCAAAGCAAAGGGTCAAACACAACGGTTTAGTAAACGGGTGAAAAGACATAACAATAAAGAAAATACCTTGTAAAACATTTAAACCTATCAAAGCAATAGTTTCATAGAACAAGAGAAACATTTGTTCAAATACATATGCAATATAAAACATGTACGGTATCCAAGGAAATGGGAAACAGACAAAATGGCAACCACACATAGCTAAGTCCTCTATCACCGAAGTGACATGAGCATATCGGGATGTTGTCTCAGTCACCGAAGTGAGTAGATGCAACATAAGTAACATATACATAATATAATACAATACGGGACGGGACCACGGTAGCGAACCAGGTATCGGGACAAGACCACGGTAATAACCGGGTAGCGGGATCCAAAACTGCAGCTGGCGGGACCGGAAAGGGTCTCCAAGTCGGTAGATCAAACCGGCAAGGAAAGCCAAGCTTAGTGGTGCCGACTCATAGGTCAAATCATGTAAAACAAGACATGTACAAATCATATGTAATGCACTTAAATAAACGGGCAGGACGGGGTGCTCAAAAGCACTAATTTCATTTTTAAACGGGAAGTGCATGTCGGGACTAGCAAAAGCTCTAGTTTCAAATTCAATATTTTCGAGAATGATAAATCACATTTCTTGAAATTCGGGACAAGTATCGGGATTCGATATAAATCAAGTGAATAAGGACCCCATATGTCGATTGTGATGATCGCTTGGTACTCCTTGAGTTTAGAGACATTCCGGGCTCTTTATGCACCTTAGGGATTCAAACCCTAATCGAGTTTTAAATAAACAAAACCTAATAGAGAAGGGAACCTAAGCACAACGTTAATCTAGTAGTACCTTACAACCTACTCAGTCATCGAAAGGAAAATGGATTCGCGATATCCAAACAAACCAATTTCGCGTTTAGATAAAAGAAAGAATATCCCGTCGCTCCGTACCGTTCAAGATTGAACTAGGTTAAGTACCGATACAACCGGATTAACCGTGAGGAAATGTCGGTTCAACCATCCTCAAAAGAAGTCAAACGGGTCCACAAAAGGGTCACTAAGTTCCACTTAAGGTCCATCTAACATAGGGTGAAAAGTCAGTTTTCAGCAGGTTTCCAGATGGGCCAGGTCGACCGCGTACACAGAGGGCTCGATCGACCGGCCATGGGCCAGGTCGACCCGGAGTTGTAACTTAAAATGGGTGAATAGTGTTTTGGTCAAGCTCCAGAGAGCCTGACCTCTGTGTGGCCGGTCGACCGCGCCCCTTGACCGGTCGACTGCGTGCACTGCAGAACAGGGAATCCCGCAGTGCAGCAGGTCTTCAATTGGGGGACCTGTTCCAGTGTCCCCGGTCGACCGCGCCCCTTGGCCGGTCGACCGCGTGAACTGCGTAACAGAACCCAGGTTCTGTTACAGCAGTTCAGTGATCTTTCCCATTTTTCCTATCTTTTCTACATTCTTTCCAAATCTGATTAGCAATCTCATATATGAAATAAACAAGCTATCAAGAGCTAAAATGAGCATTTATTTCAAGTCTAAACAAGTCATTATTATCCCAAAATATTAGGTGAAAACATAAATGCATTTCATCAAAACTCATTCAAATGTAAAAGTATCAAATCATCCACTTGCCTTAAGTCTTTAATCAAAGGAAAAACAGCTCCTAAGCACTTTTGCAAGTCAAGGACACAAGCTCTACAAAAATCCCCAAAACAAACCCTAAAATGGGTCAAAACAATGAAGGAGAAGAGAAAGCTTTCAATAATGAAAATGTAGCTTCTCTAAGGCTAGAAGAACACTAATCTAGAAGATTAGGAAGAGATCTTACCAATAGGTTCTCCAAATGAGCAAAGCAAGCTAGAAGAAGGTCATGGAGAGATGGGATTCCTCCACAAATGGTACCAATGGAGAGCCCTTGAAATGGAGAAGAAGATAATGAAATCCTTTGAGATGATGGTGCAAGTTTGGTGATGTCTCTTGATGATGGAAGAACAAGAAGAAGAGAAGGAAACCCTAGGCTCAAGGAAGTTGCTGGAAAAAGAGAAAATGAGGGAGATGGGTTCTCTTTTATAAGCTACACAAGTGGGCTCCACCATCTACTAACCTAGTTGGGCTGAAATAGTGGTTTTCGGGACTTCGGATGAAATCGACGAAGAAGGAAGAAATGATCGTCGAAATATCTAGTTTCTAAAAAGTTTATGTTTTGCGGGTTTCGGGATTAACAATAATTTGGTACAGATTTGGTGTAAAAGTACTGTTTTGCCCTTGAAGCTAGAAAAGTCAAGTTTCGGGGTTTCGAACGGGAACGGGATCAACATGAAAGTTGAAGATAATAACGAGATAAACAAAACGGGATAAAATACAAATCAAGAAAACCAAGATAAAACCTCAAGTACACGTAAAGTCATAAACAAGGAACCCCCAAAGGGCCCCACTAATACCAAAGCACTCAAAATCCCCAAAGCTATTTCAAAGCTACTCTAAACCAACTAAACCAAAATCCACAAAACAAAACAAGACCAACACGCAACTAACTAAGCACCAATCGGGATCACTCGGGTCGGGGTCTTACACAAATCCTCCATAGTCTGGTTGGTTCTCTCCGTCTGTCCATCGGTCTGAAGGTGATACGCAGTGCTGAAACTCAAAGTAGTACCCAAAGCTGCTTGCAAACTGACCCAAAATCTGCCCACAAACCTCATATCTATGTCTGAAATAATGGAATCTGGAATTTCGTGCAACTTGACTACGGTGTCAATACTTGTGTGCCAAAATATCCATGGATCCTCTCATCTTCATCGGAATGAAGTGTGCTGATTTGGTGAGTCTGTCAACAATCACCTAAATGCTATCATTGTCCCTCGTGGATGGTAATCCTACAACAAAGTCCATGGTGATGTGCTCCCACTTCCATTCTGGTGTCTTCAAGGGTTGGAGTAACCCTGGAGGTTTCTGATGCTCAACCTTCACTTGCTGACACACTAGGCATCTCAAGACAAATCCTGCAATGTCCTTCTTCATGTTGTTCCACCAGTAAAAATTCCTCAAATTATGGTACATTTTGGTGCTCCGTGGGTGAATAGCATAACGAGAATGGTGTGCCTCAACCATAATCTCGTTTCTCAAATCATGTACACCCGGTATGCACAATCTGTCCTGGCAATACAACACTCCATCTATGAGTCTGAACTCTGGCCAGTCTGCTATGCTGTCTATCAGTCTAACTAACTTTGGATCCTCTGTCTGACTGCTCTTGATTCTGCTAAGAATCTCTGGTTCCCAAGTATGCATGTTGGCAACCATGATTCTCTCACTCTGAGGCTGGAACTCTATGGCCAAATCTCTGAATAATTCTGTCAAAGACCACTCTGTAAGCATCCGGTTATTCGTTGTCTTTCTGCTCAATGCATCTGCAACCACATTCGCTTTCCCGAGATGATACTTTATCGGAAAATCGTAGTCCTTAATGTATTCCATCCATCTGGTTTGCCTCATATTCAAATCCCTCTGCCCAAACAGATACTAAAGACTCCTATGATCCGAATGAACCTCGAATTTCTCTCCGTACAGGTAGTGTTACCACATCTTCAGTGCCATCACCACTGCTGCAAGCTCCAAGTCATGAGTAGTGTCTCTCTTTTCGTGTTCTTTCAGCTGTCTAGACCCGTAGGCCACTATTTTTCCTCCCTGCATTAGTACGCATCCCAATCCAATGCCTAAAGCGTCTGTAAAAATCACAAACCCTCCATTCCCCGTAGGTAATGTAAGAATAGGGGCTGTGGTCAATCTGGTCTTCAGCTCTTGAAAATTAGCCTCACACTGCTCTGTCCACACAAAAGGAACATCCTTCCTTGTCAATTTGGTCAATGGGGCTGCAATACTGGAGAATCCCTTTACAAATCTTCTGTAATAACCTGTCAAACCAAGAAAACTCCTGATATCTGACACTGACTTCAGGCTCTTTTAACTGATTACTGCCTCAATCTTTGCTAGATCCACTAATGAACCTTCCTTAGAGATGATGTGTCCAAGAAAAGACACTTGCTCAAGCCAAAACTCACATTTGCTAAGCTAGGCATAGAGCTGATTCTCTCTCAAAATCTACAATGAACTCCTCAAATGCTCTACATGCTCATCTCTGGACCTCGAATAGACTAGAACATCGTCTATGAATACGACTGTGAACTTGTCTAAGCATGGTGCAAAGACTCTGTTCATCAAAGCCATAAATACTCCTGGTGCATTGGTCAGCCCGAATGGCATAACCAAGAACTCATAATGTCCATATTTGGTCCTGAAGGTTGTCTTCTGCACATCTTGATCTCTGACTCGTATCTGATGGTAGCATGATACCAAATCAATCTTCGAGAAAAATTGTGCTCCCTGCAGCTGATCAAACAACTCATGTATCTTGGGTAAAGGATACTTGTTCTTGATTGTAACCTGATTCAGCTGCCTATAGTCTATGCACATACGCATTGATCCATCCTTCTTCTTCACGAATAGAACTGGCGCACCCCATGGTGATACACTCGGTCTAAAAATCCTCTGTCCAAGAGCTCCTGCAATTGAACTTTCAGCTCCCTTAGCTCTGCTGGAGCCATTCGGTAAGGTGCTTTTGATATCGGTGTTGTCCCTGGCATAAGCTCAATCGTGAAATCAATCTCTCGGACCGGTGGTAATCCAGGTATCTCCTCCGGAAAGACATACGGGAACTCACAAACAACTGGAATATCCTCCATCGCTTTGGACAATTTATCCTCTGTGATAAATGTCACATAGCCTTCACATCCATTCCTAATCAATCTGTCTACCCTCAAGGCTGAAATGACTCTAGTGGACATAGGTCTCCTCTCTCCAACAATCTCTACACTGTCATCTAACACTTGCAATCTGACTGTCTTGTTGAAGCAATCCATAACTGCTCTGTAGGTGGATAACCAATCCATTCCCAATATCACATCAAAGTCTTTCATCCCTAGGATGATCAAATCCGCCGATAGGATAAAGTTCCCCACCTGCACTTTGCATGCCGGATAATAGGACTCACACTGTACTGTCTTCCCTAAGGGAGCACTAACAAGCAAAATGCAATGTAATGGAGTTATGTTTCCCACCAAGAATGCAACAAATATAGGTGATACGAAAGAATGCATGGAACCAGAATCAAATAGGACTCTAGCAGGTACATCTGAGATAGAAAGTGTACCTTCCACCACTCCTCATGCTTCCTCGCCTTCCTGCAACTCCAATGCCTGAAGTCTGCCTTGCTATTGGGCCTTTGTTGCTACCATTGCTGTTCATATTGTTGTTGTCCCTGAGGTTTGTGCTGCCTATACTGTTGGCCCTGTGGCCTCTACTGCCCCTGGGGCCTCTGATGCCCTCTGTTCTGTGGTGGTGCTGGGAGTCTTTGCTATTGTTGTTGCTGCGGTGCCTGAGGCTGCTGCTGAGGTGCCTACCTCAAAGGCTATGCTGCTATTGGTGGCCTAGGAGGAGCTGCATTCCTCACACCCTACTCCTGTGTCTGGGGGCAATCTCTTCTCTGGTGGCCCATCAAACCACATTCAACGCAAGCCCCCAACTTCCATCCGCAGTTTGCAGTTGGATGCCGTTCCCTGCCACAATGTTCACAATGAGCCCTGCGTGTTTGGTCAAACCTAGGCTTCTTGCCCTGCTACTGGTATTGCTGTTAAGAACGCTGCTGGTGCCGGTACGATTGCTGTGGACGCTATTGGAATTGTCCTGAACTTTGGCTCTTAGCCTGAGTCTGCACTTGCTGAAGTTGCTGGGCATACAATGTCTTCTTCCGGATAGACTCTTCCGCCCAATAAGCCCGTTTAAGGTTCTCCTCATAAGTAAGTAAAGAGACAGAAGTCACCTCCATCTGGATATTGGGTCTTAGTCCCCGAACAAATCTCATAACCTTGTCAGCTTTGGTCTTTATCAAAGCTTGTGCAAACCGGGACACGTTAGTAAACTTCAGCTCATACTCTAGAACTGTATCCTCTCCTTGGAGCAATGTTTCAAACTTTGCAATCTTTTGTGTTTGGGCGTGGGGTGGAATGTATTTGGTACGGAATAGGGTCTGGAATGTGGCCCAAGCAGTATCATCAACTATCGTGTCATATGGTGTTCTTACAGATTTCCACCACATTTCTACTACACCTCTGAACATGTATGCCGCTAACTAAACCTGCTCCTTCCTTGAGTATTCAAAGACTTGAAAGATCTTCTCTATCTGCACTACCCACTCATCAGCATCCAGTGGGTCTTTGTTCCCAAAGAAAGCCGGCGGGTTCCTTTTTTTAAATTTGTCATATAGATCATTCCGGTCTATCACCCTAGCTGGCATGATGACTTGTGCAGCTGGGATTGGCCTTTGCAACACCGCCATCATTTGAGTTTGAAAAGCAGCTTGATCCTCTCTTTAATGAGTCTGATTCTGTCTTTGTGCTTCTTGAGAAGTCACAAAGGCTTGCATAAGCTTGTCAAATATGCTTTTAAAGGAGTCACTGTCATTAGCATTGGCATTGCTACTCTCGGGGTTGCCACTGTTAAAACGCATGTTACGACCCGCAATTCTGAAACATAAGAAATGTTAGTCCTATGGGACTCAATCTAGCATACAAACTATACAATCTACAAAAGCTAAGATACCCAAAGAAAACCAATCCTCACACATCTTAGGTTTCTACTTGTTTTTAATCTAGAAACCAGTAATGCTCTGATACCAACTTGTCACGCCCCCAAAAGTGAAACCGGGGTTATGCGTGAGATTAGGGCCAATTAAAACTTTTCTGACATTAAACAAATGCAACATGGCCCCAATCATGTCTCATTCGGCTCGAAGACCACTGTGAGGTGTAGACATTTCCTCAATTATAAATATAACAATTAGCGGAAGTTTTATAAATGCAAGTGGTATCTTAGAGATGTATAGTTTAAGAGCAAATACTGAATACATTAACTAAGTTCAAGTTGAGATTGTTAACCAAAGTATAAATTACAACATTAGGCCGCACCAAAATTCAGGCCTAATCAAAATGAATAAGGAACCAAAAGGATGAAGCTAATCCAAAAGATGAGGGCTTTCATGTACGGGGTCACTACGGCTATACAAGGCCGTCCGTACTGTAGTCTGAGAGGTCATCAGACTGATCTGCCTGAATCACCTCCGCCGCCTCCTTTTCCTCGGAGTAGAAGGACTCGGTACCTATACACTAAGAGCAGTATCATCAAACACAACGGTCGACAAGCAATATATATATATATATATAAAGCATCAAGATAAGCAGTACGAATAAGAGTAAATGAGTAGACATAATCATAGGAAATGCATAGCATTAGAATCAATATCAAAATATCAAAGTAGGCGATCCACATTTGTTTCCAATGCACCCACGTCCATGAGTGAGCGTAAGAAAAAAAAACCCGGTGTACAATAACAACAACAATTTCAACGCACCCACGTCCATGAGTGAGCGCCAAAACCTAATGTACAATAACAATAACAATCATTTAAATTTCCAATGTGATCCTCAAACAAAGTAAAGCGAATGAAGCTAAAGAACATGTTCGTTACATGTAGATAGTACAAGACGGTACAATTCAGAATCAAAAGCGATAGACAATCCAATCCTAAGTATAATGTTAATCCTAAAGCATCGTACAACCTACTCAGTCAACGAAAGGGGTTAGGGTTCACGATACCCGGACAAATAATCTTCGTGCATAGATTTAAAGAAGGGTATCCCATTGTCCCGTACCGTTCAAGTTAAGTTTGGTTAAGTCCCGATACAACTTGATTAACCGTGAAGAATGTCGGCTCAAACATCCTCACAATAAGTCAAATGAGTCCACAAAAAGGGTAACCAAGTTCCACCTAAGTCCATCCAAGAATAGGGTTAAAATCCTTTCCAAGAAGGAAATTCACAGTTGGCCCAGGCCGGTCGACCCCATACACAGCGAGCCCAGTCGACCTGAGAAAGTCAGGTCGACCTCCTCCGTGTGTACCCGGTCGACTCGGCCCAGGCTCGGTCGACTGGCAATTGTAAGATGAAAAGGGGAACAGTGTTTTGGTCAGGTTCCAAAGAACCTGACCCTGTGTGGCTGGTCGACCGCGTGCCGTGGTCGATCGACCGCATGCACTGTGGAAACAGAACTACAGGTTCTGTTTCTGCAATGAATGGGTTCAAATCCATTTCCTTTCCCTTGAACCTGATATACAACCAAATCATGCATATAACAAGTCCATTCTAATCCCAACAATCCATCTAATCAAATTATAAACATCAAGATCCATTTCATTAGGCTAATCAACCTAATTATCATGTTTTCAAACCTCTAAAGCATCCATTGAACCAATAACATCTAAATCCTCATTTTTCCATACAAATCAAGGAAGACAAACATATCAAGCATAAATATAGATATATACTTGCCTTAGATGAAGAGCTTAAGAAGATCCAAGAGAAATTTGGGGAAAAACCCTCTTTGAGCTCAAAATAGTGAAAATGGCTTCCAAACCAAAAACCTCTCTACAAATGAAATGTAACTACAAATGAAATGTAAGGGCAGGGTTGAGCTTGTCGCGACCCCGGACCGAGGCCCGGGCCCCGTCGCGACTGATGAGTGTAAGATGATTAAACCTCCCACAGGTTCCCGCGGTGAGGGTTCCGAAAAACAAGGAACAACCAACTCACACGATCAAGTATGCAGAAGCGCGTGGCAAATCACATCTTAATAAATCATAACATAATATGAACATAAATGTCATCGAGACTAAAATATCAGAAAGGAGACATAACAAGGCATTCCCATAATAGTTCAAGTTACAAAGTTAACAAAGTGTGTTAAGTTGTTACAATCCCAAAATAAGAGGCCAACAAAGGCCAATACAATACCAAAAGTATTAAAAGCCCAAAAAGGTGATACATCGGAACTCATGACCCGTCCCGACGTCTAGATGACGTCGTCGGGTTGCCACTCGCGAGCTAAGGTAGGCTCAACAGCCTCCTCTTGGCACTCCTCCTCAAAGGGATAACCTCCTGCACCTGGTCACCAAAATACAAGCATCAAACACGACGGTTTGGCAAGAAATCAATTTAAGCTAGAGCATGAATAAGAATGTTTAATCGAAAACATATAAAACAATTTATTAAACCAAGAATGAATACTTGACTGAAGAACATTTCCGAATTTATGACAAACTAGCATGCTTACATAATATATCATGAATTGTAAATCCACAAAGAGCCCATCCTTTCTCTATCATTTGAAATGAAAAGAGTAAGCACGCACGACAAGCACAAATATACATAATATAACACGACACGATTCCCACAAATACGGGATTCCGGCCGTGGAACTGGACACGCACGATGTGTAATAAATACACGACTAATCTGCAGTTAGTTCACATGTTTAAGGACCCCCAGACAGTGGATCAGACTGAAAGGGCAGTCCAAGCTCTGTGGTGTTCACTTGAGTTCATGAATGCACAAAACACGCAAAACACGATTCAAACATATCGAAAATAAAAGGGGAAATCACTTGTCACAGCAAGACAAGGCACGACTAGCAAAATGCATAATATATATGCTCACAACTTAAAAAGTGATCCCCATTTAATACTTGAAACACATCTTAGAACAAGTTTAAAAACTTGACTTCAAAGCGAGTACACGATATAACTTGCGGTATTAAACCAACGTTCAAAACACGATAATTTTATCAAGCACATGCTTAGGCTATTCATTGACCCTTGTGAGATTGGAACTCTATTATTAAAATACAAGGATTGGTGCCCCCGAAGTTAGTACATATCTTGGAGTCCCAATTACACAATGTCAAGTTAAAGTCCTTAATATAGCCTAGTTTTCAAATTTTTAAAGAATATGTAAATGGGTAAAAATCCTCCCAAAAAGGAGAAAATTCCAGTTGGCCCGGTCGACCTGGCCCTTGGCCGGTCGACCGCGTACACAGTGAGCCCGGTCGACCGGCCAAGGCCCGGTCGACCTGCAGTTGTAAATTAAAATGGTGCACAGTGTTTTGGTCAGGTTCTAGGGAACCTGACCCTGTGTCGCCGGTCAACCGCGCCCCTTGGCCGGTCGACCGCATGAACTGCGGAACAGTAGTTCTCGTAGTGCATCAGGTCATCCAACTGGGGACCAAACCCAGTGTGCCCGATCGACCGCGCCCCTTGGCCGGTCGACCGCGTGAACTGCGGAAACAGAACCCAGTTCTGATTTCTGCAGTTCAATGGTCCATCCATTTCTTCCTTCTTTTTTTACATTCTTTCCAACCTGATTAGCAATTTGATTCATGAATGTAACAAGCTATCAAGGCTCACAATGGTGCATTTATTTCAAACTTAATCAAGCCATTAATATACAAACCCATTTCAAAATCTTTCAATCCCATTCTTATCATAACAAATCCAAACTTCAAAAAGGTAAGGCCTAATTAAAAATGATGAGATCTGAAAGTTTGGAAAGCTATTTGGCATGCTTGCATTTTCTAAAGTAAGATCACAACATGAAAATCTAGTAAAACAAAGCATTAATACCAAATGACAAATCCATGAACACACATGCACAAACAACCTAAAGAGATTACTTGCCTTGGCCAAATGATAACAAAACTCTTCTTCAAGCACTCCTACCCAAGAGCCAAGCCAAGAACTACAAAAACCCCATGAAATCCATTCAAAAACTCACCCAAAAATGCAACCAAGCAACCCATTTCGAAATGGGTGTTGAAAGTTAGAAAAACATGATCATTAGGAGTCAAAAGAACTCCATTGAAGAGATGGGTAGGCGCTCTTACATAGAGGTGCCCAAACAAGAAGCAAGGAGAAAGATGGAGAGTTTGCCCAACTAGAAATCCAAAGAAAATGACATCAATAGCAAGCTTGGGATGAGAGGAAGAAGATGATGGTCTTGGAATCTCTTTTGGAGATCTCTAGCTCATGCATTCAAGAGGAGAAGATGAAGGGAAAAAGAGGGTTTCTCAGCCCTAGGTTAAGAAAAGTTGCTGGGATTTGTGGAATGAAGAGAAAAAGAGGGGAAAGGGCTTAAGTGCTTGCAAATGGGGCCCTTAAGAGAGTATTCTTGTTTCAAGGAAAACATGACTTTGCGGGCCTCGGATGAAGTCGACGAAGAAGGATAAAACGATCCTTGACATATCTAGTTTCCAAAAAGCATATTTTGACATGGTTTTGGGATCTCGAAAATTGTGTCCAGATTTGAGTGTGAAAAGGCTATTTTACCCTTTTTGGCCAAAATTTGAGTTTCTGGGCTACAAACACAGACGGGCTAAACACGAAAGTTGCACATAATAATAAAACCAATCAAATGAAATGAAATTCACGATTAACACAAAACCAAACACGATCTTCCCACGCTTGCACGTACACCCAGGCCTTCCTGAGTGTGCCTAGTCAACACTAAACGTTCTCGAAACTCCCCAAAGCTATAATCATGACTAAAACTAATCACACTCTAACCCACGGTAACTAAACCCGATTAAGACTAAGCACACACTAAGAAAACACTATTGGGTTAATCCTGGGTTGGGGTTTGACAGAGCTCATCTAAACCATTTCTAACCAAAATGAAGAAGATTAGCTAGACCTAAAAGCTTGAGAAGCTTACCTTAGAATGGGTTGTGAATGAAAGGCTTAGAAAAGAGAATGGTTGTGATCTTGGAAGCTAGAGGAAGAAGATGGGAGGCTTGGTCGTCAACACTGGAGCTCCGGTGGCCGTCGGCAGTGAGGAGGCAATGAAGGGGGCTGGGGCTTGAGGAGGCACAGTGAAGAGGAAGAGATGAATGAATAAGAGATGAGGGTTGCAGTTATATTAGGTTAGATAAATAGGTATTTTAAGTTTAGTCCTTGGTTTACTAAATGTGATCATTTGGGCCTCTTCGACGCGTCGAATCGAAACGCGACTGAAGACTAAAGTTCGTAAAATGTCGAGACCTACCCGATGCACCCAAACTCACAAAAACTCATAATCTCATAAAAACCCCTAAAAACTTCCCAAATTGCAAACCAACCCCCTATTCTACCCAAACGCACTCCGAATCACGCGAGACTTCTCACGAGAGATCCACACGTCAAACCCAACTCGCTAAGACTCTAAACACACTTACTAACTAATCGAGCAATTAATTAAATTTAAGAGAAGGATAGGATATGGGATGTTACAATTTTTAGGGCACCGATGGCCATTGCTTGACCTGCCACGGCCTTTTGGGGCACTCAAAATCTAAAATCTATTTCGATTGGCCTTTGCAACTGACAACCACGAAGTGAACCATGAGTGGTGGCGATATCGCATGGGGGATGACAATTGCACAAACGAGAGAGGAAAGAACCTAACAAAAGGGTTTAAAAATGCACAAGGGGGCCATAGAGATGCATACCTTAAGCAAAGTTGGTGAAAAAGGAGGCCTTGGAGGGGACCATAGAGAGAGGAGGAACAATGGCTCAATGGCTGGGATTGCACCTAATCGATCGTGGAGAGTCGTCGTCGACGGAGTTGAAGGAGTTGGGATAGATAAAAAAGAAATCGGAGATTTGAATCATGATATGTATATTGATCAGGGTCGACGTCGACCCATAGCCATGTAGGTCGATTAAGATGCAGGTTTTCAACTACTAGTTTCGAATGAGTGGGCGAGTGCATCCACCAAGTGGTCGACGCCGACCTTTAGTGTGGGAAATGAAGGTTGACGCCGACCATCAAGAAAAATAGTGAAAAAAAAAATGATTTTCGTGTACGAATTTCCTCTTTGGTGTGAGTTTGGCTAAAGTTCCATTTTACTTACACTGCCCACCTAAAATGTTTTTCCATTGAGTGCTGCTACATGTACACTGAAAATTGCTCTTCACACACTAGTCAACTTTAATTTTTCTTCCCTATGGTCCCATCTTTAGTTATCCTCATGTCTCTATAAGACCCACTCCTCTCACACCCAAGGGTCAGCCTTGGTTTTTTTATTTCTTTTGTTGGGAGCTGCTGATGTCTTAATCACAACAATGTAACCATTTCTCTTCCCAACGTCACGTGCCCAATTACTTAAGGCTTCTCGGCTTGTGAATATTTGCACATAAGCAAACAACATTATATTGAACCAAGTGACTGCATTAATTTAATTATCGAATGATTCATCTACATTTATTACCTCTTTAGTGATAAACTCACTACTATAGTCCACCACACATTCCGAGCCAACCTTGCTGCATTCAGTAGGTGCATGAAACTGCTACGGAACCAATTTTGTTAAAGTATGTAAATGATATAACTGCACGGCTCTGAATATCCGGAAAGAATTAATTTGTTCTGACAAATACAACTACACATATTGCTTATGTTCGGTCGCGAATAGCCGAAATTAACTCTTTTGTATGACATTGTAGTGCTGTTCAGTGATTAATTGTTTGATACTGTGTTGTCGCCCAAAGCACAACGGAACAGATATGCAGGGTCGAATGGTTTGTCTCAGACTAAAAAAACAAATCGTGATAAATATGCTTACTTTGACGTTGCTAGAATGATCGGGAATCATCATTTGCTTGTCCTTTGGCTCGTCCATTGCTTAAAAATGCTAGTTAAGTGGGTAACAACTGTGAATGAAATCAAGATTAATGAGATGAAGTAAAATAGAGAATGAGGTGAAGATTTACACCGGGAGAGAAGATGAAAGAGAGGGGATAGCAATGAGAGTGAGACCAATAATGAAATGTATCTTTAGAAGCACTGATATTTCGTATGAGGGAGATGAGTCAATGTGGCCGGTAGAAGCCCTTCTCATATTTTCATATGGGAGGGAAAACACAGTGTATGGGAGGGAAAATGCAGTGTGTATAAACTGTCTCGGATGGGTGTAATGGAGACATTTTGGTAAATTTATAAGTGGGCATTTTAGTCTACATTTATTGCAGTGTGTAGAGAGAGCCATTTTCAGTGTGCAGATAGCAGCACTCTTTTCCATTTTGTGAAAAAAAAAAAAAAAAAAAAAAAAAAATCCCATTAAAATCCCTAAAAACAATAATAAAAGCACTGAAAGTTCCCTTTTATCCGTAAACGGCATCTACTACTGCTGCTGTTATCTCTCTCTCGATCTCTTCACCGCCTCTGGAAATGGCAGCTTCTCTACATTCTCTTCCAACTATTTTCAGCTTCAAATCATGTTGCAGAGCCAAGAGCCGGAATCGTAACCCATCCTCGTTCCGTTGCGAGAGAACCGTTGAGACAGCACTCGAGAAGAAGCGGATAGTGACAGTGAAGAGTGGAGACGACTCCCTCGAGATTTGCCGAGTCCTGAACGGGATGTGGCAGACGAGCGGCGGGTGGGGGAGAATCGACCGAGACGACGCCGTCGATGCCATGCTCCGTTACGCTGATGCCGGACTCTCTACCTTCGACATGGCAGATCACTGTCAGTCCCTCTCCCTCTCATTTCTCACATAAAACCCCTAAAACCCTAACCCCTAATCTTGCTTTCTTCATTTCTAATGTACATGTCTTAGAAGAGTTACAAATTTCTTTATTTAAACATGCACAAACATATATTAGCAGACAGTGGTGCTATTTAAAATGTATTATCTGAATTTCAGTCATGAAATTGGGAAAACCGGTTTTAAGGAGGATTAATGTGTCAAAACCCCTTAAATGTATAAATTGTGAAAGGGTAGTTGCAACTATGCTCTATTCCCGTAGTTAGGCCGTGTGTTAGTGAATTCCTTTGGAAAGACAAGAATGAAAAGTAGAAGATCGTTCTAATGACCATTTGAGTCCATGGAATGAATGGTTGGGGAGGTGATTTGTATGATATTTTAATCTGTTCAGACAATTGTTTTTGGATTGTTCTTAACATTGGTAACTTATAAGAAACATTCCTGTGCTGCAAATGTATGATTCCTTATTTTTGGAGCCCACTTTTGATTGATCTGACCTATCCTGGTCACATGCAAGTGTATATATGGGGAATATCACAAATTTTCATTCTGCTGGAGTGAAATGTACTTTTTTTTTTTTTTCGTGCTTGTAACAAATATTTTATTAAAAAGAGGGTTAACAAGAGACAATCCAATCCGAAAGGTTCGAGAGCAGTGGCATAAAAGAATTATATCACCAAAGAGTGAAATGTACTTTTGGATTAGATTTATGAAGTATATAGTTTTGTTTCCCATACATGTTTGACCCAATGGTGTATGCTTCTCATTTTTAAGTGAAATTTGGGTCAGTTTGTATACAGATAGAGACGTGACAGTGGGTTAGTTCTCAGATGACAGCATATGAGTGCTTCTCTTTAATAAATGCTCATGTTATGTGAAAAGGGCTAAAACTTATGTGTTTTTTTTTTTTTTTTTTTTTCTCTTTTCTTTTTTGCGTGTGTTTTTGTACTTACTTTTTATTATTATTTTTTTTCACACCTGAAGATAGAGAACTTTCTCTTTAGTTTGAAAGAGAGTTCAAACTTTAGCCCCACATTGGAAAGTATGAGAACTTGGAAAGCTTTTCATCATTGTCCTGAATTATACTACCCAAGTTTGTGAGGGCCTAGTTAAGTAGGTATAAGGGATCATTTGGGTCCATGGTATTCAGGGGAGTGGGATTTATGAAGTCATGGAATCTGAAAATCCATGGTGTTCAAACAGGCGCTTGAAGCTCTAAAAAGAATAGTTCCCAGAATCAACATCTTCAATTCTAGGGACCTGATTGTGCAGAGGGGTGGACTTTCAATTGGTGGATATAACTCATTGCCTCAAGGAAATCACCATCTAACTGTCACGAATAAGCCAGAAGAAATATCACCCATAAAACAGGACTGAATAGAATTGTATTTGATGACCTCCTTGAGGATTCACCATGTATTTTATAGATTAGAAATGCCCAATTTGGGCTACAATTACAATCTATCAAATCTACTATTATGGTATGTATTGCTGTACAACTCTGACTAGTATCAATCCACAAATCTCCCATTACACCTTATATTATAAAGGGCCTGTGAGAAACCATATACCAACCCAAAAGCTTAAGCTGATAGGTGGAAGGCCCATACAGGTATATTAATACATGTCAAGCTTATTACTTAGGCGATGTGGGACTTCCCAACACTCCTTCTCATGTGCATGCCCAACAGATTTCATGGATGGGCCCGTTATGTGGGCTATACAAGAACGACGGCCACGTGGGCTACACGAGAACAACGGGATCGGAACCCGCTTTGATATCATGTGAGAAACCATATACCAACCCAAAAGTTTAAGTTGATAGGTAGAAGGCCCATATAGGTATATTAAGACATATCAAGCCTATTACTTAGGCGATGTGGGATGTGGGACTTCCCAACACTAACTTCTTTTCTCTTCGCCACATCCGCAACATCTCTCCAGTTTGGATCCTTCCTCTTGAATGTGTCCTGATTTTGTTCCTGCATAAGTGACAGGGAGTTGTCTAAGGAATATCCTCCTATTACCAAAAGTATCACCGTGTTAAGCATCCACCAAATTATTGAGCTGAGTAGGTATTACCCAAGAAACACTATATTTAAAGAAAGGCATTAAAACTAGGGATGCAAATTCATGATGCAGGAGCCAGTGACGGACCAATTCTATACACATTATAAAATAAATTGTTGTCAACCAAATTTCTTTGAACTCTATAGATAATAAAGGATTAGAATCTATCTCTGATTGCTAACCACAAAAAAGAAACTAGTGGAGGAGAATCTTGGACCTCCAATGGGGATTAGTGGTTTTCCTAAATCTATAGTGCCACGGAACACCAAATGAATGAAACAAACGGAAAGAAATTTAGTCTCCCACTTCCAAATTCTTTATTTAGCACTTTTTAAGTAATATAAACATTTTCTTCTCCCTTTACCATACTGGTAGCTCTTATCTATTTCATTGTCTGAAAGGCCCCTATTAAAGTGAGATCACTGGCATTATGCTCCATTGCAAGAGAAATAGTGCTAGATCACATGGCATTATGCCATTTCCAAACAAATCAAATTCCTTTGTCCAGACCTAGAAAGAGATTCCTTATAACAATGCAGACATTGTTTTAATGGCTGTAGCCTCGATTTATCACTTCTACATTAACAGTTCTCCATAAAATTTGTGTCTTCTCCCAGAAACACTACTTCCATATAGAACTGAGCCTTGGCAACTTATTTCTGAGGTTTCGCAAGCTCATTTGTTTATAAACCTCGTGCTGTCCACAAGGTGGAAACTTTTTTGTTTGTTTGTTTCTTTTTCCCTTTGTTTTTATTAAATCTAACTCATTCCTATACATTATACTTAGAAAACCACATTTTGTATTATTACTTAGCGTGATTTGTCCTTGAGAATTAAAAAGAATATTGTACTTTGTTTTCCTTGGGGCCCATTTGGTAAATTCACTTCACTAGTAAAGTAGGGTGAATGGTCATTTCAAGAGACAATAAAAGAAAAGGGTCAAATCAGAAAGTACAATATTTCTAAAAACACCTCTAGTTTTTACAAAAGAAAAAGTCAAAAAGTTACTTTTCCATGCAACTAAATGACAAAAAAACCATCTTTAAAATAAAAGAAAAAAGTCAAAAAGTTGCATTCTCATTCCACTAAATGACAAAAGGCCATCACTCTTTGATTTGACCTTGCTTCTTTTCTTGTCTCTTAATTCGACCCTTTACCTCACTTTATTTTGCTAGCGAAGTTACCAAACTTGCCTTTAATCTTATAAATTTTTTAGACCGTTCTATTAATGTAATGAACAACCGCAGTTACTCAAACTTAATAGCTTCTTAGGTCATTTGGACGCTTGACAACTACTGCTGCTATTATTGTTAGCATTATTACTATCACCATCACCATCATCATCATCATTATTATTATTATTATTGCGGCCAAGCACAACATGCGTGGTCTAGAAAAGTTTGGGAAGACTATTCTTAGGGATGGTTTCAAATAGAGAAAGAACTTTGTGTGTTTCTCTGATGTTCTTCTTCTACAGTTACACATTTTATAGTCTATGTTGATGACATCATTATTGCAATGGTGATTCCATTGGTATACAATAATTGTAGATATTTTTTAAAACTTCAATTTGCACAAGCGATCTTGTTTCTTTGACATATTTTATATATGTTGAAGTTCATAACTATATAAAGTGATTTTTTATGAATAGAGGTAATCAAGACCTCGTTGGTTTTGCTGACTAAGTGATTTGAAAATGGAATTTTATGTGAAATATTAAAGGATGAATAGGACCTTGTTTAATATCCTACTCTATGTTGAAGAATGGTTGGAAGTCTTGTTCACCTAATCGTCACCCAACATTGCCATGCCCCACGATCCAAATTTCCTGAATATCGAGGTGCGACTGTCATTGCTGATCAAATATGGTCAATTAGTGGTCGGATTTTCGAACACTCAAACCATATGGTCATACAGAGCAAGCTATGAAAAAAAGTGTTTTCCATAACTTAAAGCATGTACAGTTAAGATTTAATTTCATAAGCTCTTGACTTAGCAGTGAGGTTGAATATTTAAAATTCATAAGCACTACTCATCCGCCAACCATGGCACTGAGGTCATTATTGTAGTAAACCATATACCAACCTTATCAATTCTGGTCAGTTGGCACCATTAATGGGCCATGGGCCATGGGCCTATTATGGTAGTTGTTGAAACCCTTGACAAAATCTTGTAGACAAGTGTACATTCCGTTTTAGTTAGACAATTTGATGTAATTAGCCCCAATCAAAGGGGATTTGACTCCATTGACAAAATCTTGTCTACAAGTGTACATTCCCTTTTAGATAGGCAATTTGATGTAATTGACCCCAATCAAAGGGGATTTGTATAATTGTAATCTTTACAATTGTGGCAACTAATGATACATAAATTGAGGAGGCCATCACAGGATAGGCACTCATCTTGGATAATTTTCTTAAAAACTTCTTTCGTTTTCAAAGGGTTTCTTCCCTGTCATGGTATCAGAGCCTTTTAAAAGTTTTCTTAGTTCAATATCAGAGATCTGACATTCAGTTCTACTGATTTCTGGCAAACATCAGTGAAATTACCTAGCTGTTCATATCAGAGATCTGTGAATCAGATTTGCTGGTATCTAAGGTGATATCGAACTACACAAAAGGTGTCCTTTCAGTCTGTGGGGTCCATCAGGGATCGATTTTTTATCAGGGCGATCAAATCTTGACAATTGACATGAGAAGATCGGATTTAGCATTCTGGCAGATTGTTTCTATCAGAAGGTTATTTTGACATCAAATCTAGAACCAGTCGTCCTTCCAATCTGAGGTTGAAGCTGATCTGCTATGGGGCCCACTCAAGGAGTCGATTGAAGCTGTACCTTTCTGAGGTTGGTCGACCAATATTGCTGGGTCTTATTACAATTTTTCAGAATTTTTGGAGCTCTGAAAGGTTAGTTTTTAACCCCACTCTGGACGATTGGATTCTATGATCGATTGTGAGATCTGGACCAAACTTTAGCACAAGTTATATAATTTCAATACCTACTCATCCTGGAAATCAGATTAAAGGTTTGAAATTTTGGTTGGACACAAACTGAAAAACAGTGCTGTTTTTCTCGGTCGCCTGAGCCATTTTTTATGGTTTCTGCATTTTGTTTTGGGCTGCCTTTTCTGTGGAACGGAGAAATCTGGATTTCTGAAATTTCCATCATCTTGCACACCTTAAAATGGCTGATAAAATAGAAGTTTTGCCGGTCAAGTTTAATGGAAAAAATTTCTTTCCTCGGGAATTCCAAGTTCGTCTCTTTTTAAGGGGAAAGAATCTTTGGGGACACATAGATGGGACTCTTCCTAAACCAATAGATAATGCTAAATTGGGTCAATGGGAGACCAATGATGCTAAGATCATGAGTTGGATCACTAGCTCAATGGACCAGCAGGTTGTGCTCAATTTACGTCCATATATGACAGCAAAAGAAATGTGGGACTATTTGATCACAATCTATAATCAAGATAATTCTGCTAGAAAGTATCAATTGAAATGTGATATTTCTGAATATTCTCAAGGGAATAAGTCGATTCAAGACTACTATTCTGGGCTTATCAATCTATGGACAGAATACACGGAACTGGTTTACTCCACCCTTTCTACTGCCTCTCTTCCTGATTTTCAAAAAGAACATACGAACAACCAACAAGATCAGTTTCTGATGAAACTACGAGTAGAATATGAATTGGTTCGCTCAAATCTGTTGAGCCGTGTCCCCATCCCGTCTCTGAATGAATGTCTCGGAGAGCTTCTTCATGAAGAGCAGCGTCTTCTGAATCAAGCTACGATTGACAATAAAGGCACTCCTTCTTTGGATGTTGCCTTTGCTAGTCAAGCCAAGCCTAGGGACTTGAGCAAAGTTCAATGTTATTGTTGCAAGGAGTATTGTCATGTGGCTAACTAGTGTAAGAAAAAGGTATGCAATTATTGCAAAAAAGCTGGGCATATAATTTCTGAATGCCGAAGGAGGCCGCATAATAGAGGGAATCGGGCACTTCATACTTCCCATCATGAAGAATCTTCTGATGCAACTGTGCAACAGGTAGCCTAGCAGCCTGCCCCATCAGTTACTCCTACTACTCCAGCCAATACTCTTCCTCCCAAAGTTGTCCAACAGATTTTACAGTCTGCATTTTCTGCCGTTGGGCTTATAGGGAAAACACCAACATCGCAACTTGGTATGTAGACTCTGGTGCATCTAACCATATGACCTTTTTTTCCTCCATTCTTATTGATATTCAGCCATACCATGGGCATTCAAAAATTCACACCGCAGATGGGGAAAGTCTTCCCATTGAGTCTATTGGAAAAATTTCGCATTCTTTGCCATTGAATCAAGTGTTTTATTCACCACGGTTGTCATCTAATTTATTATCTGTTGGGCAATTGATTGATAACAACTGCATGGTTTCATTTTCTCAATTTGGTTGTGTTATGCAGGATCGGGTCTCGGGGAAAGTTCTGGCGAGAGGTCCTAAATGTGGAAGGCTGTTTCCTCTAAGCATATCGACTCCTCTGCTTAATAAATCTTTACTTTTAGTTGTTGATTCGACTTCTGATAATACTGTTTTTTAGTTATGGCATAGACGTCTAGGACGTCCAAATGCCAAGAAATTAATGTTTATGTTAAACTCTGGATTATTATTCAATAAAAAAGAATATTTCTTTTCGTGATGCTTCATTTGATTGTGCAAGCTGTAAAATGGGTAAAAGTAAGATTCTGTCTTTTCCTACTCATCGTAATATGACCACTGAATGTTTTGATTTAGTTCATAGTATGTTTGGGGAAATTCTCTCGTTATTTCTCATTTGCATCACAAATATTTTGTGACTTTCATCGATGATTTTAGTAGGTATACGTGGATTTATTTTTTGCATTCCAAATCTGAAGTGTTTGATGCGTTTAAAAAGTTCTTAGCATTTATTGAAAATCAATTCTCAAAAAGCATTAAAATTCTTCGTTCAGATTCTGGTGGAGAGTATGTTTCTCATGATTTTCAGGAATTTCTTCATAACAAGGGAATTATTTCCCAACGTTCATGTCCATATACCCCTCAACAAAATGGGGTTGCAGAATGAAAAATCGACATCTCTTGGATGTAACAAGGACCCTACTGCTTGAATTTTCTGTTCTTATTTTTGGGTAGAAGCAATTTCCACTGCAGTTCATCTTATAAACAGAATTCCCTCAGTTAAGTTACAAAACCAGTCTCATCATTTTAGTTTGTATGGTTACCCACCTAGCTACAGTCACCTTCATCCATTTGGTTGTGTCTGTTTTGTGCATCTTCCATCACATGAGCGTCATAAATTATCTGCACAATCTGTAAAATGTATCTTTCTTGGTTATGCAGCACATCAAAAAGGTTTCCTGTGTTTTGATCCTAAAATTTATCGTATTCGCACATCTAGGAATGTCATATTCTTGGAAAAACAGTTTTATTTTCAACTTCTCCATGTGTCTTTGCCTTAGTCTACACATTGATTCTTCTGAAAATATAAGATTCAAACCAGGGGTAGTTTATGTGCGAAGAGGGACACTTACAACAACTGCAGAAGAGGATCCTGACCTGGAACAATCCCTAGCGCTTGATCGTCAACCACTTCGAAGGTCCACCCATCCCTCTAAACCACCTGATTGGTATGGGTTCGCTAATAACTCCCTACTTGCCACCTTGACATCTGTCTCCATACCTAATTCCTATTCGCAGGCTGCTCAGCAACCTTGTTGGCAACATGCAATGCATGAAGAAGTTGATGCCTTGCTATCAAATGGCACTTGGGAAATTGTAAGTTGTCTAGAAGGGATAGAACCCATTGGATGCAAGTGGGTTTACTCGGTCAAGCTCAAATTTGATGGATCGTTAGATCGATATAAAGCACGTCTTGTTGCACTGGGCCATCGTCAAGAATATGGGATAAATTATGAAGAAACCTTCGCCCTAGTGGCTAAAATGACCACAGTACGGACCGTGCTTGCCGTTGCTGCTTCACAAACATGGCCTCTTTATCAAATGGATGTAAAAAATGCATTCCTTCATGGTGATCTTAAAGAAGATGTATATATGAAACCTCCTCCTGGTTTTCAGAATAGTTCTGCCATTGAGGTTTGCAAGTTGTGACGGCCACTTTATGGATTGAAACAAGCACCTCGTGCTTGGTTCGACAAATTCATGCAAAAACTACGAAAGATTCAGTTTGTGCAAAGTGAAAATGATCCATCTATGTATCTTCGGAAAAGTTCGTCTGGGATTACAGTTCTTCTCGTTTATGTTGATGACATTATTATCACTGGATTCGATATGATCGGCATTCAAGAGATCAAGGATACACTTAATTCCTCATTTCATATGAAGGACCTGTGAAAGCTTCAATATTTTCTAGGACTAGAAGTTCATACCTCTAAAGGTGGAATCTTTATAAATCAACATAAATATGCTACATATTTGATAAAATTGGCCTGCTTGGAGGATTCCACTCTAGTTGATACACCATTGGAGGTTAATGTATAGGTGTGAGGATGGAGATCTTCTCTCTGTTGCGATTTACTATAGAAAATTGGTCGGCAGCCTTGTTTAATTAACCATCACTCGTTCCGGACATTTCGTATGCTGTTAACTTAATGAGCCAATTCATGACTGAACCACGTCATCATCATTTAGCTGCAGTCAAACGAATCATTTGATATATATTTGGAACTCTGGATCGAGGATTATTTTACTCTGCTGGATCTTTTCTTGATCTCGAAGGCTTTTGTGATGCAGATTGGGTAGGTTGCCCAGATACCCGTCTGTCAACCACGGGATGGTGCATGTATCTTAGCAATGCACTAATTTCTTGGAAGTGTAAAAAACAAAAGAGTGTTTCTAAATCCGCCACTGAAGCAGAATATCGTGCTATGTCTTTTACTTGCTCATAAATTATTTGGCTCCGAAGGGTGTTATTAGAATTAGGATTTCCTCAAGCGAAGCCCACTTCTCTATATGTTGATAATACCAGTGCTATCAGGTAACAGAAAATCCCATCTTTCATGAACGTACTAAACATATTGAAGTGGATTGTCATTTCATATGGGATGCCTTTGATGATCGTGCAATTGATCTTCCACATATTTCAACGGATCTTCAAAATGTAGATATCTTTACCAAGGCTTTACCAAGACCCCTGTCATCAATTTCCAGTAAACAAATTGTTGCTGATGGACTCACCAGCATCAATTTGGGTGGGTGCGGGGTGGGTGTTTATCAATTATGGTCAATTGGCACCATTGATGGGCCATGGGCCTATTATTGTAGTTGTTGACACCCTTGACAAAATCTTGTAGACAAGTGTACATTCCGTTTTAGTTAGACAAATTGATGTAATTAGCCCCAATCAAAGGGGATTTGACTCCATTGACAAAATCTTGTCTACAAGTGTACATTCCTTTTTAGATGGGCAATTTGATGTAATTGACCCCAATCAAAAGGGGATTTGTATCATTGAAATCTTTACAATTGTGGCAACTAATGATATACAAATTGAGGCGGCCATCACAGGATAGGCACTCATGTTGGATAATCTTCTCAAAAACTTCTTTCATTTTCAAAAGGTTTCTTCCCTGTCAAACCTAAAGCGTAAGCTCATAGGTGGAAGGCCCAAACAGGTAAATATGAAGCCTTGCCAAAGATTTTATTTAGGTGATGTTGGGATGTGGGGCTTTACTTTACCAACACTCCCCCTCACATGCAGGCCCAATAGATTTTATAGATGGGCCTGTCACGTGGGCTACATAAGAACGACGGGATCAAAAACCCGCTCTGATACCATGTAATAAACCATATACCAACCTAAAAGCTTAAACTCATAGGTGGAAGGCCCAAACAGGTAAATATGAAGCCTTGCCAAAGGCATTACTTAGGCGATGTGGGATGTGGGGCTTTACTTTACCAACAATTATGACTCCAAAATAAAAGAAGACGACGTTACCCTGTGAATTACTGTGCACCATGACGCCAATCGAACTACTATTAGTCTCTTTACAATATGAAGTCCAAAAGAAAAAGGATCTTGGCAGCTCATGTATCTATTCATGTTCGTTAGGATTCGGAATTGATTAAAACAATGCAAAATTCATGATACTGTAATTAAAACAACCTCATAGCAAAATACAGAAATAAGAAATGCAAGGCTCCAAGTTTAAAAAATAAAAAAATAACAAAAATTCCCTTCTAGATTACATTAAGTGAAAATGTCCAAATTGATGAAAATAAGTGGGGATACATATAGCTGTCCTGGCCAGTCCAGGCTAACATATAGTTAACGGAGGCACTGTATATGGAGTTCCAATCTTAAATTGACAACCAGCTCTCGACTCATGGTATCGTCGGTAGAAATCTGAATGTTGAGATAACCACCTAGCCAAATGTGGCTCTTATTTTACGGTCTTTCACCCTAGGGACTTCGCATGCCCTTCTTATCTGTTGGTTATGTAATCTTTCCAAATGTGTAAATAAAATTCATAAAACAGTGAAACCAAATCATATGTATATAATATCAAATCTCTTTCCAAATCACCATTGGTGCCATATTCAAATCATATATCAAATCGGATCAGACATTATCAAACCAATCAAAAAGATTTCATTCACTTCGAAATTTGTATAGAATCTAATCAAAGATAGTCATTCTTATCAAATAAAAAGCTAACAAATCACATATTCATTACAAAAGTTTCAAATAAAGTTAATCAGACAAATTAGATTGATTTAAATCGGACAACCCTTCCACTTAACGATTGAAGCCAAGTAAATAAAGACTTCAAATCATGTTTACTAACCCATTGAAAGAACAACCTAAATTGAATCTTAATGCTTCTGAAGGTAAAATAACATAGAACCCTAATTATCTGACTAACTAATTATAGGTTTGCAGATCATCTGGTTTCGAATTCTCTTTCCTCTTTTGTCTCATCTCTTTTGTTCTCTCTTGTTCTCTCTTTTACAACTAGGGCAAATGACTTCTTATTACCACCTTTTCTGATACTATTTAATCACTTCACTTCTAATTATGGTGTTGCGTCAATACAAACTTGACATTCATGTTGCCCACAAAGTCATTTAATGACTAATTCTCATCATCTTCATATGGCCCTTATCCTTTGTCTTAACTATTTTCTTTGGACATAACATTCCAATTTATTCTTTTTCGTTGGGCTTCAAGGTCTTCTTTCCGAGCTTGGATTCTTTCTTATGCAAATGATTCCACTTCGTGCGGAAGATACTTGTGCAATTCAAGTCATTGGGCATCCCAGTTTATTATGAAAGACATCCATGTAGAAGTGGACTTCTATTCTATCCTAGAGGATTTTGATCTTGACAATTTTTTTTCTCCATGAGTTCTTCAAATTTTCAAGAACTTACAACTTTACAAAAGCCATGGGACATGATTACCATCAATTTCTTAATTCACAAATTGTTGCATTTTGATAATCCAGATCAATTCAAGGAGTGTGAAATAGTCTAGTAAAGCACTATACTAAAAGACTGATCATTGTAACATATGCGCAATAGCGTACTATTTCTGTAAGTAAGATTATGCGCAAGAGTTGTACTATTGTTCTAGGTAAGATACATCTCTTACATTGTATCATATCCTTGTAGAATTGTAAACCCACCTGTCAAGAGCTAGGATTATTCACTTTGATGTTTTTATTGGAGGCGTTCTCTTCAATAAAAGTAGTTGAAAAATTCATCGAAATCAAGTTATTTTGACCAAACCTTCCTATCTTTTTCCATTTGGTCTGTTTATTGTCACCGGTACTTATCTTGAGTAGTATCTTTTTCTTCTTTATAGAATTATACGAAATCTTTTCTTGCCAGTTTTGTAGAAAAGGAGCTAGGGAGTTGAAGAGGCTTTCTTGATTCAAAGGCTTTGCATGACTTTGTGCTTGCATTCTCACTTTCTTCCTCATAATCTCTGTTGTTGATCCTTGGGGAGTTATTTATTATTATTATTATTATTATTATTATTTTTTTTTTGAATGGTCCTTGGGGAGTTAATTCTTGGGATTGATTTGTTAATCTCTTCCTTTTGTCAAGTCCAAGACTCCAAGCTAGGTCAAGCTGGCCTGGGCTGCATTAGTTGGTATTAGAGTGAAAATTCTAGGGGTTCACAAGTTTCCTTTTTTATTCTGATGTAGGAGACAATGCTCCCTAAGTATAAAAGATAGGTTTTATGGAGATGATGAAGTGTTTTAGTGTCAACCAAGATCCACATGATCTAAGAAGCACGGACACGGACACGGACACACCGACACGTGGAAGTGGTTCAATGGGAAGCATGGACATGAATTGGAGGGACGGAAAGGGGAAAGGTTCAATGGCACATGGTAGTGGTCATTGGATATGAAAGGTTCTAAGTTTTAACCTATTTATTGCCATGCTCTGCAGAGGGATCCGTAGATTTGGGGAGACCCATGCATTTGTGGAGTGAGATGGAAGCAACATTGTCAAGCTATAGCTGCTGTAGAATTCAGGAAGCATGAAAGGTGATGGTTTCTTGGATTGGTTGTGTACGATAAGTGAGTATTTCCTTTTCTTTTACTTGGAAGAAAAAGTTGAGTTTTTTGTTATTATAATATTCTGGATGAGGTGAACTTGTGACTATAGAATCAAAGGGATGAACTTTTGCAATGAGCAATTGAAGACAAAGGAAGTTGCAAGGGAAGCAAAATATTTGCACATGGGATAAAAGTGAAGAAAATGGTGGAGAGTTTCTTGTATGTGAACCATAGTTGTCAATTCCGTTCCGTTCTAGCCAATTCCGGCTGGAGCGTTCCGGATTTGACTGGAGGCGGAACGGAACTACCTCCATAAAAATTGTGGATTAAATTCCGGCCGGTTCTGGCCAGCAATAAGTCGTTCCGTTCGGAACATCAGAAATGGGTATGTTCTGGCCAGAACGTATCAAGGTACTCCACTCCCAGCCGACTGTGCAAAAAAGAAAAAAAAATAATTAAAAAAGAGCAGGTTACCTGCAACACTAGCCGAGCACGCAGCAACGAGCGGCACCAGCGGGCGAATGCAACCCCAGCTCCAGTTACGCTGTTTTCCTCCTTTTTTTTTTTCCTTCCATGCGACGCCTACATCTCTCTCGCCTTCTCTTCTCTCTTTCTTTCTGCTGGGAGTTTTTTCTTTTTGGGTAAATGGACTGCTGAGGTTTGAAATAGTACGAAACTCCTTTTGTCGTTTTTTTTTTTTTTTTTAAATAGTGATTTCTCTCTGCTGCCTCCTGACAGCAAGGAAAGGCCCTTTATGCTTACTTTCCCCTTAGACAGTGGACTACAGCTGTTAGCAACTTTATTTTATTAATTTTTCAATATTGCTTTTCTATCTATTTGAAAGAGCCCATTTTTTTTTCTATTTAATGCTGCTGGCTCATCTCTCTCTAGCAACAGCTACACCAGCTGTCCAGCATTTTACCTTTTACTGACGTAAGGTACATACAGTACATGTATTTCTCACTAAATATTATTTAAAATTTTTAAATCCGTTTCTTTTCTTTTCAATATTTTGTTGCTATTTTAAAGTTAGAGATATTTTTATAGTTTTTATCTTTCAGTAGCGCCTTTTCTGGAATGGAATGCTAGAATTGGCTGGAATACCGAAACGTTCCACTGCTGGGCAAAGCCGAAACGGTGGCCGGAACGGAATTGACAACTATGCTGTGAATTACGTGCAAACCTTTTCTCTACTTTTGCAACATCTTTATCAAGAAAAAAATGGGTGATGAGTGTGGAGGAGTTTCATTACCTAGTAACCCGAAATGGTCCTGCTGAATTGGGGTAGTTCTAAGTTGCTTAGCTGAGCTAGCATAAAATAGCGGTACATTATAGACCCAATGCTTTCCTAGCTTGTCTACTTTGGAGAATGGATCGAATGGGTGGGCAACCACATGCTGATGGACCTTGACCTATGTGTTGCTTCGTGCAGTTCAGTCAGGCATTGTACAAGTACAAGTGGTGAGTCTTAGATGCCTATTTTGCTTTCGAACACCCGCTTTTATGCATGGTAGGGTCATCCTGTATGTTGCTACTCTAGTGTAAGGACACGTGATTATTGCACAGCTAACAAAGCACCTTGATTGATTCCAACTAGCATATTTTGTGTGGAAGATCCTTTGGCAACACTCCATTCGGAAAAGTACACACTTTGATGCCTATCAACTCTGCACAGTATGAACTTTTGGGAAATGCACTGGCGAATTATATCTTTGTAAATGCATATTTTTTTTTACTTATATATGATTGACAAAGCTTGCTAAACAATTTTGAAGTCAATAAGTGGATTGGCGCACATGGTGAATGAGTCGCCCTACATCATGATTAACTCTTGGTTGGTCGTGCAGGTCTAGGACAGGCCTCTGAATGTTGTTTATGTCGTGTGCTGGTTGGATGATCACTTGGTGCATGGCTATTTGTAGAAATGAAGTGTGATCTATCTTGGTCCCATGCCTCTAGTACCTTGTCTAAGAACCTCTGTTGATTGAGGATATTATTATTATATCTGGCCATGATGCGAGGCATATATATTATATAGTGTGAGGTTGTGGAGTGGGAAAGGCCCCACTAGTTCCAGCTACTCCCATAGACCCAAAGGTCCGAGGCCTGTCTTACTCATACAATCCTGCTCTATCGCGCTTCTTGTTTGTTAAACATGTTGGCTCTTGTATGCTGCATGTTCCCCCTTTTTTGACAAGTGGAAGCTGGTTGCCACCTCATGATCGCATGCAACAGAAGGGCCTGAATTCCTTCTCTCTAAGATGGTTTTTTCTCTCTCCTTTTCTAATAATTCATTTCCTTTTATCATTCAAAAAAAAAAAAAAAAAAAAAAAAAAAAAAAAAAAAAAAAAAAAAAAGAGGAGGGAAGGGGAGTGAAAAAACAATAGATATCCTCTTCCTTCTCCGTAGAAAGCTCTTCTTCCAATTCTCATGTCCTTTTCTTCACTTAATCTTAACCATCCATGTCACTGTACAGTAGCTGACCATCCACATAATCTGAGGTTGATTGTGAGAAGCTGTCTTGAGAGTTCTGATTGTTGGATTGTTAGATTTCTCAGTTGACGCTTACATTCTGTCACAAAATGTCTCTTTTGATGATCATATCAAACTGTTGTATGTGAAGGTATGATGTCAAGGCACTTTTCTACTATTTGATCATGATGGGCCACTGGATTAATTGGGGACTCGGTTGTCTATCACAGAATTAATTGGGGACTCCGTTGTCTATCATTTGATATGGTGGCTCACCAAGAAGACGCTCTAAATATAATCTATTAAATGGATTCAAGGCCCATAAAATGCTCAGAAGCCAATGGCGTTGGTATGGTGAACCATCTAATAACTCCATATAGAACATCCATTTATCATGAACTACAGATTTCCACTGAGTGCTCCTTTCCATTAGAACGTTGTGCTTTCTCATAACCATCCTTTTTCCAAGATACAGCTAGGTTGCTTAGAATTATCTGATTAAAACTGGACACTTATCTTTTTGTTCTTCAAATAATACATAACTTTAATGTGGTAGAAGAGAGGAGAAGATAAAAGAAAATAAAATATCAAACATGAAGAGTCATGATCCACTCCCACTTTAGCAAGCTGATCTGTCATGTATTTAGGTTTGTGAACAATATAAGGTGGAATGGAAATAAAAATGTAGCCATGTTATCTCAAATCTCCTCATCATCCCATCCCGTAACTTCGGGAGAAGGTGTGCCTCCTCACAAAGGAGGTCGCAGTGACCAGGCCCGGGCTCCATGTGAAAGCACAATATGAAGAAGCCCACAGAACAGCTAAGGAAGATCACCTTATAGGAACTCCCCAAACACCAAAAGAGATAAAACAGAGCCAATCAAAGATCATATGTACTTCTGTACTATTTGAATCTCCAATTGAAAGGAGCTTGAATAAGTTCTAATGAATGCTTCTGATTTCAGTACAGGTCCAGTATTTGCTAAGAAAAGCGACCACTTGGCATCAAAATTAAGTTTGAAGAGACCACTAGGAGGATGCTACAAATCAGTGTGCAGATGAACACTACTTTTTCCAACTAAGATCATCTAAAACCGTTGAAAGGAAAAATCTCTACTAAGATCATAGAATAAGAAACCAAAAGAACCTTTAACAGGAGAACTCAAGAGAAGTTTTGTACATTGCCTTATAAGTGACTTTCTCTGCCTACTCAAAATCGTCAATCATTCCTCTCCAGCAAAACCATAAACTCGTAAGAAGCCCCATATTCCAAAAGAATATTCGCATGCTTAGAATATAAGCTATTGGCCAATTGGACAAGAAAGATCACCAAGTGAAGAGGGAATCATGCACAGCACACCAAATAAAATGATGCCAACTTCAAAGATCTTTTTTTCTGCGCTAAATATATTGGAGATAATTCAAGTGACCAGATTGTAAGGTAAATGCTGGAGAAAAACTTGACCGAGAGTATGCCATAAGAGTTTGGTTAAGGAACTTGAGAATCCAGATGTGAAGAATGCATACAAACTCCATCAAGAAGCAAAAGAAGTTGAGAAAGGCACCATCTTCTCTTCCATGTAACTTAAAAGTCTTTTAGATGATAGGCAAAATCCTTTGTACATCCACATGGACAATAGAACAAATGTATTCAAGCTGCTGAAAATTTTGGTTACTTAACAAAATGAGATACACTGTTGATGCCTATGTTCATATGCTGATTATGTTGTTTATAACTTATACTCCTCTACCTTATATACACATAAATGATAAAAATGTCTCAGACCCACAGCCTCAGGGTTGCTACAATGATTTGTTGTATGTTTGTTGTACATGGGTATCAGCTTGTGTGGACAGGTGCAAATATGCACATTTATAGCTGCTTGAATTCTGTATTTTACATCATGGAAAATGATAAAAGAGCTGGGTATTTGGCTCTGCAGATGGACCTGCAGAGGATCTGTATGGCATTTTTATCAATAGAGTTCGTCGAGAACGCCCTCCAAAGTTGCTTGAAGAAGTCAGAGGGTGAGAATTTTACCATTCATATGTTTGTAAGTTTGTATTTTTTGCATGGCAATCGCTTCACAGTTTATGCTGTGGGTAATCCCATTAGTTAAATTCCTCTGTTCTATGATTCACAAATCTTATGATTCGATTCATAGGAATGATATACAAAGAGACTTGAATTCTATCCTACTATCCAATATGTGAATGGTACAGTCCCTTGCTGGAACACAAGTTTCACAAGGATACATGATTATAAGGGCCAGTTTGCTATGCTGTAGAATGGGTCAGTTCACTTGCTACATAGTAAAATGAAGAGGAGAAACTCTACTTTTGTCTCAACTTCATTCTGGCAGGTCTATGTCAATGCACATGCACACAGAACTGTCCACGCATAAGAACTGTGTGGTCTGGGTTATTTTTGGGTCTTGTAGAATGGGTCAGTTCACTTGCTAGCTAGGAAATGATTAAAAAAGTTCTACCTCTGGCAACTTGATTTCGGTATCTCTATGCTTTTCCAATACGCACAAAAGTTTGAAGCGTCCACACATAAGAATCATGTGGTAGGCTTATTTTTGGGGCGACCTGGCCCACTTCTGATGAACTTATCCCCCTCATACATACTACCTATGTGAATGTCCGCAAGCCCAAATTGACACTCATTCTACTGTTCTCTATTAGATTGAAATCTTAAAAACTGATGTCTTTTAAAAGCATTAAACTTTAAGGCCATAGATTAGGGGGTGAGCATGATCCAATGTGGTAGGAATTTTGCTCTCAAAACGGGGTCTAATTGAGATCTGTCCATCCCCTCTGCCTCGCCACCTTACCCAAATGATTGGCATTGCCCTAGGTGGTCTCCACAGGCAGACTACACCCTGTGTGGATGGTTCTCACCTGAATAAAGCGTTCTCTCTCTCTCTCTCTCTATATATATATATATATATTCCCTATCCCCTTGCACGCAATGTGCATGGGACTTTTGTTGAATGTGGATGGTTCCCTTGCACACCTCACCGCCTTTTCCCTAGTCGGGGATGGGGCTAGGGAGCACCGAAAGATTTGGTTGGGGCCTACCTGTGTACAAAGTATGGAGCCCATCTAATACTCTTAAACCGTTGCTCAAACTCCCATAAATTTTCACCCCTTAAAGAGGTCTACATAGTCGATCCAACAGTCCGGTCCACTTGGATTGGAGTAAAAAAACGGATCGGTGTAATTTAGGGTGGTTCTTGTGTGTGTGGTCCATTTGGACGGGCAATCAAGTGGGCCCCACTATGAGGTGCACACGAAATTCCCATTGCACGCTATGTGCACTGTGTAAGTTTTGTGTGTGTGTAATACTCCTGTGCATTGTCTTATCGCAAGTAGCAGTTGCTGGGGGCCAATCTCACACCTCTAACCCTTTGATCCACGGCCCATAAGTTTAATGACTTTATTTTAAAAGGAAGAGTTGACCCTTGATCCAATGAAACCTGGAGTCTGGTGACTATCAAGGGGTCTCATGTGTGTGAACGGTTTAGTTGGATCATAAGGTGAGCCCACTGGAAGTTCTCACTGTAATACGATGAGAGGAGTTTCCATGGGAAGATTTTCTAGTATATAGAATAGCCTTCTCTCACAGTGTGGTGAAATTAGTTATGTGGTGCGATAATACATTGCGTAAATTCGGTGGAAGTCCAACAATTGAGATGGAAACTTTATCCCAATCCCTAAAAAGAAATCTAAAGAGGCTGAAAATGGTGTAGCCTTGGATCCTCGATCGGAAAATATATCAATCTCCCAAAAGGGTTGATTTAACCCATACATGGATTCAGCCACTAGGGCATGCCCATGGGAAACACCATAATTGAAGAGAAAACTCAAAATCAGAGATAAATTGATTAATAAGAATAACCATGAATTATAATTAGGAAGTCCACCTATAGATAGAGTAGGACTAGCCTTCTATGACTTGGACACCAAGACCTTCCGGGGTTGCAAATGGGTATCCGATTCTCCAATTACCCGAAAGTTCCGACAGAAAAAAAAAAAAAAAAAAAAAAAAAAAAAAAAAAAAAAAAAAAACCTGGGTCTAGAACCTATTTTAGGTTCCGATTTATAAATGGGTTTGGGTCTTGAACCTAATTTAGGTTCCGATTGATAAACGAGTGTGATTTCGGGTCCATATAGGTTCCGACCCGTGGACCCGGCACCCGTCATATGAGTTTTTGATATTGCAAACTGTACCTTAAAATAAGCTTTTTTTGGACATTTTTATGTATAATGTTGGAGGTAGTAGACTTGATGCATTGTTATAACTTATAAGTCGAATGATATACTTATTTTAAGAAAAAATGAAAAAATTGAAGAGAAGTCAGAACCAATTTTCAAACTAGATCTAGTTCTCTAGGTGGATCCGGATTTTTCAATCGGAACTGGGTCTGGAACTAACAAAACAGGTTCCGAGTCAAAACCGGATCCGGAACCGTTATTAAGAAACGGGTCCAGGTCCAGTATGGTTCTGACCCGGAACCATTCCGTTTGTAACCCTAACCTTCCTAAACAATAAAGGAAACTAAATCACTAAACTTGCCTAACAATCCAAATTAAATAAAACCCCTAATTCTAAATACTTCTAAATAATCCAACTCTCAAAATAATATTCCTAATCATTGGGCCTATGGATCGAGCCAATTGGGTTGGCCGACCCATGGTCTGGCTTGCATCAATTCTCCCTGATTTAGAAAAACTCGACTATGACGAGTTAATAGCTTGATAATATTGAAGAGATTTCGACCTCAAGTTCAGGAAATGTCCTTTTCGGTCAAAAAATCAATCGCACAAAGTTCTGATTTTTCCTGTGATCTACATTCTCTTGGCATGACTTCCAAGTTCGACTCAAACTTTTCCTCCATCTAATAGTAGATCAGAAGTGTTGCTTCTTCTGATGTTTGCATTTTGCTTGAATGTGTGATCGGACCATTAGACAAGTCAATTATTGTCTCGGTAGCAACTGGTCACTATCTTTGACTATCCATCGTTGATCCCCGAAGATGAAATCAGTGTGGGGGATTGCAATAATTGGTTCTTCTTTTGATGCCTCCTGATCGAAGTCTTCAATGTGCGCTTGTCTTAGGTACAAACTTAGATTGTACGAGGTTTAGTATGTACATTGCAGTATCTAAGGCATATCCCCAAAATGATATAGGTAACCCTGAGAAACTCAACATAGACTCGATCATATCTAAAAAGAGTCCGGTTCCTTTTTTGTGCTACTCCATTCTGTTGAGGCATATCAGGAGTAGACAACTGGGATAGAATCCCATTATCTGATAAGTATCCCATAAATTCAGCAGAGAGATATTCCCCTCCTCTATCTGATCGAAGAGTCTTGATACTTTTACCTAATTGTTTTTCCGCTTCCGCCCGAAACTGTTTGAACTTTTTAAAAGCCTCCTCTATCTGATCGAAGAGTCTTGATATGTATCTATACATTGAGTAATCATCTGTGAAAGTGATGAAGTACTCATATCTTCCTCTTGCTTTGACTTTTATGGGTCCACACACATCAGTATGCACTAATTCCAATAAATCTTTGGCCCTATTGCCCTTAGATGAAAAGGGTTTTTTGGTCATTTTGCTTTCCAGACAGGATTCGCTGACAGGTATTGGTTCTACCACCAATGAAGGCAAGATACCATCTTTCACTAGCCCGTCAATCCTATTTAGGTTAATATGACCTAGCTTCAGGTGCCAAAGTTTTGTTGGATTAAATGAATGTGACTTCCTCTTTAATGATGGCTTATTGATTATTTCGGTGTCATGTATCTCATACATTGTGGGAGTTATCAAATAAATAAAGTCCATTGATTACCTTGCCAGAATATATAAAAGTACCGTTTTTTCTTTATGACAACTTCAGTACCAAAAGTAAAATAACTCTTATTCACCAAACTAGATACTGAAATTAAATTCTGTCATAAAAACGTTACATATAATGTATCTGACAAAATCAATTTAATATCTAAAAGTAACAAAGTTACTACTCCCACTGACACCGCTTCTGCCTTGGCATCTGATCCCAGGTTAACAATGATTTCGCCCCAGTAAGCCTCCTGGTTTCCCGGAATCCTTGCAATGAATTACAAATGTGATTAGTTGCACCAGAGTCAACACACCAGGATTCTAAAGTACTAGTTGCAAAACTAACTTCAGAAACAAGTGACTCAATCATACCTGAGGTCTTTTTCTTAAATAGAAAATAAGGACAATTCCTTTTCCAATGTCCTGTCATACCACAGTGGAAACACTTTCCCTTTGCTCCTTTACCCTTAGCCTTTGCCACGCCACCAATAGCACCATTCTTTACCTTAGGACCCTTGGGGACCGATTTTTTTTTTATTTTTGCCTTTTCGGCCTTTGCGTTTCAGCTTGGACCTGACAATTGACTTTTCAGTCATTAGGGTAGTTGGCTTCTTCTTCATGATGCTCTCAGTCGCTACCAGTTGGCTAGATAGCTCAGCTAAAGTCAGATTCATCTTATTCATATTATAATTAATCTTGAAATGGTTGAATGAATTTGGCAGCGACTCGAGGATCATGTCGATCTGCGATTCTGCATCAATCCCAGCACCCAGTACATTTAACTCATTCAATGAGTCCATCATTTTCAACATGTAATCCTGTACTGGGGTTCCCTCAGCCATCTTTGTGATCATGAGTACCCTCATAGCAGCCTGCTTAGCAGGCCTCCCCTAGTCCCCAAACATCTCCTTTAAGTTCGATATAATATCGGTTGCAATCTTATAGGATTGATGTTGGTGTTGTAAAACACTAGACATGGATGCCTGCATATAGCACCTGGCCATCTCATCGTCTTTGATCCATTTGGTAGAAAGGTCCTTTTGGTCCTGTTATGCATTTGGCCCAGGCTCCTCAGGGCAGGGTGTGATAGGGACATTTGTATCTTGAAGCAGTCAAGACAATATCCAGGTTCCTTTTCTAGTCCATGTAGTTGGATCCAACCAACTTATTCTGGTTGAGGATGGTTGCAAGTGGATTGAAAGTAGATGAATTCATGCTTGAATAAAACTGTAGCACATAGCACGTAACCATACATTTAATTAAAGAATATAAAAGACATTAGGGTTTAGTATTCTACCGAATTTATGTGGGAATCCTCATAACTACTAAATTCAGAATACATCGGAATTCCAAGCCCTTGGGGAATGCCTAATTGGAGAGTGCGAATACCACATAGACTGGTGTGGATCATAGTTTGTCAAAATTAGGATTAAGACCAACTATCCATGATCCCCATCATTCATTATTTTCTAGGTATCTCATACCAAATAATGTATGACTCCTGATTAGCGTCGGTTTCTAAAATACATGAGGCAAATCCTTGGAAATACTACATCATTATTGTAGTTAAATGTGACCCACCAACTAGCATTGCGTGATAACCGTTGCTGGCAGCTCCTCCTTGGGGAGTGGGCCCCCTATATCTAGTAACCAGACAAATAAAAAGCCCTCCGTGGGGAACGGCCATTCTCAAGATGGCGCGAGGCTAATACTTTTCTTACAATGGACCTATAGTGGAAAACCATGGAGATTTCTCAATTTAAATGCCCCGCTCCCATTTAATATTTTAGAATTGAGGATTTCTTTTAAAGGTCTATGGGCCCACCATCAAATCATCTTATGATATGACCAATAATAGGTTTCAAGTCAAGTTATATTTAAGGAAAGTCCAGCTTCTAAGATTAGTGTTACCAATGGGTCCATCTCATGGGTCCACCAATACTAATTAGAACTTTTTCCAAAAATTAATTTGATTTGACCAATTTTGGAAACTGCTATGTTTGGATGGGATTTGGAAACATTCTATAATAAGCAAACATCCGTAAAAGATAGTGCTAAAAATAGAAACTAGTCCTCTCCTCCACATGGCCCAAGCGGAATAGACTTCTTAGACTTTCCAAAACTTTGGGATTCCTCAAAATTTTTCGTAATCTTCAAACTCTTTGATTAGGAGTCAAACTTCACTTTCATTCTTCGTCTCGGACACCGCCAGAATTTACAAAATTAGAAAATTACATAAATTCCTATGCCTCGACGATGAGACATACATGGTAATCTAAATATGGAAATTAAAAGGCTATAGGGAAATTCACCATAACTTGCCCTTTCACAAGAAACCAAGGAAACCAAGGAAACCATGATGCCCTTTACAGTTAGCCTCAAAAAAAGTAAAAGACTTGTGGGCCATATGAAGAGGACAAGATCACCAGCAAGTTAGTATCTCATACAACTATACAAATTACAATACTAGGCTGCCAAACCATGGTGGAAAAACAGGTTGCCAAAGAAGACCCGAAACTGGAAAAAGCAGGTTTTGCACTTGCTGTGTTAGTGTACCGGTCGACTGGCCTACAGGCACCCAGTAAACCGAGCACGGGGCCAGGTCGACCGGACTTTCCTGTTCATTTCCAATTTGTTCTAAACCGCTTCTGAAGTGTTACAATGGCTTCCTACCATCCTTCCATTATTGTTAAACCCTTTTGTGACTATCCAAATATGGATCTACTCTAAAACCAAGCAAATCTATCAAAACTGATCCTTATATAGCCCTCGCTCTATCCTCTTCGCATCTCATGCAAAGATTAGAACAAGCTTACTGATCTAACATGATTAGAAATGAGGTATGACTTTGATACCAATTGTTGGAAATAGGTGGGCCTCGTGGAGAGGTTTCAAAAACTTTTGACCTACTTGACGCAGGGATCAAGTATCCATAAGGCTTCAAAACCCAATCCAGGATCCAAGTCCTCAATCTCATGATCAAGATTAGTAAAACACTGTCTCTAAGATAGTAAATAGCATCACCATGCAACCAAAATAAATCCACAATAAACAAGCAAGTAGATTATACCTTTGGAGCTTAGTAGTGCTTTAATGGAGAAGAAGACAATTAGCTTGAATAAGAACTCTTCTTGTAGCGAATTAGGATCTCCAATATCTTGTTGTCTTCCACGTTATGACCCACTTTAGATCTCTTTTCTCAAAAAGAATCGTAGGATCTCCAAGAGAAAACCAACTAGAAGCTCTAAGGAGTACCCGGAAGAGAAACTAGAAGAGAAAGAGGAGAAGAAGTTGTGCAACTCTTGCACTTTTTAGGGGTTGGGTGTGGACTCCCAAGGTTATGGACGTCCAAGGGGGTTGGTTCCCCTATAGATAGCCCCATGACACCTCCTCTTACTAATAATTAATAGAAGTCTCACTTCTACAAGAATTAGAAACCTTCTCTTCTTACTATTACCACTATTAGAAGTCTCACTTCCAATAGATATAGTAACTTTCTATTTCCTTTCCTTTTGAGTTCAAGTAGAATTAGTAATGATCTATTTTTAGGCTAGCGTGGGGACCACTAGGGATTCTATAGAAAGTTGGCTCCAATTGGGACACCGCGGCCCTACATCTCATGTGCAATCCGCGCCCACAGTTAATTGCAAATAACTCCACTATATAAATGCAATTGCACTCCAGTCTTAGAAATAAATTACAAGAAGACCCTAAACTTCCCTATCACCACAAGTAGGCCCCTCTATCAATAGCCATCGATCAATTGGATAAAACATGTCCCACCAATTTAGATCCACATCTTATTATCCTTGAGACCCAATTATTTACAGTAATCATTAGTACTATCCAATTAACTCTTAATTGAGATGAGTGCACACAATTAACTAATGATAAATCCATTAATTGGCACAAGGGGATAATAAAGATAGATTCCATCTTGACCATTGAATGTTCCCATAGTCCTACTACCATGTACCCAAGACACTGAGGTGTTGACCTACGGTTGGCCTCACTCATTGGTGACTCAAAGCAAATGAATAGATGGAAACTTGATTTCATTAATGTCTCAGGATTAAGAGTCTATTGCTAGGGAATTATGAGAGTAGACCTTAAAATAAAGAGAATGTTTCATAAGGCGCTTCTCATGGTCCTTCAATACATCCAATGTACCAATAAAATGATCCAGAATCTTACTTTCTGATGATCGAGACAAATCACACTATCTCATAGTGATCAAAGTACTGCAATCTTATCAGATGAGATGCCTAATCTCATCATTGGATGTGAATCAATTTAAGTATAAGATTTGTGACACATGTCTCCCGTATGTGAAACTCTTCCACACACATGTTTCACATCTAATATACTCGTGGGCCCCGATTCATCTCATGAACCATCATATCATAAGTATTGGTTATGTGCATTAAGTAATAAAACACCATTCATCTCACGAATAAAAAGCATGATTATATTGATAAATAAATCAATTTATTACATCATCCACTGGATTGAGACCACATAATGTAACAGTAGTCGATCCCACGAAGACTTGTGATAAAAAAATGTAAAAAATAACTAAAAAATCAGAATAATAAATGGATGGAAAAGATGATTGAATGCTGATTGAATGAATGAAATTACTAAAAATAGTAAATTAAACTATTAAAATAGATCAAAAGCTTAATGGAAAGTAACCTAACACACAAAACTACTACTATGATTGAAAACAATGATAATGAATGAACTAGGGTTTCATCTACTCCCCTAACTTATCTTATGCATGTCCCTTATTATCCTTTAATAAAAAATCATAATTATTAGTGACATTTATCAACCTAGATTATGGCATATGTATCTAAATTATGATTCCCCCAAACCTAATTCGTGAGTGGCATACTACATGAATTGTTCATCAAGTTGCAAAAAACTAACAATGGCATATGTCCTAGTCAATACATGCATGATGCATAAAAACAATGGGAATGATGAATGCATAAGTCTAAGCATGACATATACTTAGATTATTTATGGTTCTAAACCCTAGATGCTTAACATCAAGATCAATCAAAGATAAGTTAGCTAATCTTAAATTTAATTAAACATGGCATGGTTGGCATGGCATATACACAACTCATCAAATTAAAATCATGGTTTAGAAACTCAACCAACAAAACTTAAATCTGAATTAAAAAATGCCAAAAGGGACTACATTGAAATTAGGATAGGGTTTCAATTACATCCTAGCCCTAAAAAGTTTAGCTACTCGTGTTTGGAATTGAAAATAACATAGATAATAAGCTCATAAGAATAAAACTAGAAGATTGATGAAGAAGGCGGCACAGCCAGCAGCTGCTTGCTCCTTGGCTTCAAGAAGCTCCCAAATCTGATGGTGTACGGCTCCTAGGGCTGTGGATGAGTGCTGGTTGTCCATGCCTTGTGTCCCCTTTTTTGCTTTTTGCAAAAGCTCTCTTTAGCAAGGAGTTTCCTCCTTTTTAGGTTTTGTCTCCTTTTATGATTAGATCTCTTGCTTTCTTTACAAGTAGGTTTCCTGATTAGATTAGAATAGAAGTCTTTTTTCTTGATGTCCTAGACTTTCTAATTCTGGTCCTGCTTCATAGCTTCTTGAAAGTTCTTCACTTGGACCCACAAATCTGAGATTTATTTTCGAGGGACTAAATCTGAATCTTTGACATGAGAGTGGGCCCATATGGGGTGTGCAACATGGTGTGTGGGACCCCCTTCTTGGACTTCTAAGCTTAGCTTGGACTCTTTCTTGGGAACTTTCCTCCTTTTTCTTCTCTTTTCTTGGGCGCCACTTGGACTTGAGAAAGAGTTTCCAAATTCTGAAATTCTAACTATTGCAATAGATGTGGGCCCCATTTGGGCGTGTAACACATATTTAGGTTTTTTTCTTCTTTCTTTCTTTGTTTCACCTTCCTTTTTGGTTTATGATATGAGTCTCCAACACTTTCCTTCTAGGGCTCCACTTTAATTTCGAATTTCAAATCCCCAAAAAGAATAGGGAGGGCCCACCTGGCTCTCTCAATTAATCAATTGCTAAAATTTCTTCTCTTTTGGCTCCTTTTGACCTTTTCATAAAAAAATAAAAAGACAATGTAAAAACAAATAAAATAATTATGAACTAGCACAAGATAAACCAATTATTAGGGCTCAAATTATAAACAATTAAGCACTCATCACTACACCCTCTAAAGTATCATTGAAAATTCACACACTCCATTGTTTCAATCCGATCATCACCAGGCATTCATCAAATCTTTTATCCAAGCCCCTTCCATGTGCTTATGAATCTTCAGTTTCTACTCACTAAAATTTGAAGCGTATCTTTCATGATCTTTATTCACATCAAAACTTATTTTTTCTATCAGCACCATAATCTCGAGCCACATTAGTGACCAGTGAGCTTATCACATGTGTCATCTTCCTCCTAGGGATATTCATCATAGATTGGACCGCTAACAACATCATTGGTAAAATCCAAGCTGTGATCACATCCATGGTCATCGATTGATAGAACAATTACTTCATTATTAGAATCTCCATCCGACGCACCTATGTAACAACTACCGGCATCTTGTCTATCACTGTGAACCGAAAGATCATCACCCCCTTCATAGGCCGACTCATGAAACAACTGATCCCAGGGTTGGATTTGATCGAAACACCAAGCCAGGATCCCAATTTGCCTATGCAGATTTTGGATTTCCATATATTGCCGGTCATATAAGCCATCAACTTCATTCCCAGAATAATGCCTAGAACCACAAACTCTATGGGAAGGCATTACCCACTTGTGCTAACAGAGACTGAAATAGCACACTGTTTTCTGTTTTTAGCGATAGGTGGCTGGAAAGTAAAACCAGCAGTTGACCAGGCCCCAAACTGCTCTCAGTTCCTATTTTCAGATTGCACAGAACCTACTATGCTGGTGCACTACAGGCTATAAATGAAACAATGCTGGCTGGAAAACACAACCAGCGACAAAACAGGTTCCCTGTGACACCCGTACCAGCTTGTATGTGGCTCACAGAACACACAAAACAGTTCGCAAACCCATCCACGAGTCACCCGACAACAAATAGGACGAAAAAAAGAGAGGAGAGCAAGCAATAAAGAGAGAGCAAAAATTGAAACCAGCAGCTAACAGTTTGAAAGGAAGCTACCGCTTGGTGTAGAACCTGAGCCTTTGGAATCGTTCAGTCGACTGTATCGATTTTGAACAGCGTGCGCCCAGGTCCGAACAGAGATGTCTCCCTCGGATCTGTGCACAGCATCCACCCCTCCTCTGCCTTCACTGGCACAATCTGCAATGCGGTTGCTGGTGGCCAGTTCACCGTGCGCTCAGCCACAGGTTGCTTGGCTTCTTCTGGCAACTGGGCTGTGGTTGAACGGTGACGGCGAGCAAACAATTACGGCAATGTCCTTCTCCTGCCAAAGTCACCTACAAACAGCAATGAGTCCCTTTCTGCCCTTCTCTGCCCTTCTCTGCAGTTCCTTGTCTGGCAGCGACAATGGCAGAGGCGTGCGGCCGATTGTGGTCATGGATAGCGGTTGGGGCGGAATACTCCTCTGGTCAAACCTAACTGCAACCGAAGACTCCCTTCTCTGTGACAGAGGATCCAGCAACAACAGTGCACTGTTGGCAGCAGTGGAACTCTCCTTCTCCGGCGATGGTGATCCCCCGCAGGCCCGTCCCATCCCGTTCCATTGTCTTCTAGATCCGAGAGTCTGGATCCTCTGCGTCTCCTCTAGTGATGTCAACTGAGAGTGGCACACTGAGATCGTGCCTGATCCATCTTTGCCGTATTCCACGACACCTGATCAAGCACTGAACACCAAAGAGGGACACCTTTGATATGCGTGCTCTGTAAATCCAGCAGAAACCGAACCTCTTCAACCCAAGGCCTGGGTCCCCGGCCTTCTCTTCTTCCTCTGTGCTTTGGAAGAAGGATCTGAGCAGACCACTGATCTTCTTCTTCCTTGTTGATCAAGACAGATTCAATCCGTCGATTGAAATGGAACCTGAGCAATCGGAACATGGATGCTCTGATACCAACTGATGCACTCTAGATTGCCAAAGGGAAAATCTGTTGCAACTACAATCCGACCTCTTCAAGGTATGGAGTGCATTCTTCTTCCAATGTCAAAAGCTCCTTCATCCTCTCCTCGTTACTTATATAGGTTTTACAAAAACCCGAACCCTAAAAAAGACAAGAAAAGTCTCAAATGCCCCTAACAAATGGGCTACAAAGATGAAAATAGAAGAGAGCCAACAATGGCCCAGGCAGTTAGGTGACTGTTTCTGATCTGCATGACATTCGAATGGACTGGGCTCTTGGAACAAAGCCTTATGCCATCTATTTGAGAATGGTGTAAAGACTTTTGTTAGTACATTCTACGACATCGAAAGAAAAAAAAAAGAAGTTCACAGAACTAGAGAAATCTCTCTCTCTCTCTCTCTCTCTCTCTCTCTCTCTCTCTCTGCGTGTGTTTATGCGCGCATGTCTCGTGTTTGTACGAAGGAACAAGACTTCTGCTCTTATACTCTAAGCAAGGGAAAGAAAGAAGAAGCTTATTATGTAAAGTTAGAGGATGACGCTGTTGATGTGTTTACTAAAGCTATGGGGGAAAAGACAGGCTGTAGGGTCTTAAGTGAAGCTGGGCATGATTGACATCTTCCTCCAGCTATGACAATGGTCATTATCCCCGTTTATGAAGGTTTTTTTTTTTTTTTTTTTTTTTTTTTTTTTTTTTTGTTTTGTATTTTTTTTAATGGTTACGGTTCAGATTATACTTTCCCCTCTTTTCACACATACATGTATTTAAATGAACTAGAAAGAGAGTCTCTCCAATTTTTGGTCTCAAACCACTGGATGCTTCCCGATTCGCAGTCAATTTAATTGTTTTCTAGGAATAGATGATTATCCACCGTATCTTTTTTTGTCCAGTGTGAGATTAGTTGGGACTGCGTCTCGCCCAAATTTTAATTGGCAATTGAAACTGATGATAATTTGTGGAAATGATGAGAAAAAATTAAAATTACCCTCCCCAAATGAGATTCAAATTTCCTTGATGCCCAAAGTGTACAATGTCCATTGTCCAAGATACTGAAGACGGTTGTGATTTGGTCATCATTCTTATACGTTCTTGAGCAAATCGAATGTCAGATTGATTGCCTTACTTAAATTTTACATTCAATTCTTATTCATTTCTATTGCAATTGTTAATGCTGGAGTCATCTAATCTTAATATCAAATTGATGATGTGATTTAAAGATGCAAAGCCAATGTAGTTAGTATTATTTCTTTTATTGTTGTCTCTATATGTAGCGTTTCATAATTAATCCTCTTTATATAATGAGGTCTGTTAGCCCTCTCACACTTTGTATTGATGTAATTGTGTAAATTCAAGATATCGTTTGTCAATTTCCTATATCTTGTTCTTTTTCTTTTTATTTTTTTGCTCTATGTTGTCAGAATGGGTTTTGTAGGATGGCAGATATCTTAGGTTCTGTTTCACTTGTGTATCATGTGATGCAGTCTTACAAAGTGGGTGCCCCCTCCAGTTAAAATGACAAGTAGCTATGTCCGGGAGAACATTAATGTTTCACGGAAGAGAATGGACGTTGCTTGCTTGGACATGCTCCAGTTTCATTGGTACTTCTCTTTCCCTGTCGTCTTGCTTGGTAATCTAATGCTATGAAATGCATGTATGACCAATATTATGGATTATGTAGAAAAGGGTGCATTTGGTGTATGTAGCCAACAACATCTATTTAGCTTGAGGCAACATGAAAATTTATTAAGTGCCTAAAATATGAGATATTGTTTGTCTGCCTTTTTTGCCCCTAATACTTATCAGTGGCAGTCACCTATATTAGACCAACAAGTTGGTAAAATAGAAGAGCTTGCAGCATTGTTTGGAAAGCTCTTGTTGTCGTAACTAAGGATAAAAAAAAGCAGTACCGTTGGTGTATCAGTCACCCACCAAAATGATATGCATTGGGCTATAATTATTAGTTGTGAGGATACATAATAGTCTCTAGTGTGACTCTAAGGGCCTGTTTCTTTAATAGAATTTCTCACAAGAATTTGGTGTGTTGGGGGATTCATGACATGATGATGTGATGGCTTGTCCCCTTGCATTTGCAAATGCTATATTTCTTTACCAGAATTCCAAAATTCCAACCACCTAAAAGGTCTCAAATGACCTTTGAAATTTCTAGAATTCCAGCCCCTTTGCTTTTTGGTGGATTTCTTGATGCTCAAGTATAAAGGAGGATTTAGGAATTCCACTGTCTGAGATCCCACACGAGAATTATCTGAATTTTAGTAAAGGAACAGGCCATAAAATGAGGTAGAAAATGTCACAGCCCAAAACCTGGATTTCCTAGAAGTCCGAATTTCTCACCGCGATTGTAATTTCTGCATTGTGAGAATAGGCCAAATCAAAGTGCTCCGGAATAATATATATAATTATATATATATGTGTGTGTGTGTGTGTGTGTGCGCGCGCGCGCGCATCCATGCATACATTCATACATCAAACGTTGCATATCAGAACAGAAGGTTTTCATAAATCCTAATTTATTAATTAAATCAAATTGTCCACCAAAACCAACTAATCAAACCAAATATAAACTTGGCCAAATCTAAGGTCTTATTACAATCTTCTAAAATAATAATAGTAATCAAAATAATTGTTTGTGAGTGACCCTATGAGCTACCTAGACAACGTCGTCAGAACTCTGCACTTTTTTTCCTTGAGGTTCTTCCTTATACCCATTCTCGTCAAGTTCAGGTCCTATCTTCTTATTTGAAAAAGTGTCCATGTATTGGAGTAAGTTACAGAAAAACTTCGTGAATAAACAAGCATTGATAATATCATATACAATCATGCAAGAAGAGTAACACAAGACAAGTAAAGAATTGTATGAGGTCAAGGCTAGGATGGCAATACAAGATTAGTGCAAGAGCAGAGTTGCAAGATCACAAGGACCAAATAACTAGATATATCAAGTAACAAATTATTAATGCAAATTGGCAGCCAACATGAGCTAAATACCCGAGTTCCGCTTTGCTAAGGCATGCAAGCTTCGGGATAATTATAGTCCTCACTAGGAGACTTTAGGGGTACCTGAGGTTTCCTAACGGGAATATGGCCATCAAATATAGTATCAAGGTGGAAGTGATGGTGGTCACTTTTAGAAGGCCATAGTGCAACTAGAAATAATAATAATAATGCAAGTAAACCTCAACATAGACGAGTGTCCCCTCCGAGCTAGGTTAAATGTAACTTAGTGGCGCCGACTCATCAATAGTCAATGTATCCGGTAAAGACATAGATCACATCCAAATCCACAGAAACAAGTAGGGAAATACTCCAAATAACATATCCAAAACAAATAAAAATATCTGCAAATTCCACATCAAGTTTGAGCAATCCAAGAAGATTCACCATTAACAAATCTCGCAAAGTTCCTCACCAAGCTATAGCTAGGATTATAGGATTCTAGATAATGTTAGTGTGACTCTAGTAGTCTAGTTAGCATTGGAAACAATCAGAAATACTAGGTTTATGGTACCAATCCATAATTAAATCAACTCTGCTGGTGTGGTTTTTTTAGGCATACAAGTATGGACCAATATGGAACCTTCACCCTCATTTCGGCTATTGACGTAGATTCCCAAGTCCTCCCTATAAACTCTTGGCATAACCTGATTTAGTTTAAACGAAAAGTCAACAAGCATTCTTTGTGTGGTTGGATAGCTTCCTTCTTCTTCTTTTTTTTTTTTTGGAATAGTTACTTTCATTAGAAAAGCAAGCAGTATAGGAGGATTATACTGACAAGCTAGAAAAAAAGACCCCAAAAGAAATAAGGAGAAGCCCCTAAGACAGAACTAGATTGGCCCTGCAAATGAAAAGGCCAACGCGTTACAATTTAACAAAATTTGCTCGATAGAGGAACCTCTAAAAGACGGACTGATGGACACCTAGAGAGCAACTAAGTTCTTTACTTTCCCCACCAAGCTTCCTTAAATGGCTTAAAAACAAGAGACATCTTGGCTTCAAGGAACATCACCACATACACATCTTGCCTGCTTTGTTTGGCATTGAAAGCTGCTCTCATCTTTTCACTCAATGCCACTTCAGCCTCTTAGTATTGCATTCCATCATCTCTAAATTTGGAGTTTTTATCTTAGTAGCTATCACTTTAGAGGATGTTTTGCTATGATGCCCAGATACGGCACAGATACGGCAATGACACGCCATAAACATGGCAGGGACACGGATTTTACATGTAAAAAGTGAAGTATCGGATACGATACGACATGATACATTGCCCATTTAGAAGTATCCGTGCATCATAGATGTTCTGATAAATTTCCTGAACGACTGTAATCAAAGTAAACCAGGCAACTCCATCTTATCGAAGCTTTGCTATCCTGATTTTATCTGGACAATTTCGAGGGAAAGAAATCTTCGTGTTTTCCAGAAAAGTGCAGACCGTGGGATTGCATTCTCAAGCTCATCCTGCAGCAAATCAGGTCCAGAGCCATTTTTTTTTGCCTTGATACTTCATATTCATAGGCTGCTGCATGGGGTCTCCCAAGTGCAGCTGCTTCCCCAATTTTCGGATCAGTTAAGATGAAAGCTACCAGGAATCTTTTCCAATCTCCGCAAAATGATTTCTTTGCTGGTATTCTTGTTGACATAGATCGGATCCCATATGGGTCAAGAAGGTTGAGGAGAGAGATGTTTTCTTTTGCAGCTTTCCATATCATTCTTGAAGCATCTAAAATAAACCAGAACCTTAGTATCTACTCTGAATGCAAAGTCTGAGACAACCCCTTGCCCTTGTGGATCCAATTCCATCTCCATGGGACTAGAGATTTGATGCTTGAAAGGCCACTCGACTTATCTCTCAGGTTAAGGCCAAGGTTAAATGGAACTTCTCTGAAAAAGGGTGTTTCCTCTCCGTCATTGCTAAAAATTTGAAGAAGACCAGTTCTCTTAGTACTTTCTAAGTTGGGGCGGGTGTCGTCTTTTTGTTGCTGCTGCCTAGTGTTTTTTCTTTTTGTTCCTTACCCTGGCTAGGCCGGATGATGTTTTTGGGAAGTTGGCCCTTCTTGTATATCCCTCCTGTGGCTGTGGTTTATTTATTTATTTATTTTTGTCTCCTCTTCTGCTTCTCTTCTGAGGCATTGTAGCATAAGTGAAGACATTTATTTTTGTATATATGGTTTCCCAACCCTAATCTTGGGGATTTGCTATTATGAACTTATCTTTAAAAAAAAGAACAAGAAAAAAGAGACTTGGAACCCTAGATTGGATTAGATCTAGGGATCTAACTATTGACGTCTTAAATGAATGAAGACGAAATAGAAACAAAAACAAAAACAAAGAAAAAGAAAAAGATTTAGAGAAAGGTACAATAGAATGATCAATCTACATAGGGCTATCGACCATTCCTCTAATATTAGATTTTGGATTATGCAAATTACAAAAAACTCCCTCAACATTTTGATATTTACACCAAAGTACCCAACATAATGTATATTGTAAAGAAGTTCTATTCTATAACTTATAACACCCCCCTCAAGCTGGTGTATAGATATTTACAATGCCCAGCTTGGACAAAACATGATGTAACTTAGCTTTATTTATCACCTTGGTGAGAAAATCTGGTAATGATCTTCAGTATGTACTTGAATAAGCAATGCATCCTCTTTTTCAATCTTTTCCCTGATAAAATGACAATCGATTTCGACATGCTTTATTTTTCATGGAAGAGAAGATTGTTGGCAAGTTTAATTGCTTAGATACTATCAGAGTATAGATTCGTCGGGCCACCTTGCTTGAAACCCAACTCTTCCAACAATATTCTCAATCAAATTATTTCACAACATCTATGAGCCACAGCTCTATACTTTGTTTCTGCACTAGACTTAGCGGTAATAACCTGTTTCTTACTTTTCTAGGAGAATAGATTTCCTCCAACCATTCTACAACATCCTTTGGTAGACTTTCTTTCTGTCAATGATCCAACCCAATCAGCATCAGTGTATGCCATGGCTGTAGCATGCCCATGAGAGCTGTAAAGGATTCCTTGACTTGGTGACCCTTATAAATATCGAAGAATCATAACCAATTAGGGAGATGATCAGTTCTCGCCTCTTGGAGCATGCATAAATTGACTAACCAAACTATCAACATAAGAAATATCAGGTTGAGTGAGTGTCAGATAAATCAACTTCCCAACCAACTGCTGATACATCCTCTTATCTTGAATAACTCTCTGCTTCCAATGTGAGGTCGTGATCATGCTCTAATGGGGTGTCTGCTGGCTTCTCCCTAACTTTCCAGTTTCAACAAGAAGATCAAGGGTATATTTTCGTTGTGATATAACTATTCCAGCCTTTGACCTTGCTACTTCAATTCCTTGGAAATATTTCAGTAATCCTAGGTCCTTGATATCAAACTCCTTCAGAAGATCTTTTAGCTTGGATATTTCATCAATATCACTTCCAGTGACCACTATGTCATTGTAGAAGATAACTAAGGCCCATTCTAACAGCCCATGCTAATAGGCTCTCGGCCCAGCCTATCAGAGGCCCAGCTCATTATAGCCCATCTCACATAGGATTTAGTCAAATCCATGTTACGCTGATTTCTCTCTTCTGTTTTCCTTGTATAGACTAGGATTGATTAGGAGATTAATTCTTTCCATTCTTTCATTGATTCTAATTTGTAATTAGTGCCTTGATTATTGTAATTAGTACCTTGATTGAGGAATCTATTTATTATAAATACAGAACAATCGATGATCCCAAGATCATTGAGTTTGCTCGCCATTATTGTCTTCTTCTTCCTCTCATCTCATCACAGACTGTTTCATGGTATCAGAGCTGGTTCTGGTCAATCCTCTTTTATCACTGACCAATTCTCTTCTCTCATTGATCCGCTAAGTTTCTCTGGCGTGGATCTTCATCCTGGCGTGGAAATCTTCTGTGAGTGTCACTGATCAACAGTGGCCCACCACGGATCATCCTCATATATCCAAGAGAACTCTACAGTTGTGATCGACCATCATTGAAGGTATTTTTAAGGATTTTTCTGGAATTTTTCCATCACATTTGAGGTAGGTTCTATCCCTTTCTTCCCCAGTCGATTTTCATATTTCTGCATCAGATTGATTTCATCACAGCCGTACAGTTTTGTGGATCTGAATCCAATTCTCATCACCCTTGGTCTAGAGGAAGAACTTTTATACTTCTTTCAGAAATTCCTACCTGATCTGTGATTAGATCAGTTTGTGGGGCCCACGCACAGATCCTGCCTTCACTTTCAAGGTCGCCTGGGTGCATTCTTGGCCCTGTTTGTGCTGTCTGCCTCTGGTTTGCTCATCAGATTCCTCATCTCATCTGCTGCTTGGCTGGTTATTTCATTCTTACTACTGTTGCTGCTGATTGTGTGCATCTTTGTTATTCTCTTACTGTGGTTGTTTGCCAGTTGCTATTTAATATGGAGAAGTTTGATATTATTCCTGTTAAATTCAATGGGAATAATTATATGGCATGGTCGTTTCATCTGAAGAATTTTGTAGAAGGCCCAGGGTTGTTTGGTTATCTTGTTGGTTCAGTACCTAAACCTACTACAACTACTGACACAAAAGCTTTAGCTACCTGGTCTAAAGAAAATGCTAAGGTCATCACTTGGATTCTCAATTCCATCAACCCTTCTCTTGCAATTGCTCTTCAAGCATATACTACTGCATCTGATATGTGGAATCATCTCAAGAATATTTATCATCAAACAAATAAAGCTCGCAAATTTCAACTAGATAGTGAAATTGCAAAATTCAGTCGGGGTGATAAATCTGTGCAAGAGTACTTCAATGGATTTCTCACCTTATGGACCGAGAGGGATGCTATGATAATTCAGTTAGTGTCTGCTGGGTTTCTGTCCGAGGCTCTTAAATTACAAGAGGAAACCCACATCAGCCAGTTCATTATGAATGTCAGACCTGACTTCGAATCTGTTCGGTCAGCTCTCATGAATAGAGAAGTCACCGCAAATCTGGACACTTGCTTTCAAGAAGTCCTTCGAGAAGAACTTCGCCTCAACTCTCAGCGTGCCATTCTTGAAGAACCATAGGCCTCCCTAGCTTCTCTTCAGACTTAGTCTGCTCTTCTGGCAGCTCCCAATCAAAAGCCTACTCAATGCTATGAGTGCAAAGGCTTTGGTCATTTGGCCAAGAACTGTCGCAAGAAATTGGTCTGCCGATATTGCAAACGCTCTGGTCATCTTATTGATGACTGTCGCAGCCTACAGAGAAAGAATGGACCTCAGTAGAAGCAAAATCCTTCCACCATGCCCAGACAAAATAATCCTGCTGCATTCCAAGTTCAAGCACCTCTTCCTGACACGGGAAGCACTTCTTCCGGGACTGTATCCAGATGCTGGAGATGTTCTTCTTTTGTCTTGCTGTAGATTAAGATATCATCGAAGTAAACGACGATGAACTTTCCAATATCAGGCTATAACAACTGTGTCATGACTCGCATGAAAGTACTAGGTGCATTGGTTAACCCGAAGGGCATAACCAACCATTCATAAAGACCATCTTTGATTTTAAATGCAATCTTCCATTCATCACCTGGCCTTACACGGATTTGATGATAACCACCTCGCAGATCAATTTTAGAGAAAATGCATGCACCAATCATCAAATCTAACATGTCATCTAATCTAGGGATTGGGAAGCTGTACTTTACCGTGATTTTATTGATTGCACGACTGTCCACGGACATACGCCAGCTTCCGTCTTTCTTTGGAGTGAGAAGTACCGGTACTCCACAGGGACTGAGGCTTTCCCTGATATATCCCTTTTGTAAAAGATCATCAATTTGTCTTTTTAATTCTGTATGCTCCATAGGACTCATCCAGTATGCAGGCAAATTTGGCAATGAAGCTCCCGGGACAAGATCGATTACGTGTTGGATGTCATGTAATGGAGGTAGTTCCTTAAGCAGTTCATCTGGAACTATATCAGCAAGTTTCTTCAGAAGTGGTTTTACTTGTAGGATAGATGTATTAGGAGATTCTTTTGTAACTTGCCTAGCAAGCTTACTTCTTCAAACTTCCGCATAGTCAAAATAGGAAGTGTATATTAGATGTGGATGAGGAAGATTTAGCGGGCAAGGAAAGCAACCTGATTTTGCATCCTTTCCATTTGAAAGTATAAGTATTGTGCTCATGATCCGTTATGACCTTAAGTTTTTGTAGCCATGGTCGCCCAAAGAGAATGCGTGTAACGTTCATTGGAATGACGTCACATCGAATTGTATCTTCATACTTGCCAATCCTGAAAGGGACTACACATTTCTTACGGACAGGAATGGAATAATTGTTGACCCATGCAACTTTATAAGGTCTTGGATGCTTCTCAGTTGGTTGCTTGAATTTTTCTACTGCTTCTTGGGAGATAACATTTATCGTGTTGCCACCATCAATGATCGTATTACATGACTTGCCCTTGCAATTGACTTGTGATTGAAAAATAGACGCATGATTCCAGTCTTCATTTTCTTCCTTTGAATCAGCTACTAGCAGATGCCAGTCAAGAAAAAGCAGTGGAGTGCCGTCATCGGCTTCTGTCTCTTGCAATTGATCTGTTGTGGTTTCATATTGAGGCTCTGTGTGAACGGCTCTGCTCCTATTTCCTCATCATACTGTTCATTGTCTTCGGGCTCATTAGTAGCATGTAAACTTCTATGTGGACACTCAGCTGCATAATGTCCCCTTTGTTTGCAGGCTTGACAAATAATTTATATGTTATCTACTCTTCCGCGGGCACGGTTTTCATTATGATTCTGTTGCACTCGCTAATTTTGCTGTGGAAGAGCCTGCCTCTGCTGAATGGCTTGTTGTGGCCTCTGTGGTGTTTGCTGGAATGGCTTAGGAGGAGGAGGATGAGAACCTTGTGTCTGAGTATGATTAAAAGTAGGTTCAGGTCCTCTTCTAATGGAAGACTCCCCGGCTTGAAAAGTGTTGCGTCTCCGCAACTGAATTTCATGATGAGCTTTCCGGGCTTTACAAAATGCCTCATCAACTTTGGTGTAATCAAACATAGCGACTTCGCATCTGGTTTCAGTTCGCAATCTATCCCGATATCTAGTGATAGTTAGACGATCATATGTTTTCAAATTACAGTGAACAATATATTCTCGAAACTTGTTTGTATATTCCTCCACAGTTAGATTGCCTTGTTGGAGAGTAAGATACCCTCGGGGCAGTGTGTTAATGTAATCGGAAGGAAGGAAATTGTTCTTGAGCTTTTCTTTCATGTTAATCCATCTAGTAATGGGTTGTCCCAAAGCAAGCTCATTATTTTCAACACCATACCACCAGATTCTAGCAGGACCCTTAAGTTTAACCTTCGTGAAGGCTATCCACTGCTCATCATTCATGTTATACCAAGCAAAATAATCTTCCAGAGAATTAAGCCGATCAACAAAATCTTTTAGACCGACATCTCCAAAGAAATGAGCCACATCAATTTTAACTTTCTTTGTGAGATCATCATTGTGGGGTGCAAAGTTCCTTGTTTGTGAGCCAATGATGCAGACCGTCGCCTCTTCTAGGTATGGCCGAAAAGAGTTTTTTTATTTTTTATTTTTTTGCTACTGGGTTGGATTCTGGTCTGGCTCATATCAGGCCCAAATTTAGGTCAGGCGCGAAACTGGAAGTCGAAGCGCCAAGTTCCCAAAGGAGGCATGTGTGAGTTCTGCTGCCTTGGGTCTCGCGCAGGAAGAGAAAATAAAAGAGGGTTAGCCTCTTACCTGCTCGAGTTGGAGAATGAAAGAAGGAAGACAGGGCTGGTGATGTTGGAGTTGCTTTTTTTTTTTTTTTTTTTTTTTGAAGTCGATGAAAGTGTTACAGTCGTCGATTTGTAGCAGAGGTACAAGGCTAATGCGAGAGGTGCTGTGATGGATTTGTTGCTGCCAGGTACCCTCGACTTCTCTCTCTTTTCTCCTTCTATTATGTGTCTTTCCTTTCTGCTCCTCTCTCTTTTTATTTTTTTTATTTATGATGGGTGGGGTTTTCGAACGAAGGTGGGTGGCTGTAGGAATGTGAGAAGAGGAAAAATGGTTTGGTTTTTTTTTTTTTTTTTTTTTGGCAGAGGGTTGTGAAGAGGACAAAGGGTTTGGAGAAGGGATGAGATGGTGGGGATGTGTTTTTTTGGTTTGGGCTAAGGGTTTGGAGAAGGGGTCGGGATTTCCAGAAGGTGGGGTCAACAGAATTAGGGCTTCGTAGGGGACGGGATTTGGGCAAGTGGTGGTGCTAGGAGTTTGGGATTTGGGGGATTTGGATTCGGAGTGAGTCTGGGATGTCGTTTCTCGGGGTGCTAGGAATTTTCGGTAGTGGCTAGGTTTAGGGGATTGGATCAGCAGGGAGGGGAGTTAGGTTGGATGGTGGAGGATGATGTCGATGGGTAAAGAGATAGGTGGACGATGACGAACCGGAGAAGACAATCGTTTCTCCTGCAACCGGATCTCGGCTCTGATACCAATTTGGCGCAGCCCCCGGAACCTCGATCGAAAGTGTAGACCAATCTTGCAAAGATTGATCGAATCCAAAAGGATTCCAGCCCTAAGGCACAACACAAACCATAACACGAGAGAAACTCACGATAACTTGAATTGATTAATTAAGTACGAAAAATAACAATAGGGCTCTTTTGTATATATAGAGCACACTGTTTCTAAACTAATCAGGATATTGAAAATAGGAAAATACCTAATCCTACTCAAAATAGAATTTAGAAAGCAATCCTAGTAAGCAACTAAGTAATATCACTAATTTAGATATTGTCTCAAATAAGGATAGGGTGTTAAAACAGGCCCATTATAATATAAGTTTGGCCCACCCATGACCCATCTGCAAAGCCCACCGTATTGTAAGACTTGTACAGCAATACATACTAAGTTTGATAGATTGATACTAAATAGACTTGTACAGCAATACTTACTAAAATAGGATATTTGATTGATTGTAATTGTAGCCCAAATTGGGCATTTCTTATCTATAAAATACAATGGTGAATCCTCAAGGAGATCATCGAATTCCATTATGTTCTTCTTGTTTTATGAGTTATGTTTTATGAGTTACAAGTCTTCTGGCTTATTCGTGACATGGCATCAGAGCCATCTTGGTACAATAGAGAGATTAAGAGCCATCTAAAATCTTTCTTGTTTGAGTTCTCAATGGAAGTTCCTCTTTCGAGTTGTTTGAACAAGGAATACACAACAGCAGTGTGTGGAGATCAACAGAGGGCCACCATCTATAGATCAGAACTGATCAGCAGGACACTACAGTCCTGGTCGCCTGATATTCTGGGATTTTTTGGTGATTTTTTTCAGTATTTTTTGGAGATCAGAGGTAGGCTTTCTGATCATTGTTTAAGTTTACCAGTTTCTGCAATTTATTTTCATCAAAGCTGTCCATCTTTTACCACAAGTGTCCGATTGCTGCAATCTTGGTTGTGTTGGTTTGATATTTTGGTGGAGCATTTATCTGCTCACCCTGATCTGGTAGATTGAACCACCAGTGGGCCCCACATACAGTTTTCTGCTACATTTCTTGGTCGCCTGGACCAGTTTCTGTGCATAATTTTACGGATATGAGATCTGTTGTGATTGATTGATTCAGAATAGCTTCTGGGCTGTTCCTTATTTCTCTTTTGTTGCTGTCAACTTTAATTTGCGATTCTGCAATAAATCTGGGCTGTTCCTTGCTGCTGTCTGGTTGCTGTTCACTGTTTGTGACTTATACTGTCTTCTGTCTGTTACTGTTTTCATCTGTGAGTTGAAAATGGAAAAGAATGAAATGCAATTGATTAAATTCAATGGAAAAAACTATTCTGCTTGGGGCTATCAATTCGAGCTATATCTGAAAGGAAATAAATTATGGGGCCACATTTCTGGTTCTATGAAAAAGCCAACGGAAAAAGAGAAATTGAAAGATTGGGAAACCAAAGAAGCACAGATTATGAGCTGGAAGCTGGGCGCTGTGGAACCTCATTTTTTCTTAAATTGTAAGCCCTGTAAAACTGCTCAAGATATGTGGGGATACCTGAAACGCATCTATCATCAAGAAAATTCAACTTGTCGGTTCCCATTAGAACATGAAATTGCTCAATACTGTCAAGGACAGATGGCTGTTCAGGATTATTACTCCAGCTTCTTTGCTCTTTGGACTGAATTCACGGATTGCATATGCCACTCTCATAGGAAAAACATTATCTGGTGTTCAGGAAGTTCATAAAATTACTCAAAGAGATCAATTTTTAATGAAACTTTGGCCGGAATTTGAAAATGTTCGCTCAATTCTCATGAGTCGACATCCATCTCCCTCTTTGGAAACATGTCTCAATGAAGTACTACGCGAAGAACAACGGCTATTTACTCAGCATCAGCTATCTCAACTATCATCCACTGGTCCAACTGAAGTTGCTTATGTGGCAAAAGGGAAACCCTCCGGATGTGACACTTCAACCCAGGATTTGAGCAAGATTCAATGCTTCAGTTGTAAGAAACATGGACATTATTCTTCTCAGTGCAAACGAAAAGGTTATCACTACTGCAAAGCTAGCGAACATACCATTTCTGAATGCAGGAAACGACCAGAAAATCAAAATTTGCTTGCTTATTCTGCCATTGCTTCTTCAGATTCTCACTCTGTGGCATCTGCTTCTCTATCTTCATCCATGCCTTCACAGCCATTCGCACCCAGCCCTCCTATCAACCCTGAAATGATTCAACAAATGATTCTCCAAGCTTTCTCTACCTTGGGCATCTCAGGTAAAACCTTCTCATCTACTTCCACGTGGTATTTTGATTCTAGAGCATAAATCGTATGGCTTCTACTTCCAGCCTCATGTCTAATATTCAACCATATGATGGGAAACTCCAAGTGCAAACTGCCAATGGGGGACACTTACCTATCACTGCCATAGGAGATATTCCACACAAATTGCCTTTGAATTATGTGTTTCTTTCACCTGGCCTATCTACAAATTTGTTATATGTTAGACAACTCGTAGATAATCATTGTAATGTGTCATTTTCTTCTTCTGGTTGTGTTGTTTAGGATCAGGAGACGGGACAGGTGATCGCAAAGGGGCCTAAGTCTGGCCGGATGTTTCTGCTTAGTCTACCTATACAACCTAGGGATGAATCTACTTCTGCTTTTTCATGTGTTCAAAATAATGTGCATCTGAGGCACAAAAAATTAGGACATCCTAATTCGAACATATTGTTATCTTTGAAAAATTGTGGTTTGATTAATAAAATGCAATTTTCTAATTCTGATGTCAATATTGATTGCTCTGTTTGCATAGTAGGAAAAAGTAAAGCTCTTCCATTTTCTATGCATACTTCTATATCAGAAAAATGTTTCGATTTGATTCATAGTGACGTTTGGGGTATAACACCAGTTATTTCTCATTCTCACTATAAATACTTTGTTACATTCATTGATGATCATAGCAGATTCACTGGGTTTATTTCTTAAGGGCTAAATCGGAGTTGTTTGAGGTTCTTAAAACATTTCTTGCCTATGTTGAAACACAATTCTCCACCTGCATAAAGATTCTCCAATCTGATTCAAGTGGTGAATATGTGTCAAATAGATTTCAAGAATTTCTCCAACATAAGGGGATTATCTCACAACGAACTTGTCCTCATACTCCACAGCAAAATGGCATTGCTGAACGGAAGAATTGCCATTTACTTGACATGGTTTGTTGTCTGCTACTTGAATCCTCTGTTCCTCCTAGATTCTGGCCGGAAGCTTTCTCCACTTCTGCTCATCTTATTAATCGGCTTCCGTCTTCCAAACTTCAGAATCGGTCCCCATATTTCCATCTCTTTAACTCTCATCCTACATATACACATCTTCGTCCTTTCGGATGTGTTTGTTTTGTTCATCTTCCTCCTTCTGAAAGGACGAAATTGTCAACGCAAGCTACTAGATGTGTTTTTCTTGGTTATGCAACTCATCAAAAAGGATTTACCTACTATGATCGATCTGTCAAAAGAATTTGCATTTCTCGAAATGTTGTGTTTTTTGAAAATTTATATTTTTTTCTCAAACCACTGATTCCTCCACTGCTATCTCCATGAATATATTACCACCTTTTTCATTCGATACTTCTTCAGCTTTTGTTGAAAGGTTTAGACCTGTAATTGTATATCGGCAACGAACGGAACCACTCATTGCTACGATACAAACCCTTCACGAGCCACCTGATCTAGCACCAGATATGATGCCCACTCTTCGACGCACCACCTATGTCTCTCGGCCTCCTGATCGATATGGGTATTCTCATTCATCCTTTCTTGCCACTCTATCGTTTGTTAACATTCCCACTTCCGATTCTCAAGTTGTGAAACATGAATGTTGGCGGAAAGCTATGTTCGAGGAATTGGAAGCCCTACAGACTAATCACACATGGGATGTGGTTACCTACCCACCTACAGTTCGACCTATTGGGTGTTAATGAGTTTATTTGGTCAAACTGAAATCTGATGGCTCGCTACGACCTATTGGGTGTTAATGAGTTTATTTGGTCAAACTGAAATTTGATGGCTCGCTAGACCGATACAAAGCTTGTCCGGTCACTCTTGAAAATCGCCAAGAATATGGCATCGATTATGATAAAACATTTGCTCCAGCTGCAAAGATGACTACTGTCTGGATGATTATTGCCATCGCAGCATCTCAAGCTTGGTCCATTCTTTAGTTAGATGTAAATAATGCCTTTCTTCATGGTGATATTAAAGAAGAGGTTTATATGCGCTTTCCTCACGGGTATTCTCCTTCCAGTAGTTCAGATGTGGCTAAACTCAGACGTTCCCTCTATGGCCTTAAACAGGCGCCTCACGCTTGGTTTGAAAAATTTCGGGACTCCTTGCTTATGTTAGACTTCCAGCAAAGTCTGTATGATCCATCGTTGTTTTTACATAAGTCTCTAAGAGGTATCACTATTCTTCTTGTTTATGTTGATGACATCATTATTACTGGAACTGATTCCGCAATGATATCTTAGATTCAATCATCGTTGCATCAGTCATTCCATATGAAAGACTTGGGTCCCTTAAACTATTTCTTAGGTCTTGAAGTTCATCAAACATAAAAAGGGATCATCTTGCATCAACACAAATATGCTCTAGACCTAATTGAACTGGCAGGCCTCCAGCAATCAACTCCCGTTGATGCTCCTCTTGAAGTGAATTTAAAGCTCTCAAAGGATAGTGGGGATCTTTTTCCCGAAGCCACGCTTTATCGGCAATTGGTTGGTAGCTTGATCTACTTAACTCATACTCGCCCTGACATTTCCTTTGTTGTTAACCTGGTCAGCCAGTATATGACTCAACCAAGGAATCTTCATTTGACGGCTGTCCGACGTATTATTTGTTACCTTCTTGGTACGACTACTCGTAGTCTATTTTTCCCTGCAGGCTCTCCACTAAGTCTCATTGTTTTCTCCGATGTTGATTGGGCGGTTGTATTGACACCCATCGGTCCACAACTAGGTGGTGTATGTATCTTGGTGATGCGTTGATATCCTGGAAATGTAAGAAACAAGATAAGGTTTCAAGATCTTCCATAGAAGCCGAATATCGCGCCATGTCTGCTGCCTATTTTGAAATACTTTGGGTTCGTGGGTTACTCTCCAATCTCGGTTTTCCACAAAGCTCCCCTATCCCTCTCCATGCTGACAACACTAGTGCTATTCGTATTACAGAAAACCCAGTTTTTCATGAACGGACCAAGCACATCGAAGTGGATTGTCATTTCATTTGTGATGAATATCTATGGGACGTCATTTCCCTACCGTTCATTTCCTCTGGCCTCCAGATTGCATACATCTTCACAAAGGGACTTCCTCACCCACGTCATCAATTCTTATCTAGCAAATTGATGCTTATTGATTCCACCGCATCAATTTAAGCGGGGGTGTTAACACAGGCCCATTATGATGTAACTTTGGCCCACCCTTATAAGACTTGTACAGCAATACATACTAAGTTTGATAGATTGATACTAGATAGACTTGTACAGCAATACATACTGAAATAGGATATTTGATTGATTGTAATTGTAGCCCAAATTGGGCATTTCTGATCTATAAAATACAATGGTGAATCCTCAAGGAGATCATCGAATTCCATTATGTTCTTCTTGTTTTATGAGTTATAAGTCTTCTGGCTTATTCGTGACATAGGGATCTCTGATTTGTGGACCCCATCGGATGGGTCCATCAGGGCCTGCGGGTCCTAGTCTTGGGTCAGGTTGCATCACACCCTCCTCCCACAATCGAAACCAAAGAAAAAAGAAGTCGCACTCACCCAAACTGAGACCCATCGCCTTCCCCAACCAGCAACCCACTCATCTGGAACCATCCTTCCCATCCCTTCCCCATCGGACTTCCACAACCATAGAACCCCTTTCCCAAACAGCTGAGCCCAAGGATGCAAATAGCGGTAGTAGCCCATCGCCAAAACCCTATGTAGCGTAGCGGTGCGATTTGGAAAAGTGTAAAAAAAATATAGAAAATCTAGAATATTGGAAAATGAGAGAGTGTATTTTTTTTGCAAAAGTAACTAAAATAAGGGAGTGTAGTGGTCCTTTCATTGTATGTGGTCGTATATCACTATATAAATAGAAAATAATATTAATGATAATTTTTTTCACATGTATTTATGTTGCTTAGTTATGCTAACTTATAAACTAATGAAAGGCTCAAAAAAAAAAAAAAAAAAAAAAAAAAAAAAAAAAAAAAAAAAAAACCTATGTCATGAAGTCAAGACTTAAGAGTACATAGAGAAAATAATACATCTACCAAATGGGGTGTCTAATACGATACACTTAGAGAAGAATCCTTGAGAAAAATTCTCTGTATCGACTGTAATTCGGAGGGATTATGTGTTTTTTAGTATTCTTTTAAACATAAAATGGTAGAAGAGTTGTGTAGAAATGTTATTTGGAGGAAAAAAGAAAAGAAATAAATCTTATTATGCATTTTAAAAATATTTGAAAATTAGGAATTTTTCTCACTCCGTAGAAGTTGCTACGGATGTGAATGGCGATAAAGGCCATTTGAAGACCGCTGCGCCTGATATAGCGGCCGCTATGTAGCTATTTTGATCCATTGCCGAGCCCAATCGTCCATCCACTTCTGAGCCCTAGCCACCCCTAGTTAAACCCTCCCTACTTCTCCCCGCACCAACCCAAACCGGACCCTCCAACAGCCCCAGCCCCATCGTCCACCCTCCTTTATCAAACCCGGAGAGAAAAAGAAAAACAAAGAGAAACCAGAAGGAGCAGGGATATAGAAGAAGATCAGAAGCGTACCTGGTTGCCGTGCGCCACTGTTCGCTAGTTGCACGATCACCAAACCACTTGTCGAAGTGCTATTATCTCAGTTGCCAACATTTGCTCCGGTGAAGTTGTCGAGCCCTCCTACTCTTTGAGACAAGGAGCAACAAAAAGGCGGCAACCCCTTTTCTTTTCGTCTGTTGCATCGAGAAGCCGAGGAGCCCACCCCACGTGTCCCATGCGACACAGGGTAGTTGTGTCTAATGGGCTAGAGTGCGGGTCCAATCAAACTAAACGAAAAAGGCAAGCCCAACATAGTTGTGGACATCCGCATCACCAGAATCAGTCAAGGGCTAGATTTGACCACAATCAAGGGGCCAAATTTTTATCTGCGATTGTGAAGCCATCTCAAGTCAGATTTCAGATTTGTTTACACCTATGCACTCATGGAAAGCACATCTACACATCGGGTCGGTCATATTTTTTTTTTATTGCATAAAAAAATGGTGGTTCATAAGAAGGCAGAAGTGGAATCTTCCTCCACAAATATGGAGGATTTGATGGAAACCGTTGCAGAGTTATCGGAAAATGTTAATCAACTCTCTGCATTGATGGCTCAAATCCAAGAAACTCTTATAAGGATGGAAACCCGATTAGCTAATTTAGAGACTAACCGGCGTGCGGATAATCATCGAGATGGAGAAAATATTTGGAATCAGTGAGCTCCATAAGCAATCAACGTTGATCGAGATTTAGGAATTAAACTTGTGGTTCACGAATATAATGAAAAATTGAAGCCGGATGAATTTATGGATTGGTTAGTGTGGAGAATATTTTGACGCACAAAACAATGATGGATGGTCATAAAGTCACCCGAGTGGCAACTTGATTTTGCAATCATGCTGCGATTTGGTGGGCCGAGTTGTAGAAGAAGAGAATAAATCAAAACATTGACCCCGTTAAGACATGGACTGAGATTAAAAATCTTTTGAAGCAAATGTTCCTTCTGGCCAACTACTCTAGAAATTTTCATTCAAGTGTTCGAGATTTAAAATACGGATCGAAAACAGTTGTTAAGTATTATTACGAGTTTATGACCATGCAAGCTTGTTGTGGCTTAACTGAAGATGATGATGTATTAGTTGACAGATACTTTCATGGGCTTAAACTTGACATACAATATATCCTCACATTCACAAATTTTGATGATGTTGATGAATCGTCCAACATGCTATCCAGGGCGAGGATATTGCAAATTATCAGGCCAGAAAATTTAATGCATCTAAATGGGTTGTACTAAAGAATTCATCTATGCAAGATTCTAAACCAAGTGGTTCATCACATAAAGTTTTCACCAAGCCTGAAGTTTAGAATAAGATCACTTGCTTTCATTGTAAACAACAAGGGCACCGTGCAATGGAATGTTCCAAACACATCCACTTCATTGCAACTGAAAGTGATGTGAAAGATACTCTAGATGATTCTAAAGAGAATGAAACAGAGGAGGTGGAGGAAATTGGGCTCGTGGAGGGTCTTGAATCTCTCATGGTCCTCAACGAGGCTACACCTACCACTGAAAAGAAGTGGTTACGAAATAATATTTTTCTCCCAAAAGGCACAGTAAATGGATAAGCATGCATATTAGTAATTAATGGAGGCAGTTGTGAAAAAAAATAAATTATCTCAAGATCTTGTGGATCACTTGCAGCTGAAGGTTTGAAAGCATCATCGTCCCTTTTTTGTTAGATGGTTAATTACAGGTAATGAAGTGCAACTACGATATGCATGTTCGGTTACGTTTTCTATTGGTGAAGATTATACAAATATTGTTTGGTGTAATGTGCTACCTATGGATAGTTGTCATATCTTGTTAGGTCGCCTATGGATGTACGATAAGAATGGAACTAATGGCATGCGCGACAACACATACACATTCATGCATGGTGAAAAGCAGATTGCACTCCATTCGATGCTTGCACCACGAAAGAAATGGTCAAGTTCTCGTATCACCAAGGAAGCGCTTCAATAACGAGTTCGAGGTTGAACTCTTTTCCAACCTGCGGGGAATGATGCAGCAGCAATACTACATCGTGGCAATAAGGCTCGTGGGCCACATGTGGGACCCATGAAATTCTGATTTTTAATTGTTATTAGTTTTAATTTTAGCAAAGAGTGTAATTATGATTAGTTTCTAATTTGGATAGGATTCTTATTTTGTTTCCTAGTTTGACTAGGATTGTTTCTTAGGGCTTAAGTTTCTTTAATTATAAATATGGCATTGTAGAAATCCATGATCTCAGAATTTGGAGTTAATAGAATTTACCCTTAGTGGATTTTATCGTGGAGAGTGTTCTCTTTTCGTGATTGTTTTTGCGGAAACCTCAGATTGTGCCCCCGCACCTGCAATCATAACCCTAGGACTGTATCATCACCCCTGCCAACCCCATAACACCCTAACCTAGGTTCCTGTCATCGTGAGGATTATAATGGTAGCAAATGCACGTTAAGCCTCTAGGCATGACTTCCAAGTCTAACCATCCATTCTAAGGCCGGGTACGTGACCGAGTACCGTGGGTAGCTAGTGAACGCAAGATAGAGAAGCATACTCCATGCATGCAAGCAAACAAGTGTAACAATGTAAATATTGAGATTGATTGACTGGACGTGCATGGAATACCACCTAAAAGTCCAATTTGGGTCTGAGATTGAAATTTAGGTCTGAGATTGACATTGACATGCTAAGACATTACGAAACACCCTTATGTGCATTTGAGGTCCGGATGTCGGGTGTGAAGGAATATTGGTGCTTCTAAGGCTGTGGACATCTCTAGGCCTTAAATGAGCATACATTCGGTTCAATAATGTTTCAAACATGTCTCTAGACAATCCAAGGGGTGTTACACAATTCAAACTACTTCATTTTGTAGTATGTGTTTAAGGGTTGTTTTCAAAACGCTCTCAAAACTTTCCAAAACCATTCAAAACCCTCAGACTAAGTCCATCTCTAAAACACTTCGAAAAACTAATAAATCCAATTTAATTACTACAAATTACTTTTAATATGTATTAATACATATAATTATGGGCTGGGCCCTTACAAGTAGCTCATGTGTCACACGTGTGACACTTGGGATCTGGGATTTGGCTTCCCTTGTTATATAGGTCATACATGATTTGGATTGTCCCTAATTAGGGAATGATAATGCTGTGTAAAACACCCATTAATGGGATTTGGACTTGCTTTAATTAGATACATGAATGCTATAAAGAAGGCAGCCCTGTCAAAGAGAGGGCACCTAGTATTCTTCCATTACTCTTTAATTTCTCTTTCCCTCTTGGATTGATAGATCCAACCTGAAATGGTTTGATGTGTGCTCATATGAAAATATCTTAGGAGATAATTTATATCTACTGTAATCCTAGGAAGCACCAAACTGATTATAGATTGGATCATAGGAGATTTGATTGTAATCTTATTTCCATGATTGTAGCATTAATTGCATTCTCCCAACCCAACAAATAAATCTGTCAACCACACAAGGTGGTGAGACTTTCTCCGCAATCTTTTTCTGCTTTTGCATTCTTCTTTACTATTTTTCTTTTTGTAGGTTTATTGCACTCTAACCATATATTGGCATACCTTCTTTTTTTTTTTTTTGCCGTTGAGTTAGAATTGTTCACTGGTGAATTCTTTGGCCATGGTTTGTACATGGTGTAGACCATCATTTCAACACTGAATTTATTGAAATATGACCCCACTTCTGTATATAAACCATACGGTGGGGCCCTTAAAGGCCCGAAGATAATGTCCTTAGGTCAGGGATCACAAAATTCTTCTTCAATAAAACCGATCACAAAATTCTTCTTAAATAAAACCGATCACAAAATTCTTCTTAAATAAAACCGGTCAGGTTCTTTAACTCACTTATATTTACCATGTTGGAACATACGTTTCAACGGCTTTTGGATTTGGTTTACTTTTCCCGTTTTCTATTATAAACGATTGATTCCTTCAATTCACATAGGTGGGACTACTCAAATCCTGGGTACCTTGATGCACTAAAACACCTTGCAGATCTGAAAGAAGAAGGTTAGTTTCAGTTATCTCATGGATACTCGACTCTATCATCACAGGCATTAAAGCTTCTTGTGCTACACTGTAGTTTCTGTTCTGCTAAGCCTGTGCTTCTTGATTGCTATGGTTTACTTTTGAAAGGTATGCAGGTAAAATTAAGACTTTGGCTTTGACAAACTTCGATACAGAAAGGTTGCAAATAATCCTGGAAAATGGGATCCCAATCGTCAGCAATCAGGTTACTATATTGCTACGTATTCCTTTGGGATTTGTATGATGAGTACAACCTAAGATAATCAAATACTAATTCAGTCAGGTTATTTATTAGGTGCAACATTCTATTGTTGACATGCGTCCTCAGCAGAGAATGGCAGAACTTTGCCAGCTTACAGGAGTTAAACTGATAACGTCTCTCTCTCCCTCTCTCTCACACACTCACACACATGAACCTGACATCACACTGGCATATTGAGTTACATGAAATTAATGTAATGTACATTGGTCTCTCACTTTATAGCCTGATATCATAACCAACCAAATATTACAACTTTTGTCACTGTTGAGAATTTTATTCAGTTCAATACATTAAACGTGGACAATATTTGCATCCACAAGATTTTGAAGTGAGAAGTTACATCTGGGAATTCCTTTCACACTTTTATGACAGCCACAAACTTTTAAAGTCGCAGATTGGACAAATACCTAATAACTCATGAGTTGACTTGGTTAAGAGCATAGATCAAGGGTTAGAGACGCAACCAGGAAAATTCCGGATGGGGGTTCACATGTGAAAAAAACCATAAAATGGCCTAACATATGGCATAATTTCCCGCCCCCTTGTTCTGCCCCTGCCTGGGGATTAGCTTTGGTTCTCTTGCCTGAATAGAATTATAGAATTGATAGTACTCAAAAACACACGAGAGTTTATATGATTGCTCAAATCCTGTCTTGTATCAGAAAGACTTGATTGGAAGGATCACTACAAAACAACTCTCCGAACTGTCTGAGTTCTACCATTTTTTTTATGACTCAAATCTGAGTTGACTAGACAGACCCTAATCAAGTCAATGTAATGTACCAAGTTATTAAATAAAAAGTGGTAACATGCTTGCATGGATATGTTTATATACTCTTCTATGATCTGATGGATATTGAAAGGCAGGTATGGAACTGTGATGGGCGGCCTCCTGTCCGAAAAGTTTCTTGACACCAACGTGTCCATTCCTTTTGCAGGCCCTCCTTTAAACACTCCCTCTCTCCAGAAGTATATAAGGGTATCACTCTATATTAGTTCCCCTGTTTTGTCCTTTTAATTATATATTATTGATGTTAATTTTTGAATGTTCAGTGGATAATGCAAAAACCTTTATCCAGACACTCCGAATTGTGGGCCTACAGTGGGTGAAGATATCCTGAAAATCCAATTTTGTTGGCCATAACTGTTTAATTCACATAATGGTCACGTGATTGAATGACAGTTGTGTTGTTCGAGTGACAGCAATTCGTTGATCTAATTGGGATGGTATTCACCATTTGGCTTGATCCTGACTCCTGAGACTTGGGGATAATCCAATGGTGGACATTATTCCAATCAGAGTGTGGTTGAAGGCTGTCATCTATAACAATGGAAGGCTTATACAGCGATTTGCCTTCATAGAAGATCCGACGCTGTTGGACTTTGCACGAGCAATATTTCCAGTTGTATTTGGTGTTTTCTTTAATAATCTTTTTTTAATAATTTCTTGGTTCTTATAAGCTAAATGTTGCAGATGGTTGATGCCTGGGGTGGATGGAGTCTCTTCCAAGTTTTGCTGCGAACTTTGAAGAAGATTGCTTCTAAGCATGGGGTCTCCATCCCAACTGTTGCTGTGAAATACATATTAAATCAGGTGAACTTGTCTTACGACAGTCATTTAAATATTATATTGTCTGTTAATTTGTTCTGGTTACAATGTAATATCATCTGTTTTGGTTGCTAGTTTGGCATGGTTTTTGACCTTTTGGGTTTTGAATGTGCTGTTGGAAATAGGTGCGCCTTGTGGATAGATTTCAAAAACTTTACTTTAAACCTAATCCAGGATCCAATCCTCAAACTCATCAACCAAGATCAATAAATAAACTATCTCTAAGATAGAAAATAGCATCGCTATGCATCCACAATAAATCTACAATGTACAAGGAGTAGGTTTTACCTTGGGAGCTCGGTAGTGCTCTAATGGAGAAACTGATAACTTGTCGGATGAAGAACTCTTTATTTCTTAATAAATTAGAATCTCCAAGACCCAATCGTCTTCCACATTATGTCACGTATCAGATCTCTTTTCTCTAGGAGATGGGTGCGATCTCCAAAAGAAACCAACTAAAAGTTCTAAAGGAATTTGGAAGGGAACTAAAAAAGAGAGAGAGGACGTGCAACACTTGCACAAATAAGGGCTGGACGTGTATTCCTAGGTCAAGAATAAGCATGGGACGTTCACAAGCCCCCTGCCCTCCCTTATTTATAGCACTTAAGTCACCTCCTTATTCTAATTAAAATAGAAGTCATACTTCCATTAAGAATTAGTAACTTTCTTCTTTCTAATAAATATAGAAGTCTTACTTCCACAACAATTAGTAACTTACTATTACCACTCGTAGAAGTCTCACTTCAAATAGACTTCAAATAGAAATAATTACTTTCTATTTTCTTTCCTTTTAGAGTTCAACTAGAATTAGTATCTTTCTAATAACTTGGGCCAGCGTGGGGACCACTAGGGATTCTATAGAAAGCTAGCTCCAGCTGGGACACCGCATCTCATATGCAATCCGGGCCCACAGTTAATTGCAAATAACTCTACTATATAAATGCAATCGAACTCCAGTCTTAGGAACAAATTTCAAAGAAGACCCTAAACTTCCCTATGTCCACAAGTAGGCCCCTCTATCTATATCCATAGATCAATTGGACTTGTCCACCCAATTTGATCCATATCTTATTATCTTTTATAGTGATCATCAGTACCTATCCAATTAACTCTTAAATGGAATGGGTGCGCACTTACTGATGATAAATCCATTAATTAGCACAAGGGGATAATGAGAATAGATTCCATCTTGACCATTGAATGTTTCCACAGTCTTACTATCACGTACCCAAGACCCTGATGTATTGACCTATGATTGACCTCAATTAATGACTCAAAGCAAATGAATAGACAGAAACTTGAGTTCATTAATGTCTCAGGATTGTGAGCCTAGTGCTAATGAATTATGAGAGCAGACCTTAAAGTAAAGACAATGTTTCATAAGGTGTTTCTCATGGTTTTTCAATACATAAAAATATACTAGCACCATGATCCAGAATCTTACATTCTGATGATCGAGACAAATCACACTATGTCGTAGTCATCAAAGTGCTGCAACCTTGTTAGATGAGATTGGGCTGGTTGTGAAGATATTTAATTATAAGATTTGCGACATATGTCTCTCGTATGTGAATCTCATCCATACACATGTATTACATATCTCATGAACCACCATATCATTCGTATAGGTTATATGCGAGTAAGTAATAAAACAACATTCATCTCATGAAAGGAAAACATGATTATATTGATAAATAAAGAAATAAATCAATTTAGTACATCATCTAATGAATTGAGACCATATAAACTAACAATCTCCTACTTGAGCTCAATGCCAGTTAGGGTTGCATCTCATGCCCATCCCTTCTACATGCTCTTCAAAGACTTTGGTGGTCAAAGGCTTAGTGAAGAGATCTGCCAAATTATCTGCAATGGTCAAAGGCTTAGTAAAGAGATCTGCCAGATTGTCCGCAGAGGCTATCTTGGTGATTGCAATATCTCCTATCACGCCCCCGGACCGAGGCCCTGATAATCAAGTCCTTAATCCGTGGAACGTGGCGCGACGGGCCAGAAAATTTTGCCCGCATGCGCTAATTATTTTCCCATAGGATTTTGCTGTGAGGATTCCAGACGATCCATCACAACCAATGAATCAATTTCACATCAAATGATAATATGCGGAAGCATGTAGCAAAATAAAAATCACATGTAACATAAGATAAGTGTACAAGTTTAGTATCAAAAGAGGAATATATACATAAGAGCGTAGCCCAAAGTTAAGATTAAAGTTGTGAGATTAAAGTTGTGATGATCAGAAAGTATTTTAAGTTATACATCCCAACAAGGCTAACAGAGGCCATAAACAAAGTTCCCAAAATAACAGTCACTCCCCAAAAGATGTTATCGAAGCTCCAGACCCAACATGACGTCTACATGACATCATTTGGCTGCCACCTGAGGCCCTATTGCCTCAGCCACGCGCACAAAGGCTGCGGGTCCGACATCTGACACCAAGCAAAAGAGTATCAGACACGACGGTCTGGCAGGTCATAATACAGACAAGGTATACTTGTTTTATAAATGTCATATTTAAAATCATAAAAATGCAATTGAAACGAAACATATGTAAAGAGTAAATCAAATGAGCTATTTCTGTACAAATAAAAGAATTTCATATTTTAATTATTTCAAATTAACTGACAAATAATCAACAAACCACATTTAGCTAAATTCTTCTGTTACCGAAGTAATAAGAGCACACAGACAGAAACCGTTGCCATATAAAATGGCCGTTACAAACATACAGAAACTGTTGCCACTACTTGTGGGATCAGAAAACAGAACTGTTGCCATGGCCAGAGCAAACAAACAGAATCCAAACTGCAGTTGGGAAATAATTTTTAAAGATCGCAAGCCGGGTGATTAGCCCAACTAGGTGACCTAAGCTTAGTGGTGCCTTTCCAAAACTTGAATCAAAATAAATCAAATCATAACAATACATTTCAAAATCGATAAGAATAACTACTCCGAACAAATACAAACGGACATAATTGAACAGTTCAAATGAGTAGTCTTACCGATAATTTCAATCGTAACAAACCAATCAATTTTGTTTCAAAACGATTCATAAGAAAATTTATAAATAAATTCGCTATTATGGAATGAGGTGATACATAGTGGTTGATTGATCTCCTGATGATTATCTCATTGTACACTTAATGTCACAGCACCGGTTATAAAACATAGTTTGGTGCCTCTAAAGATCTACGATGTTTGAGACACAAAGTGCATAGTGAGACTTATCTACATTTCTCATATGAATATCGTGCGATAATATGGTTCAAGTGTCCTATTTGCTTCCATGAAGCTTTATATGAACAATACTCCACAATTGGTTACCAACAGGACACAGGAAAAACGCCTTGAACTGTGCCCAGGTTCACTCGAGCGGATGAAGGTACGCTCGAGTGGACTCTCTCAGAACTTTCTTCGCTCGAGCCACCAAATCGTTCTCTCAGTCTCGTCAGACAGTACCAAGTTCACTTGAGCGGATGAGTACTCGCTCAAGAAGAAACTTATTCGCTTAAGCCGACACGCAGTTCGCTCGAGCAGACAGGTTTCTGCAATGTTTTTCAATCAGGCAGTGGCCTGTTCGCTCGAGCGAACAGCTCACTGGCTGTTTCGCTCAGTGCAGAGTTTCTGCTACTTCCTCCTATCTTTCTTCTTCATTCCATACCCTTAATTCTCACCTGAACACCTGCACTTCCCATAGCTGGGATCACACTCCATTCAATCATAAATAATACCAATCCATTCCATTTACCAATTCTGACATGAACATAGCTTCTTAATTTAACAAAACACAGATGCAAGAGCTGATAGTTCAGAGATTTTAATGAACAACAAAGCTCAGATTGCTAAAGCAACAATTTACAAGATGGGATTGCATCATCCATAGCTTAACCAATTCAAAATCAAACTACTAAATTTGTAAAGAAAGCAACTTTTAAATTGTATGCACTCCTTATCCAGATTTTTCGCTTGCCTCAAGTCCAAATGGGTCTAAAAAACACTCCAAGGAATTCCTTCTCAGCTCAATTTCCAATCTACACCAAAAACCCTAACAAAACACACAAAAATCCATCAAATTCGAAATTAGGAGGGAGCTCCCAAAGAACCCCTTTGCATTCATGATAAAAGAATTCTAAAGGATCTAGAAAACCCAAGATTTCAAGAGCGAAGTCATTGCTGACCTTTATACAGCTCTAAATAAGAAGAGCTTGGAGAAGAAGGAAGGCCCAGCTGGAAATTATTGAAAAGAGTATCAATAGATAACTAGAGTGGAGGAGATGAGATTTGTGTAGTTTGTTTTCCAATTTCCACCAAGGAGGAAAGACATGCAGAAGAGAGAAGAGGTGAGAAGAGGAAAGAGCCTTCTTCAGGTTTGTTGCAGGAAAGATGTAGAATGAAAAAGAAGAGAACCCAATATGCGTTTTGGGTTTATGTTGAGGGAGTGGGCCCCATTGGCCCTGAAATCTTTACATGGCTGGATCTCTCATTTATGGGTCCCGAATGAAGTTGTCGAAGAAGAGAAAAATGATCGTTGAAAAATCTAGTTTTCAAAAAGTATATTTTCCTCGTGATTTTGAAATTTCGAAATTTATGCACAAATTTAGTGTAAAAAGATGAATTTGCTCCTTTTTTCTCGAAAAATGCGATTTCTGGAGTTAAAATGCAAACGGAACAAATATGAAAGTTGTTGGGATCAAATTAACAAATTCTAAAATATCGAAATCCATATTTATCAAAAGTCAACTAAATCAATCCCCACACTATCACGCATCACACGGGCCACCCCGGCTCGATCAAACCAAACATAACGCGCTCAAAATTCCTCAAAGCTATTCAAAATTCTAATCTAATTAAAAACTCAAACTAATCATCCCTAATCCTACTTAAAAGCTAATCATAGTTAAAATAATAATAAAATATACTAAACCTGGGTCGGGGCCCGACATCTCCCTTCTACATAATCTCTCTAACCAAGCGATACTTCCTCTGTGCGTGCTTTTGGCTCTTATGGCTCTTAGGTTCCTTGGACTGAGTTACTGTCACAGTAAACTGTGAGCACTCCAAGTTCCAGAAGGAATCTTTTGAGCCATAATGCTTCCTTAGTTGCTTCACAAGACACTACATATTCAGCCTCTGATGTGGAGTTAGTGGCACATTCATATTTAATACTCATCGAGCTATATAATACTCATCCAGTTGATAGCTCCTTCGCCAGGTATAAACACATAACCAGATGTTGATTTCCTAGAATCCTTATCTGACATGAAGTCAGAATCTGTGTAAACGACTAGAATCAACTCATCACTGTCGTAAATCAACTTGTAATCTCTAGTCATTTTCAAGTATTTAATAATACACTTCACATCAGTCCAATGGTCAGAACCTGGGTGAGACTGATATCTACTGACTAAGCCCACTACATGACATATATCCGGTCTAATACAATGCATAGCATACATGAGGCTATCAACAGCCGAAGCATATGGAATTACTCTCATCTGTTACTTTTCCTCAGGTGTCCTTGGACACTGATTCTTAGAAAGGTATACTCCATGCCTAAAAGGTGTGATATCGTTCTTGAAGTCTTGCATAGCAAACCGCATCAGTACCTTATATATGTAAGCGGCGTGAGATAAGCCTATAATCCTATTCTTCCAGTCTCGATGGAGTTTGATCCCTAGGATGTAGCTAGCTTCTCCCAAGTCCTTTATATCAAAAGTCTTGGCTAGCCAAACTTTTACCGTTGACAACTTCCATATATAACTCTAGGAGAAGGATGTCGACATATAATACCAGAAAAACTGCCCTGCCTCCTTCACTTTTCATGTACACACATGACTCATCCGGATTCTGACTATTACCAAATGACTTGATTGCCTGATCAAAACGGATGTTCCAGCTCCGGGATGCCTACTTCAGTCCATAAATGGACTTTTGCAGTTTGCAAACTCTTTGCTCTTGGTTATTAGCTACAAAACCGTCTGGCTGCATCCTATAGATGTCTTCCTCGAGATGGTCGTTGAGAAACGTTGTCTTGACATCCATTTGTCAAATCTTGTAATCGAAATGAGCTGTAATTGATAAAAGTATCCGTTTCACGACCCCGGATCGAGACCCGGGCCCGCGACGATGATAATGATTACATTTTTTATAATTTCCCACTGGTTCCCGCGGTGAGGATTCCGAGACACGGAGATCTAACTCACACGATCAAGTATGCAGAAGCGTGTAGGAAATCACATCACAACAAGTCATGAATAACAATTTATTCAAGTGCATGAGTAAAATAACGTCAAGACCAATATATCATAAGTAAGAAATATAATCTAACATTCCCATCTTAGTTCAAGTTATAAGGTTAAGCAAAAGTATGTTAAGTTTATTACATCCCAAAATAAGAGGCCAACAAAGTCCAATACAATAAAAAAGTATAAGAGAACCCAAAAGAAGATGAATCGAGACTCAAGATCACGCCCGACGTCTAAATGACGTCGTCGGGCTGCCACTCACGAGCTGGGGGTGGCTCAACAGCCTCCTCTGGACACTCCTCAAAGGCAATGCCGCCTGCACCTGGACACCAAAACAACAAGCATCAAATACGACGGTTTAGCAGGTAATTAATTTAAGCATGAGCATGAAATAACAATTATTTAACTAAAACATATTAAATCAATTTATTGAACTTAAAATGATTACTTGACTGAGGTACATTTCAAGATTAAAAAAAAAAAAAACGAGCATGAGTACTTATATATATCATGAATAGTAAATCCACAAAGATCCTATCCTTTCTCTATCATATATAATGAAAAGAGCAAGCACGCACGATGAACACGATATACATAATATAAACAAGACACGATTCCCACAAATACGGGGTTCCGGCCGCAGAACCGGACATGCACAATGTGTTGTATTTTGCAGATAGTACATATGTTTGTAGACCTCCAAATAGTGGATCAGACTAAAAGGGCAGTCTAAGCTCAGTAGTATTCACTTGAATTCATGAATGCATAAAATACACGAAACACGGTCTAAACACGTCGAGATAAAGAGGGAAATCACCTATCAAAACAAGACAAAGCACGACTAGCAAAAGGCATAATTATATGCACAAGAGTTTAGAAGTGATCCCCTTTTTAATACTTAAAACAATCTTCAAACGAACTTGTACTCGAATTTCAAAATGAAAATACGATGTCCTTTCTTGTATCAAAACGGAAATTCAAACACGAAGTCCATCAAGTATATATTGAGGCCATTCATTGACCTTTGTACAATTGGGGCCCAAATGTCAGAAATAAATATAGATTGATGTCCCCGAAGTTGGAATACATTTTGGATCTCCAATGGCATAATGTCAATTTAAAACCCTCAATATAGTCTAGTTTTCAATTTTCAAAAATTATACAATTAGGATAAAAATTTCAAAACTGGGAATTGACAGGTTGCTCAAGCCAGTTTGCTTGAGCGAACCATCTAGTCGCTCGGGCGAGCAATCCTATGTCTTGCTCCTGGCTAGACAGTGGACAGTTTGCTTGAGCGAACCAATGGTCGCTCGAGCGGACAATCCTCTGTCTGTGCTCGGACCAGGTAGTGGCCTAGTTCGCTCGAGCGAACAGGCTTCTGCCTGTACTTGCAGAGTGCAGAAATTATACTTCTTTTTGCATATTCTCTGATTTCTTCTCCCCTTCTTCTCATTTTTGAACCACCTGTATATCGTTGAGCCTTCATGCTCTCCAAAGGATAAATCACACATTTCCAACTCATTCATCTCACAATCTAAACAGTACATTTCCATTCCCATTCTAACAAAATAAAATCCAGAATTTCTAAACAAAGCATATACTCACAAATAAATGGAAATGTGGATGTTTGAGAAAAACACTTAGCACTAATACACATAGTTGAATGTAAAGTACATAAGAGAGTTTAAGAGAACTTAGGATGAAAACTCAATATCAATGTATGAAATTTCATAACTAGTTTTGCAATCCACAACAAACATGCAATCAAAAACCCATAAAGATTACTTGCCTTTGCCCAAATGCCAACAAAATTTTCTCCTTCACTCACACTAATTCAAGAGCTAAACCAAACACTACAAAATCCCCAAGAAATTCATTCAAAACTCACTCAAATTTGCAAATAAGAAACGCATTTCGAAATGGGTGTTGAAAGCTAGAAAAACAAGGTCTTTAGGAGTGAAAAGAACTCCATTAAAGAGATGGGTTGGAGCTCTTACATAGAGTTGCCCAAATAAGAAGCCAGGAAGGAAATGGAGAGCTTGCCTAACTAGAAATCCCAAGAAAATAGTATCGATAGAAAACTTGGGATGAGAGGAAGAAAATGGTGGTCTTAGAGTTTCATTTGGAGACCTCTAGCTTGGTGTACAAGAGAAGAGAGTGGAGAGGAAAAAGGGTTTTCTTCTTAAGCTCGGGTCTCCCAGGGTTGCAGAGATTTGGAAATGAAAAGAGGAAGAAGAGTAAAGGTGATTTAAATATCTTGCAAATGGGGCCCAATAGTGCTAATTCTTGCGTGGAAGAAAAAACGATCTTGTGGGCCTCGAATGAAGTTGACGAAAAAGGATAAAATGATAATCGAAAAATCTAGTTTCCAAAAAGTATAATTTTGAGACGGTTTTGAGATTTCAAAAAGTGTGTCTAGGTTTGGGTGTGAAAAGACAATTTTACCCTTTTGAGCCAAAAAGTGTGTCTAGGTTTCCAGGCTTCAAACACAGACGGGCTAAAAACAAAAGTTGTAGACAATCATAAATCCATTCAAATGAAGTAAAAATCATGATTAACACGAAATTCAACACGATCCTCACGCTTGCACGTACACCTAGGCCTTCCTGAGTGTGCCTGACTAATATAAAACGTTCTCAAAATTCCCAAAGATATGTCCAGGACTAAAACTAATTATATTCTAACCCAACGGTAACTAAACCCACTTAGAACTAAGCACACACTAAGAATACACTAATCGGATTAATCTTGGTTGGGGTCTAACCGGATGGACTTGAGCATAGCTACTAGCAAGAAGGTTTTCTCATAATCGATACTCTTTCTTTCTGAATATATCCTTTCACAACAAGTCTAGCTTTAAAGGTCTCAACTCTTCCATTTGGTCATCTTTCTCTTGTAGACCCACTCGCACCCAATAGATTTAATATTCGCAGGCAAGTCCACAAGTGTCCAGACTTGATTAGAGTACATAGACTCTATTTCAGCTTTCATAGCATCTTGCCAACGTCCCGAATCTATGTTATTAATCGCTTCATCATAGTTATAGGAATCTTGTTCTAGTTCTTTTGGGATTGCCTCGTAAGACTCTCCCAAGAACGAGAACTTGTCAGGTGGCCTAACTATTCTCCCACTATGACGAGGCTCTGGTGTAACTACTCGGTTAAGTATGGGCGGATTTTCTTCAAGTTCAGTCACACTTGGATTTGGAATTGATCGCTCTTGAATCTCTTCCAAGATCACATTTTCTAAAGATTTCCGGTCAATCATATAATCTTCCTCCAGAAAAACCGTATTGGTGCTGACAAGCACTTTTTGCTTTTTGGGATTATAGAATAACAAACATTTAGTTCATTTGAGATATCCTATAAATGTGTATACTTCCGACTTCGATTCCAACTTTTCCGTTTTAACCTTTAGCACGTGTGCCGGACAACCCCAAATATGTAAATGTTGTAAAGTAGGCTTTCGCTCGGACCACAACTCCCTGGGAGTTTTAGGTACAAACTTAGATGGTACGACGTTTAGTATATACATTGTAGTATCTAAGGTATATCCCCAAAAAAATATTGGTAATCCTGAAAAACTTAGCATAGACCTAATCAAATCTGAAAAAGTGATTCATTCTTTCTGCTACTCCATTCTGTTGAGGCACACCAGGAGTAGACAACTGGGATAGAATCCCATTCTCAGATAAGTATCCCATAAAATCAACAAAGAGATATTCCCTTCCTCGATCTGATCGAAAGTCTTGATACTTTTACCTAATTACTTTTCCACTTCCGCTTGATTTGAACTTTTCAAAAACCTCGGACTTGCGGTGCATAAGGTATATGTATCATTATCTTAAGTAATCATCGGTGAAAGTGATGAAATACTCGTATCCTCCTCTTGCTCTTAACATTTATGGGTCCATACATCAGTATGCACTAATTCCAATAAATCTTTGGCCCTATTGCCCTTGAATGAAAAGGGTATTTTGGTCATTTTTCGATCCAGACAGGACTCGCAGATAGGCATTGGTTCTACCACTAATGAAGGCAAGATACCATCTTTCACTAGCTTGTCAATCATGTTTAGGTTTATGTGACTTAACCTCTGGTGCCAAGGTTTTGTGGGATTAGATGAAGGTGACTTCCTCTTTAATGATGGCCTATTAATTATTTCGGTATCATTTATCTCATATATTGTGGGAGTTAACAAATAAAGTCCATTGGTTACATTGCCGAAACATGCAAAAGTATCGTTCCTCTTTATGACAACTTCATTACCAAAAGTAATAGAATAACTTTTATTCACCAAGCTAGAAATTGGAATTAAATTCCGTCTTAAAGAAGGTACAAATAAAGTGTCTGACAAAATCAATTTATTATCTGAAAAACATAAAGTAATAACTCCCACTGAAACCGCATCTGCCTTAGCATCAGATCCTAGGTTGACAATGATTTCGTTGTCACTGAGCCTCCTGGTTTCCCGGAACCCCTACAACGAATTACATATGTGATTAGTTGCATCGGAGTCAACACACCTGGATTCTGAAGTACCAATTGCAAAACTAACTTCAGAAACAAGTGACTCAATCATACCTGAGGTCTTTTTCTTAGACAGAAAATCTGGACAATTCCTTATCCAATGTCTTGTCATACCACAATGGAAATACTTTCCTTTTGATCCCGAACCATTAGCCTTAGCCACACCACCATTAGCACCATTCTCCTCCTTAGGACCCTTATGTACCGATTTCTTCTTGCCTTTCCTGGTCTTGGGAAATGACTTTTTTATCATTAGGGTAGTTAGCTTTTTCTTCATGATGCCTTCAGTCACTACCAGCTGAGTTGACTATGGTCGGATCCAATTTATTCATATTATAATTAACCTTAAAATTGTTGAATGAATCAGGTAGTTACTCGAGGATCATGTCTATCTGCGATTCTGCATCAATCGTAGCACCCAGTACATCTAACTCAGCATGTGGTCCTGTACCGGTGTTCCTTCAGCCATTTTAGTGCTTATCAGCACTCTCATAGCTGCCAGTCTAATAGGCCTGCCCTGGTCCGCAAACATTTCATTTAAGTTCGATATAATATCTTATGCAGTCTTAAATGATTGATGTTGGTGTTGCAAAACACTCTACATGGATGCCTGTATATAACATCGGCTATCTCATTGTTTTTGACCCATTTGGTGTAAAGGTCTTTTTCGTCCTGTGGTGCATGTAGCCCAGGCTCATCAAGGGGCGTGTGGTAAGGACATATTTGTATCCTGAAGCAGTTAGGACAATATCAAGGTTCCTTTTCCAATCTACATAGTTGGATCCCACCAACTTGTTCTGGTTGAGGATGATCGCAAGTGAATTGAAAGTGTTCGAATTCATGCTGGAAAAACTATAGCACATAACCATACATTCAATAAAAAGAATATAAATGACATTAAGTTTTAGTATTCTGCCAATTCATATGGGAATCGATTTAGAATACATCGGAATTCCAATCCCTTAGGGCATGCCTCCTTGGGGAGTGCGAATGACACTTAGTGCCACTTAGATTGGTGCGGATCAAAGTTAGTCAAAATTATGATTAAGACTAACTATCTATGATCTCCATCATTCATTATTGTGTAGGTATCTCATACCAAATAATTTATGACTCCCGATAAGATTTGGTTTCTAAAATACATGAAGCAAATTCTTAGGATACTATATCACTATTTTAGTTAAGTGTGACCCACCAAATTGCATTGTGTGACAACCGTTGTAGGCAGCTCATCTTTGGGGAGTGGGCCCCCACCCCGTCTCACCAACACTATTCTTAGGAGATTCATATCTAATAACCGCACAAATTAGAGCCCTCCATGGGGAATGACCATTTTAATGATGGCGCGATATAGTACTTTCCTTACAATGGACCTATGGTGGATAACCATTGGGATTTCTCAATTTAAATGTCCCGCTCCCACTTCATATTTTAGAGTTGAGGATTTCCTTTTTAGGTATTAGGGCCCACATATATAAACATCAAATCATCTCATGATATGACCAATGATTGGTTCCAAGTCAAGTTATATTTAAAGAAAGTCCAGTTTCTAAGATTAATGTTACCAATGTGTCAATCTCATGGGTCCATCAATACTAATTAGAATTCCTTTCCAAAAATTAATTTGATTTGACCAATTTTGGTAACTTGCTATGTTTGGATCAGATTTGGAAACATTCTATAAAATCATTCATCCATAAAAAGAATAGTGCTAAAAATAGAAACTAGTCACCTTCTCCACATGACCCAAGCAGAATAGACTTCTTGAACTTTTAGACTTTCCAAAATTTTGGGATCTAAAACTCTTGGTAATCTTCAAACTTTTTGTTTAGGAGTCCAACATCACTTTCCTTCTTCATCTCGTACACCGCCAAAATAGAAAATTACATGTATTTCTATGCATCGACGATGAGACTTACATGGTAATCTAATAACGGAAATAAAATGGCTATAGGAAAATTCACCATGCCTTTCATAATGTGCTTCTCATGGTTTTTCAATACATTTAATGTACCAGCACCATCATCCAGAATCTTACATTCTGATTATCGAGACAAATCACACTATCTCATAGTGATCAAATTGCTACAACATTGTCAGATGAGATGCCCAATCTCATCACTGGTTGTGAAGATATTTAAGTATAAGATTTACGACACATGTCTCCCGTATGTAGATTACATCCATACACATGTATTATATCTAATATACTTGTGGACTCCAGTTCATCTCATGAACTATCATATCATTCGTATTGATTATGTGCAAGTAAATAATAAATTATCATTCATCTCATGAAAGGAAAAAATGATTTTATTGATTAATAAATAAATAAATCAATTTATTACATCATCTAATAGATTGAGACCATATAAATTAACATGTGCAGCCGGCAGTGGCGGGATCCATGGTGGGTGTGAGATTTGGTCTCTCTGAGCATGTCCAAGACATAAATGCTGTCTTCCCACTTGTTCTTGATGATGACGACAAAATGAGTATTGACGAAGTATCAAAGAAGGGGAAGGACTTGATCAGAATAATTGGTGACTGCGGTGATGAATACAGACGCGCGTAAATATGTTATGTTATGTTCGTGGGGATCATTCACATTTTGTAGTATAAAAAATTCAGTACGTTTTTTTTTTTTCCAACAAATCTGGAACCTTGTATAGATATTTAATCGTACACATTTCATAGAAATCCTTGAAACCCCTACAAATGTTATTCGACTGTAAATTTCCTTTTGAGTTCCCCAAACGATATGCATTTCTTTACCAAAAAAATGAAGGATGTATATTTATTATGTGAGCTGATTTATGTCCTGTAATTCTTAGCTACCATGGTTTTTGTCCCCGAAATGATGTCACTCGAGCAGCTGGAATTTGGAGGAACGCATGGCAATGCTGAGGACTTTCGTATGGATGTGATATAGCTTGAATTTGTAGATCGTGCCAGTGTCCCCACTGATGATGGGTCTAAGAACCATGAAGTTAACAGGCAATGGTCCCTAGTTTTTACTCACGTTGCAGCTCTACGTCGATACAAATATGCAATGGAGCAAAAGAAGAAAATAAATGAAAAAAGGCAACAACGGCCATAGTTGAGTAGTATATATCCTCTGAGTGAGAAGTGAGGTCCATAAATTAAAGACTTTCACTGAGTTGTCATTGAATTTTACTCCAATAGAAGTTAGTCCCACCATAAGATATAACATACAATTAGTAATAAGATTAATGAAATACGTGCCCATCTATTAAAAATATGAGCAACTCAGATGGTCACCTCTTTGTTAGTGAGCTACAATCAAATTTTATTCCAATAAGGATTGGTCCTACTACAAGATTGATCATCTGATTAATAGCGTGTTTATACTCTATCTTATGCCAGGATCTATTCATATTGGAGTAAAATTTGGAGAGAGCTTATTAAAGAATAGGGTGATTATTTTGAGTGATTTAGATTTTCAAAATTAGAGGTCCGCTGTGAAATTCCATTTTCCATGTTCAAACATGTGTAAGACAAGACAGTCAGAGGATCTGGGCTTAAAGTCTTCTGGGAAAGTTGACCGGCTCAACCCAATGACTCCATCCTTTTATGGCCCTCAAGTTAAATCGTTTTAAGAGGCAACGGTAAATTTTTTTTTCACTTTTTTATTTTTATTTTAAAAGTTGGATGAATATCAAGATTGTGCTTGGTGATTCATGAGGGGTAGCGTGCAGGAGGGGTAAATTTGGTCATTGACACTAGAAATATTTGAGCTTGCGTTCGGATTGGGTGGGGGGCGCATTTGCTCTCTTCGTTGGATCAATTTGTGATCTTTAAAAAAAAAAAAAAACACTTTTCAAAAAAACTTGGATTCTGAGGAATTTTAGTTTCTTTCCTCTTCGGATAAAAGCTCGCAGAAATGTTTGAGCTTGCGTTTGGATTAGGGGGCAGTCATTTGCCCTCTTTGATGAATCTATTTATGATCTTTCAAAAAGAAAAAAAAAATTAAAAAAATAAAAACTTTTGAAAAACAAAACCTTTTAAAAAACAAAAAAAATCTGATTTCTCACTTTTGGATTCAAAATTGAGAAATTTTGGTTTCTTTCCTCTTTGGATTTTTTTTTTATTTTTTTTGGGTGGGCGGGGGGGGGGGGGTGCATTTGTTTCTCTTTGATGGATCCATTTGTGACCTTAAAAAAAATCTCTTCCGTCACTTTCGGATTCGCATTCGAGAAATTCTGGTTCATTTTACATTCGGATAAAAGCTCACAGAAATGTTTGAACTTGCGTTTGGATTGGAGGGCCATTTTCTCTTTATTAAACTCATTCGTGACCTTTTAAAAAAATCCCTTCTTGTGTCCATTCAATGGATGCAATCTTCAATATTTGTGCCTAACGGTACTAGTACGCCATTTCGGGTCTACTATATTCGCAACCGACATATTTCCTTCAACATTTGTGCCTAGCGGTGCTAGTACACCCTGTTGGGTCCACTATATTCGCAATTGACAAATTTGTAGCTTCAACCTTATATTCATTTTACCTTGAGTGAGCCTTGCTGCTTGGTAATTTGGATTAAGGCATACAATTGTTTTTAGCAGTTACTAGTATGGTCACTCCGAGCCTATGATACATGCGACCCGAACAATTGTACATTCTATGGCTTTCTGTCTTCTTCATCTCTCTTGAGTTGGACCCTATCCTCTGAAGTGATTTGAGTAGACAGAACCATCATATTCTTGTGATTATTAACGGATATGATCTTATTTTAGAATTATTTGAAACTAACAATAGCAGCTTCATTGACCATCACTTTTGATGAGAACAAGTATCGGCTCATGCTTCAAGAGAAGCAAAATGCACGCACTAACAAGCGCCTTACCAGCTGCCGAAGTGTCATCTCCTTCGGCAATTCTTCGAACACTGAGTCGACTACTACTCCACGGACCATTGTCTTTGAAACGCTGAGTCCATTCCCACATCCTAGAGAAGAAACTGCACCCACCAAAAAACAAAGAACTGCCTCTGGACACATCACCGCCATGACACCAAAGGCGAACATCAAGAAAACTGAAACCCGTGGCACTCCTGCAAAGCTTCACTTTACCATAAACCAGGTCTACCCAAGGCCTGGTCTTCAAAGCCTTCACCAAAGCAAAGGAGGTTTTAAAAATCTACAAGGCCAACATACTTAGCCCCTCTTGAGGAAAACCGGTTCTATCCACTTGCTCACATGAAGAAAGAGAGACCCGCCTTCCACCAAACAACAAAATCAACTCAGCACAAGCTAGCTCACTCCTACAAGCCCAAGGTCAGATCATACAGCACAAAGCCTCTGCAGAAACCTGCTAAGGCCTATACTCCTTTGGTTTGATCCTTCATCTCAACAGGGGCTGAACTCGAAAGGTTCAAAGCATCACTACGACAAGCAAAGGGCCAACTGAGGGAGCACATCCTTCGTTGCCAGAGCCAACTGAGGCTACAATTGCTCGTTGCATACGTCGCCGTGTGTTGTATCGACAAAAGAGACTCGAAAAACAAAGGACCAGCATCCCGCACTTTAGGTTTCTCAAAAATGGGTCCAAAAAGATAGATCTGACCAAGTTGCTATTGTCCATATGGTTGGCAAAACTAGAAGACCCAAGAAGTCAGCAACCAAAATCCATGTCAGACAACCGGTGACTCGCAGTGTCACACGGACACAAAGACATCAAGAAGAGTCTCATGCTCCTTCAAGCCAAGGAGAGTAGAGTAACTCTTCCTCCAGCTCCTTATCAAAAGTAATTTTCAACTTGCATTTCAAAAGAAGTAACTATTTGAAACACATACAAGTTGATTTTACGAAACAATAATTTTCCATTTGAAGATATATAACTTAAAAATCCATGGAAATTTTAAATTGCTTTAGATCATTTGATTTATGAAAAATATCAAATTATGACGCTCTTCAAATGATTTTCCAACATCAATTGATCATGAATAATCTAGCTATGAAAGCTTTTGAAATCACAATCAATTGATCATCAATTGAAATGATGAACAAAATGCAAATCTATCATGAGGATATTGCAATTAAATGATTTTGAAAACCATGATATATAACTAAAATTTCATGAAGACAAAATCAATTGATCACAAAGAAACATTGCATTTTAAGAGATGTGACTATGTAGGAACAAAATGCAAATGTAACATGACCAACAATATGATGTAACTATGAAGAATAAGTTGGTCCAAAGAGGTTCAAGACCTCAAGGTTTGTCTAATTCGTTTACCTTTGAGAATACACCTAAGGTCTTGATAGAGTTGTCCTTGAGGGTTAAATCTTGAAGTCCCACCAACTCTTGGAGATTTAACTTCTAAAGGTTTAGAGTGGTGAGATTGATTCTTAGGGGTAAGGGTGAGCTAGGAAGGGAAGTTTCATTTTCAACCATAGTGGAATCCATCTTAATGATATGCAATAAAACACTAGGGTTCTAACTCTAGGTTTTCATACCTAATCAAGATTTGGTGCTCTTGATATTGAAAGTCCTACTCCGATAGGATTTCAATTTGGGAAACCTAGACTCTAAGCTAAGACGGATCAACTCCGGGTGGTTAAGCCCTTAACGGAGTAACCCGCTCTGATACCAATTGAAAGTTCGGGATTCGAACCCTAGAGGTGGGGTCAATAGGGTGAGTTAGACTTTAGTGACCAATTATGCCAACTTTTAACTTCTTTAAGTCAATTAGTCGCAAGTGATGATATAGAACTAAAGTGCAAAAGCTAATATAAACATCACCACAACTCATCCACCATAACACAATGATTTATAGTGGTTCGACCTTAATGCTTACATCCGCTATCGGTTTGTGGTCCCACACCCCACTGGTTTTTTACTATGTATGTTTTTTAATAGGCTAAGCAATAACCTTTACAATATACTTTTTAAGGCTAAGCAATAACCTTATAATATGCTTTTTAAGACTAAGCAATAACCTTGCAATATGCTTTCCAAAGCTAAGCAATAACCCCCGGGATTTTGTGGTTCACCCCTTACTATACACTTATGCTTTTCTAAGGCTATGCAATAACCTCTTGGGTTTTATGGTTCACCCCTAACTATACACTTATGCTTTTTTAAGGCTAAGCAGTAACCTATAACCAAAATGTTGGTTCTTTCTCTAAGTAGTCTTTAGAGTACACTTGATGGAGATACAATTTTGGCTCAATACAATGCCTCTAAATAGGCGAATATAAGAGTGAAAATCTAACTCACATAGAACCTATATGAATGAAAAGATGAATGCCCAATGTGTATGCATGATGTCCTCAATCAATTTGAAAATGAAAGTGTTAGATTATATGGTTTCAATCCAGTGGATGATATAATATATTGGTTTATCTATCAATATAATCAGGTTTTCTATTCTTGAGATGAATGGTGTTTTATTTCTTCTTGCACATAATCAATACTAATGACATGATGGCTCATGAGATGAACCAAAGCTCACGAGTATATTAGATTTAATACATGTGTGTGGATGAGATCCACATATAGGAGACATGTGTCACAAATCTTATACTTAAATTGTTTCACAATCGGTAAGGAGATTGAGCATCTCATCTGATAAGGTTGCAGTATTATGATCACTATGTGATAGTGTGATCTGTCTCAATGATCGGAGTGTAAGACTCTTGATCATTTTACTGGTACATTGGATGTATTGAAGGGCCATGAGAAGCACCTTATGAAATACAGTCTATACTTCAAGGCCCGCTCTCATAATTCCCTAGCAATAGGCTCTTATTCCTTAGACATTCATGACTCAAGTTTCTATCTATTCATTTTTTTGAGTCACCAATGAGTGAGGCCAATTGTAGGTTAACACATCGGTGTCTTGGGTACGTGGTAGTAGAATTGTGGGAACATTCAATGGTCAAGATGGAATCTATCTTCATTATCCCCTTGAACCAATTAATGGATTTATCATTAGTATGTGCGCACCCATCTCAATTAAAGTTAATTGGATGGTACTGATGATTATTGTGATTAATTGGGTCTCAAGGATAAAAAGATATGGAAATAAGTTGGTGGGACAGGTTTTATCCAATTGATACATTGATATTGATAGAGGAGCCTACTTGTGGTCATAGGGAAGTTTATGGTCTTCTTGTAATTTATTCCTAAGATTGGTGTGCACTTGGATTTATATAGTGATGTTATTTGCAATTAACTATGAGCCCGGATTGCACATGAGATGTGGTATCTGGGTATCCTAGTTGTTGCCAGCTTTCTATGGAATCTCTAGTGGTCCCCACGCTAGCCCAAGATTAGATCATTACTAACTCTACTTGGACTCAAAAGGAAAGGAAATAGAAAGTTACTATTTCTATTAGAAGTGAGAATTCTAATAGTGGTAATAGTAAGAAGAGAATGTTACTAATTACTATGGAAGTAAGAGTTCTAATAATTATTAGTAAGAGGAGATGTCTTGAGGCTATAAATAAAGGAGCCACCCTATGGACGTCCAACCCTTGGATTTCACGCCCAAGCCCCTTTGTGCAAGAGTTGCACGCCTCTCTCTCCTCTCCTTCTCCTTCTAGTTCTCTTCTAGTTTTTCCTTAGAGCTTCTGGTTGGTTTTCTCTTGGTGATCCCACCATTCTCCTTGAGAAAAGGGATCTGAAGCAGGCCAAAACGTGGAAGACAACAAGGTGTTGGAGATCCTAATTTGTTACAAAGAAGAGTTCTTGATAAAGCAAGTTGTCTTCATATCCGTTAGAGCACAACTGAGCTCCAAAGGTATAATCTACTTTCTTGAACATTGTGGATTTTTGTGGTTGCTTGTTGGTTGCTATTTACTATCTTGGAGATAGTGATTTACTGGTCTTAATCATGAGTTTGAGGTTCTTCGATCTTGGATGTGGTTAATGGTGTTTAGAGTACTTGATCCATGTGTCAAGTGGGTCAAAAAGTTTTGAAAACCTATCCTCGAGGCCCACCTACTTCCAGTAATTGGTATCAGAGCCATACCTCATCTCTGATCATGTTAGATCAGTTTTCTAAATCTAATCTTTGCATGAGATGCAAAGAGGATGGACCTAGGGCTATGTAAGGATCAATTTTGATTGAGTTTGCTTACTTTTTTGAGTAGATCCATGTTTAGAAAGTCACAAAAGGATTTAATTATGATGGAAGGATGGTAGGATGCCATTATAATGTATTAAGGGTCATTAGGAACAATTTGGGATCAGTGGGAAGCAAATCTGGAAAAAAGCAAATTTTTGGGTTCGTCAGTTCGGCCAGCCGAATTGGCCAAGTCAGCCCGCCGAACAGGTCAGGTCTGTTAGATTATGAGGTCTCAATCCAATGGATGATGTAATAAATTGATTTACTTATCAATATAATCATGCTTTCTATTCATGAGATGAATGGTATTTTATTTTGCACATAACCAATACTAATGACATGATGGTTCATGAGATGAACCGGAACCCACAAGTATATTAGAAGTAATACATATATGTGGATGAGATCCATATGCAGGAGACATGTATCACAAATCATATACTAAAACTGATTTACAACCGGTGATGAGATTGGGCATCTCATATGATAAGGTTGCAGCATTATGATCACTATGAGATAGTGTGATTTATTTCGATAATTAGAGTGTAAGATTCTGGATCATTGTGCTGATACGTTGGATGTATTGAAGGACAATGAGAAGCACCTTATGAAACATTGTCTATAATTTAAGGTTTGCTCTCATAATTCCCTAACAATAGGCTCTCAGTCCTGAGAAATTAATAAACTTAACTTTCTATCTATTTATTTGCTTTGAGTCACCAATGAGTGAGGTCAATTGTAGGTCAACACTTCGGTGTCTTGAGTACGTGGTAGTAAAACTGTGGGAACATTCAATAGTCAAGATGAAATCAATCCCAATTATCCCTTTGTGCCAATTAATGGATTTATCATTAGTAAGTGCGCACCCATCTCAATTAAGAGTTAATTGGATGGTACTGATGATCACTGTGATTAATTGGGTCACAACGATAATAAGACGTTGATCAAAATTGGTTGGACAGGTTTAATCCAATTGATTCATTGATATGGATAGAGGGGCCTAGTTGTGGTAATAGGAAAGTTTAGAGTCTTCTTCTAATTTATTCCTAAGACTGGAGTGCAATTGCATTTATATAGTGGAGTTATTTGCAATTAACTGTGGACCGGATTGCACATAAGATGTGGGGCCAGGCTGTCTTAGTTGAAGCCAACTTGCTATGGAATCCCTAGTGGTCCCCACGCTAGCCCAAGATTAGATCATTACTAATTCTACTTGAAATCAAAAGGAAAGGAAATAGAAAGTTACTATTTCTATTGGAAGTGAGACTTCTAATAGTGGTAATATTAAGAAGCGAAAGTTACTAATTGTTATGGAAGTAGGACTTCTAATATTAATTAGTAAGGGGAGGTTGCTTAGAGCTACAAAAATAAGGGAGAGAGGGCCTTAGACGTCCTATGCTAATATCCCACTTGGAATTCACGCCCAACCCAAATAGGGTGCAAGTGTTGCACGCCTCCTCCCTCTCCTCTCTCTCTTCTAGTTTCTCTTCCGGGTTAACTTAGAGCTTCTAGTTGGTTTTTCTTTTGGAGATCCCACTGTTCTCCTTGAGAAAAGAGATCTGATGCAGAATCACAGATCGACATGATCCTCGAGTCGCTGCCATATTCATTCAACCATTTCAAGATCAACTATAATATGAATAAAATGAATCTGACCCTCGCTGAGCTATCTAGCCAGCTGGTAATGACTAAGGGCATCATAAAGAAAAAGCCAACTGCGTTGATGATAGAAAAGTCGGTTTCCAGGTCCAAGCTGAAAGGCAAAGGTCGGAAGAGCAAAAAGAAATCGGTCCCCAAGGGTCCTATGGTGGAAAATGGTGCTACTGGTGGTGTGGCAAAGGCTAAGAGTACGGGAACAAAAGCAAAGTGTTTCCACTGTGGTATGACAGGATATTGGAAGAGGAACTATCCTGATTTTGTTAGATTGTATGGACTCAATCCATCAAATGATGTAATAAATTGATTAATTTCTTTATTTATCAATAATATCATGCTTTCCTTTCATGAGATGAATGGTGTTTTACTACTTAATGCACATGACCAATACATATGACATAAATGGTTCATGAGATGAACTGGGTCCCATTAGTATATTAGATGTGATATATGTGTATGGATGAGATCCACACAGGAGACATTTGTCACAAATCTTATACTTAAACATCTTCACAACCGGTGATGAGACTGGGCATCTCATCTGATAAGGTTGCAGCGCTTTGATTACTATGAGATAGTGTGATTTGTCTCGATCATCAGAATGTAAGATTCTGGATCATGGTGATGGTAAATTGGATGTATTGAAGGACCATGAGAAGCACCTTATGGAATACTGTCTCGATTTTAAGGTGTGCTCTCATAATTCCCTAGCAATAGACTCTCAATCCTGAGACATTGATGAACTCAAGTTTTTATCTATTCATTTGCTTTGAGTCACCAATGAGTGAGTTCAACTGTAGGTCAACACCTCGGTGTCTTGGGTACGTGGTAGTAGGACTGTGGGAACATCCAATGGTCAAGATGGAATCTATCTATATTATCCCTTTGTGCCAATTAATGGATTTGTTATTAGTACGTGCGCACCCATCTCGATTAAAAGTTAATTGGATGGTACTGATGATCACTATGATTAATTGGGGCTCAAGGATAATAAGATGTGGATTTAAATTGGTGGGATAGTTTTAGTCCAATTAATCCATGGATATTGATAGAGGGGCTTACTTGTGGTAATCGGGAAGTTTAGGGTCTTCATTGTAATTTATTCCTAAGACTGGAGTGCAATTGCATTTATATAGTGGTGTTATTTGCAATTAACTGTGGGCCCGGATTGCACATGAGATGTAGGGTTGCAGTGTCCTAGTTGGAGCTAGCTTTTTATGGAATCCCTAGTGGTCCCCACGCTAGTCCAAGTTATTGGAAAAATACTAATCCTACTAGAACTCTAAAATGAAGGAATTAGGAAGTTACTATTTCTATTTGAAGTGAGACTTCTAATAGTGGTAATAGTAATGTTACTACTTTGTGTATAAGTAAGACTTCTATTTCAATTAGTACAAGAGAAGGAGGTTGCTTAATACTATAAAAGAAGTAACAAAGGGGCTGGGACAAACACAACCTAGGAATTCACGGCCAGCCCCTTTTGTGCAAGAGTTGCACATACCTCTCTTTCTCTTATAGTTCTCTTCTAGTTTCCTTTAGAGCTTCTAGTTGTTTTTTTTAGGAGATCCCACCCATCTCCTTTAGAGAAGAGATCTGGTACGGGTCATAGCGTGGAAGACTAAGGGGTCTTGGAGATCTAAAGTTGCTTACAAAGAAAGTAGTTTCCTTCTCTATTAGAGCACAACCGGGTAGCAAAGGTATAATCTGCTTCTCTATCTATAGTAGATTATTTTGCATGGTGTTGCTTGTATTATTGTTGTACATGGTATATGAGTATGAGGGATTGCATCATGGATATGGTTAATGGCCTTATGGGCGTTTGATCCCTGAGTCAAGTGGGTCAAAAGTTTTGAAATCGCATCCACGAGGCCGACCTATTTCCAACAGATTTTCTGTCTAAGAAAAGGACCTCAGGTATGATTGAGTCACTTGTTTTTTAAGTTAGTTTTGCAGCTAGTGCTTCAGAATCCTGGTGTGCTGACACCGGTGCAACTAACCACATATGTAAGTCGTTGCAGGGGTTCCGAGAAACTAGGAGGCTTAGTGACGAGGAAATCATTGTTAACATAGGATCGGATACTATGGCAGAAGCGGTGTCAGTAGAAGTAGTTACTTTATTGTTTTCATATATTAAATTGATTTTGTCAGATACATTATACGTACTGTCTTTACGACGGAATTTAATTTCAATTTCTAGTTTGGTGAATAAGAGTTATTCTATTACTTTTGGTACTGAAGTTGTCATAAAGAGGAATGGCAATTTAATATATTATGGCAAGGTGATCAATGGGCTTTATTTGATAACTCCCACAATGTATGAGATACATGACACCGAAATAATCAATAGGCCATCATTAAAGAGGAAGTCATCTTCATCTAATCCAACAGAACTTTGGCACCTGAGGCTAAGTCATATAAACCTAAATAGGATTGAAAAGCTAGTGAAAGATGATATCTTGCCGTCATTGGTGGTAGAACCAATGTCTTTCTGCGAGTCCTGTCTGGAAGGCAAAATGACAAAAAGACGATTTTCATCCGAGGGTAATAGAGCCAAAGATTTTTTGGAATTAGTGCATACTGATGTATGTAGACTCATAAATGTTAGAGCGAGAGGAGGATATGAGTACTTCATCACTTTTACAAATGACTACTCAAGATATGGATACATATAGCATATGCATCGCAAGTCCGAGGCTTTTGAAAAGCTCAAAGAGTTTTGAGCGGAAGTGGAAAAGAAATTGGGTAAAAAGTATTAAGACTCTTCGATCATATCGAGGAGGGAAATATATGTCTACTGAATTTATGGGATAATTATCAGATAATGGGACTCTACCTAGTTGCCTGCTCCTGGTATGCCTCAACTGAACGGAGTAGCAGAAAGGAGCCAGATTCTTTTAGATATGATCAGGTCTATGCTATGTTTCTCAGGATTACCTATATCCTTTTGGGGATATGCCTTGGATACTGTAATATATATACTAAACTTCGTACCATCTAAGTCTGTACCTAAGACTTCCCAGGAGTTGTGGTGTGGGTGAAAGCCTAGTCTACAACATTTACATATTTGTGGTTGTCCGGCACACATGCCGAAGGTTAAGACGGATAAGTTGGAATCTAAGTCGGAAGTATGCAGTTTTATAGGATATCCTAAAAGAACTAAATGATGGTTATTCTATAGTCCTAGAGAGCAGAAAGTGCTTGTCAACACCAATGCGGTTTTTCTGGAGGAAGATTATATGATTGACCGGAAATGTTTAGAAAATGTTATCTTGGAAGAAATTCAAGCGAAATCAATTCCAAATCCGAATATGACCAAACTTGAAGGAAATCCACCCATACCTGACCTAGTAGTTATACCAGTGCCTCGTCGTAGTGGGAGAATTGTTAGGCCCCCTGACAGGTTCTCGTTTTTGGGAGAGTCTTACGTGGCAATCCCAGAAGAACCGGAACAATATCCTTGTAACTATGATGAAGCGATCAATGACAGATTCGGGACGTTGGCAAGAAGCTATGAAAGCGAAGATAGAGTCTATGTACTTTAACCAGGTTAGGACACTTGTTGACTTTCCTGCCAATATTAAACATATTGGGTGTAAATGGTCTACAAGAGAAAACGGGGACCAGAAGGAAGAGTTGAGACCTTTAAAGCTAGGCTTGTTGCGAAAGAGTATACTCAGAAAGGGGGCATCGATTATGAGGAAACATTCTCGCCCGTAGCCTTACTCAAGTCTATCCGGATTCTCTTATCTATTGCGGCTTATCTCGATTACGAGATTTGGTAAATGGATGTCAAGACGGCATTTCTCAACGGCCATCTTGAGGAAAACATCTATATGATGCAGACAGACGATTTCGTGGCTAAGAATCAAGAGCAAAGAGTTTGCAAGCTGCAGAAGTCCATTTATGGACTGATGCAGGCGTGCCGGAGTTGGAACATCCGTTTTGACCAGGCAATTAAGTCATTTGGTTATTGTTAGAATCCGGATGAGTTGTGTGTACATGAAAAATGAAGGAGGCAGGGAAGTTTTTCTGGTGCTGTATGTCGATGACATCCTTCTCCTTGGGAGTGGCATAGGAATGTTGTCAATGGTAAAAGTTTGGTTGGCTAAGACTTTTGATATGAAAGACTTGGGAGAAGCTAGCGACATCCTTAGGATCAAACTCCATCAAGATCGGAAAAACAAGATGATTGGCTTATCCCAAGATGCATACATAGATAAGGTACTTGAATGGTTTGCTATGCAAGACTCCAAAAAAGGTATCACACCTTTTAGGCATGGAGTACACCTTTCCAAAGATCAGTGTCCCAAGACACTTGAGGAAAAGGAGCAGACGAGAGTGATACTATATGCTTCGGCTGTTGGTAGCCTCATGTATGCTATGCTTTGTACTAGACCGGACATCTGTCACACAGTGGGCCTAGTCTGCAGATATCAGTTTAACCCAGGGCCTGACCATTGGACTATTGTAAAACGTATTTTCAAATACTTGAGAAGGGCTAAAGATTATATGTTGATTTACGGCAGTGATGAGCTGATTCTAGTTGGATACACGGATTTTGACTTCATGTCAGACAAGGATTCTAGGAAATTAACCTCTGAATATGTGTGTATGTTTTGAGGAGGAACTAATCAGCTGGAGGAGTATTAAACACGACTACACCGCTGATTCCACCTCGGAGGCTGAATATGTAGTGGCTTGTAAAGCAGCTAAGGAAGTAGTGTGGCTCAAAAGATTCCTTATGGAACTTGGAGTGGTACCTTTGGTGTGACAACCACTCACAGTTTACTTTAACAGCAGCGAGGCAGTCGCTCAGTCCAAGAAACCTATGAGCCATAAAAGTGTAAGACCCCGACCCGAGTGATCTCGATTAGTGCTTGGTTAGTTGCGTGTTAGTCTTGAATTGTTTTGTGGATTTGGTTTAGTGGTTTAGAATAGCTTGTGAATAGCTTTGGGGATTTTGAGTACTTTGGTATTAGTGGGGCCCTTTGGGGGTTCCTTGTTTATGGCTTTTTGTGTACTTGAGGTTTTATATTAGTTTTCTTGATTTGTATTTTATCCCGTTTTGTTTATCTCGTTATTGCTTTCAACTTTCATGTTGATCCCGTTCTCGTTCGAAACCCCGAAACTTGACTTTTCTAGCTTCAAGGGCATAACAGTACTTTTACACTAAATCTGTACCAAATTAGTGTTAATCCCGAAACCCGCGAAACATAAACTTTTTAGAAACTAGATATTTCGACGATCATTTCTTCCTTCTTCGTCGATTTCATCCGGAGCCTCGAAAACCACTATTTCAGCCCAACTAGGTTACTTGAAGGTGGAGCCCACTTGGGTAGCTTATAAAAGAGAACCCTCCTCCTTCATTCTCTCTTTTCCAGCAACTTTTACTGAACCTAGGGTTTTGGTGCACCTTTCCTTTCTCTTCTTCTTGCTTCTCCATCATCAAGCATCACCCAAACTTGTACCATCATCTCAATAGATTACATGATCTTCTTCTCCACTTCAAGGGCTCTCCATTGACACCATTTTTGGAGGAATCCCATCTCTCCAAGACCTTCTTCTAGCTTGCTTCACTCATTTGGGGAACCTATTGGTAAGATCTCTTCCTAATATTCTAGATTAGTGTTCTTCTAGCCTTAGAGAAGCTACATTTTCAATATTGAAAGCTCTCTCCTCTTCTTCATTGTTTTGACCCATTTTAGGGTTTGTTTTAGGGGTTTTTGGTAGTGCTTGTATCCTTGTCTTGCAAGACTGCTAAGAGCTTGTTTTTCATTGATTGAAGACTTAAGGCAAGTGGATGTTTTGATATTTTTACATTTGAAAGAGTTTTGTTGAAATGCATTTATGTTTTTACCTAATGTTTTGAGGCATTAATGACTTGTTAGATTTGAAATAAATGCATATTTGTGAGTCTTGAAAGCTTGTTTATTTCATATATGAGATTGCTAATCAGATTTGGAAAGATTGTAGAAAAGATAGAAATGAATGGGAAGATCACTGAACTGCTGTAACAGAACCTGGGTTCTGTTACGCCGTTCACGCGGTCGACCGGCCTATGGAGCGGTCGACCGGCGACACTGGGACAGGCCCCCCTGCAGAGCAACCTGCTGAACTGCGGGAGTCTCAGTTCTACAGTGCATGCGGTCGACCGGCCTAGGGCGCGGTCGACCGGCGACACAGAGGTCAGGCTTTCTGGAGCCTGACCAAAACACTATTCACCTATTTAAGTTACAACTCCCGATCGACCTGGCCATGGCCGGTCGACCGAGCCACTGTGTACGCGGTCGACCGGCCCAACTGGAAACCCTGCAGAAAAATGGACTTTTGCCCTATGTTTAGGTGGACCTTGAATGTAACTTAGTGACCCTTTTGTGGACCCGTTGGACTTCTTTTGAGGATGGTCGAACCGTCATTCTCTCACGGTTAATCCGGTTGTATCGGTACTTAATCTAGTTCAATCTTGAACGGTACGGAACGACGAGATATCCTTTCTTTTATCTAAACGCGAAATTGGTTTGTTTGGATATCGCGAATCCGTTTTCCCTTCGATGAATGAGTAGGTTGTAAGGTACTACTAGATTAACATTGGGCCTAGGATCCCATCCCTTTTATGTTTTGTTTAATTAAAACTCGATTAGGGTTTGAATCCCTAAGGTGCATAAAGAGCCCGGAATGTCTCTAAACTCAAGGAGTACCAAGTGATCATCACAATAGACATACGGGGTCCTTATTCACTTGATTTATATCGAATCCCGATACTTGTCCCGAATTTCAAGAAATGTGATTTGTCATTCCCGAAAACATTGAATTTGAAACTAAAGCTTTTGCTAGCCCCGACATGCACTTCCCGTTTGAAAATGGAATTAGTGCTTTTGAGCACCCCGTCCCGCCCGTTTATTAAAGTGCATTACATATGATTTGTACATGACTTGTTTTACATGATTTGACCTATGAGTCGGCACCACTAAGCTTGGCTTTCCTTGCCGGTTTGATCGACCGACTTGGAGACCCTTTCCCGTCCCGCCAGCTGCAGTCTTGGATCCCGCTACCCGGTTATTACCGTGGTCTTGTCCCGATACCCGGTTCGCTACCGTGGTCCCGTCCCGTATTGTATTATATTATGTATATGTTACTTATGTTGCATCTCCTCACTTCGGTGACTGAGACAACATCCCGATATACTCATGTCACTTCGGTGATAGAGGACTTAGCTATGTGTGGTTGCCATCTTGTCTGTTTCCCGTTTCCTTGGATACCTTACATGTTTTTATATTGCATATGTATTTGATCAAATGTTTTTCTCTTGTTCTATGAAATTAATGCTTGACAGGTTTAAATGATTTTCAAGGTATTTTTCTATATTGTTATGTCTTTTCACCCGTTTGCCAAACCGTCGTGTTTGACACTAGTTTTTGGTACTCAGGTCCCGTTGTTGGTCTCCCCGAGGAGGAGCTCGAGGTTGCGGTTGGCGAACCGCAACGACTAGTTGAGTGGCACGCCGATGATGTCGTCTAGATATTCGGGTGCTTGAGTTGCGTAACACATTTTGGGTTGTGTCTAACCATTCTTTTGGGAAACTTGTCACCTTATTCATATTGGCCTTTGTTGGCCTCTATTTTTGGGATCAATGTAATTAAACTACTTTGTTGTAAACCTTAACTTTATTTTTGGGGTTATAGCTTTAATGATCATTGCTCATTTTGATACTAGTATTAAACATGCTTTAATCTTGTATCTTGGACATGAATGTATGAAATATAGATTTGCTACACGCTTCCGCACATAAAAGAAATATTCATGTTGATGTGTTATCCTCACCGCGGACACCTGTGGGAAATCGCGTGTACGAGTGGCATCCTTCTTGATGGACTCGTATACGTTTTGTTTTGGAGTTGGATTTAATTTATGCACAATCATACATCATATTATTATTATAACAAAGAAGTCCCGATCCCGGATTAGGCCCGCCTTGTCCAAGGGGCCCGGTCCGGGGTCGCGACAATAAAAGCCAATAGCATGTACAGAGGAAATATCATTTGATTAGGGAGATTGTATAGAGAGGTGACATTACAATCACCAAGATAGCATCTGCGGACAATCTGGCAGATCCCTTTACTAAGCCTTTGGCTACCAAAGTCTTTGAGCAGCCTATAGACGAGATAGGCATAAGATGCAACCCTGACTGGCATTGAGCCCAAGTGGGAGATTGTTAGATTATGTGGTCTCAATCCAATGGATGGTGTAATAAATTGATTTATTTATCAATATAATCATGCTTTCTATTCATGAGATGAATGGTGTTTGTTTTCTTCTTGCACATAACCAATACTAATGACATTATGGTTCATGAGAAGAACCGGAGCCCATAGGTAAATTCAATGTAATACATGTGTGTGGATGAGATCCACATACGGGAGACATGTGTCATAAATCCTATACTAAATTGATTCACAAACGGTGATGAGATTGGGCATCTCATCTGATAGTGTTGCAGTATTATGATCACTATGAGATAGTGTGTTCTATCTCAATCACCAGAGTGTAAAACTCTGGATCATTTTACTGGTACATTGGATGTATTTGTCGAGACCCCGGACCGAGACCCGGGCCCGCGATACGGTTTCCCATAGGTTCCCGCGGTGAGGATCCCGAAGACGGAGACTAACTCACACAATCATGGTTGTGGAAGCATGGAGCAAATCACATCATTACAAGCATAATAATTTCAAGTGCATGAGTAAAAACATTAAGACATAATATCAGAGGAAGAAATGTACACCTGGCATTCTCAACATGATTTAAGCTCCAAAGTTAACCAAAAGTATGTTAATTTAAGTTTATATCCCAATAAGAGTATGTTAATTTAAGTTTATATCCCAATAAGAGGCCAACAAAGGCCAATACATTCCAAAAGTTCAAATAAGAAACCCATAACAAAATGAAGTGATTCTCAAGATCCCGCCCGACATCGAGATGACGTCATCGGGCTACCACTCTCGAGCAGGGGGTGGCTCAACAGCTTCTTCCGGAAGCTCCTCCTCAAAGGCAATGTCACTTGCATCTGGAAACCAAAACAACAAGTGTCAGACACGATAGTTTGGCTGGTAATCAATTTAGGAAGAGCATAGTTCAATTAAAGTTTGAAAGGAATAAGGTTAAAACCATCTATTGAATTTAAAGCGATTCATGACTAAGATACATTTCAAATAAACAAAACTAGCATGAACACATATAATATCATGAATAGTAAATCCACATTGAGCCCATCCTTTCTCTATCATACATGATGACAAGAGTAAGCACAACAATGAAAAATACGATCCCACACCACACGAGGTAGACGAGGAGCCGGCTGCAAAATCGGAACAAAACACGAGTTGTATATAAATACACGACTAATATGCAGATAGTCCAAATGTTTAAGGACCCCTGGACAAGTGGATCAGATTAAAGGGGCAATGCAAGCTCAGTGGTGTTCACTTGAATTCATGAATGCACAAAACACAGCGATACGCATACCATACAGATCAAGATTAGGGGGAAATCACTTGTCAAAACAAGGCAAAGCGGCGCTAAACAAAAATAGCATAAGCTATATGCATATCGAAACTTAGGAAGTGATCCCCTTTCTTATTCTTGAAACAAATTCGAACATGCTTATAGTTGAAATTCAGAACGAGTGCAAAATGATAATTGTCGTGTCAAAGCTAAGAGTTCAAACAAGTTTAGCAAGTATATGTTAAGAACCTCCCATTGACTCTTGTGTATTTGAAACCCAAATGCGTGATTAAATGCAAATTGGTGCCCCCGAAGCTAGAACATTTCAGATTTCAAATGCACAATATCCAAATAGAGGCCTCTCAACATATTCTAGTTTTTCATTCCCTAAAAAAAATCACTTTTCTATGCTTAGTCAAAAATCTAGGCAGCACTCAGGTTTGTTCAAGTGGGTACCCATCCGCTCGAGCGGACTGTCCCAGAGACTCGTTTGCTCAAGCAGGTCTAAGCTTGCTCGAGCGGGCAGAGTCATTGCCTGCAGTCTCGCCAAATAGAGGTCAGCTCGCTCGAGTGGGCATGGCTTCTGGCCTGCCCTGCACCAGGCAGTGGCCCGGTCCGCTCGAGTAGGCTTTTACGTGCTCGAGCGAATAGGCTGCTGCTTGGGCTCACTGAGTGCAGAAATGGCTTCCATTTTTGAAATTTTTCTGATCTCTTTCTCCTTTCTTCTCATTTGCGAACCAACCTGTACATCCCTGATCCTCCATGCTCTCCAAGGGTTCATTCCAAACATTTCCAAACCATTCACACCACAACTAAGCTTCAATCTCCATTTATTTAATCAACACAATTCAAATCACTAAACAAACCATGGATAGTGTCAGTGAGACGAGGTGGGGGCCAATTCCCCAAGGAGGAACTGCCCATAACGGTTGTCACGCAATACTACTTGGTGGGTCACACTTAACTAAAATAATGATGTAGTATCATCCCTAAGAATTTGCCTCATGTATTTTAGAAACCAAAGCTAATCGGGAGTCATACATTATTTTGTATGAGATACCTTAATTAAAATGAATGATGGGGATCATGGATAGTTGGTCTTAATCCTAATTTTGACGAGCTTTGATCCGCATCAATCTAGTTGGTATTCACGCTCCCCAAGGAGGCATACCCCAAGGGATTGGAATTCCGATATATTCTGAATTTAGTGGTTATAAAGATTCCCACATAAACTTGGTAGAATACGAAACTCAAATGTCATTTATATTCTTTAATTAAATGTATGGTTATGTGCTACATTTTTATTCAAGCATTTATTCATCTACTTTTAATCCACTTGCAATCATCCTCAACCAGAAGAAGTTGGTGGGATCCAACTATGTGGACTGGAAATGGAACCTGGATATTGTCCTCACTGCTTCAGGATACAAATATATCCTTACCACACCCCGCCCAGAGTAGCTTGGGCCAGATGCATCACAGGACCAAAAAGACCTTGACACTAAATGAATAAAAAATGATGAGATGGCCAGGTGCTATACACAGGCTTCCATATCTAGTATTTTCCAACACCAACATCAATCCTATAAGACCGCATCCGATATTATATCAAACTTAAAGGAGATGTTTGGGGACCAGGGAAGGCTTGCTAGGCAGGTTGCTATGAGGGTACTAATGAGCACTAAAATGGCCGAGGGAACCCTAGTACAGGATCACATGTTGAAAATAATGGACTCATTGAATTACTTAGACGTACTGGGTGTTGCGATTGATGCAGAATCGCAGATCAACATGATCCTTGAGTCGCTGCCAGATTCATTCAATCATTTCAAGATCAACTATAATATGAATAAAATGAATCTGGCACTAGCTGAGCTGTCTAGCCAGCTGGTAACGACTAAGGGCATCATAAAGAAAAAGCCAACTGCCCTGATGACAGAAAAGTCGGTTACCATGTCCAAGCCAAAAGGCATTGGCCGAAAGAGCAAAAAGAAATCAGTCCCCAACGGTCCTAAGGTGGAAAATGGTGCTACTGGTGGTGTGACAAAGGCTAAGAGTACGGGAACAAAAGGAAAGTGTTTCCACTATGGTATGACAGGATATTGGAAGAGGAACTGTCCTGATTTTCTGTCTAAGAAAAGGACCTCAGGTATAATTGAGTCACTTGTTTCTAAAGTTAGTTTGCAGCTAGTACTTCAGAATCTTGGTGTGCTGACACCGGTGCAACTAACCACATATGTAAGTCGTTGCAGGGGTTCCGAGAAACTAGGAGGCTTAGTGATGAGGAAATCATTGTTAACCTGGGATCGGATACTATGGCAGAAGCGGTGTCAGTAGGAGTAGTTACTTTATTGTTTTCATATATTAAATTGATTTTGTCAGATACATTATACGTACTGTCTTTACGGCGGAATTTAATTTCAATTTCTAGTTTGGTGAATAAGAGTTATTCTATTACTTTTGGTACTGAAGTTGTCATAAAGAGGAATGGTACTTTTATATGTTATGGCAAGGTAATCAATGGGCTTTATTTGGTAACTCCCACAATGTATGAGATACATGACACCGAAGTAATCAATAGGCCATCATTAAAGAGGAAGTCACCTTCATCTAATCCAACAAAACTTTTGCACCTGAGGCTAGGTCATATAAACCTAAATAGGATTGACAAGCTAGTGAAAGGCGATATATTGTTGTCATTGGTGGTAGAACTAGTGCCTTTCTGTGAGTCTTGTTTGGAAGGCAAAATGACAAAAAGACCATTTTCATCTGAGGGCAATAGGGCCAAAGATTTTTTCGAATTAGTGCATACTGATGTATGTGGACTCATAAATGTTAGAGCAAGAGGAGGATATGAGTACTTCATCACTTTCACAGATGATTATTCAAGATATAAATACATATATCATATGCACCGTAAGTCTGAGGCTTTTGAAAACTTCAAAGAGTTTCGAGCGGAAGTGGAAAAGAAATTTGGTAAAAGTATCAAGACTCTTCGATCAGATTGAGGAGGGGAATATATGTCTACTGAATTTATGGGATAATTATCAGATAATGGGATTCTACCCAGTTGTCTGCTCCTGTTATGCCTCAACTGAACGGGGTAGCAGAAAGAAGGAACCAGATTCTTTTAGATAAGATCAGGTCTATGCTGAGTTTCTCAGGTTACCTATATCCTTTTGGGGATATGCCTTGGATACTGTAATATATATACTAAACTTCGTACCATCTAAGTCTGTACCTAAGACTCCCCGGGAGTTGTGGTCGGGCGGAAGCCTAGTTTACAACATTTACATATTTGTGATTGTCTGGCACACCTGCCGAAGGTGAAGATGGATAAGTTGGAATCGAAGTCGGAAGTATGCAGTTTTATAGGATATCCTAAAGGAACTAAATGATGGTCATTCTATAGTCCCAGATAGCAGAAAGTGCTTGTCAGAACCAATGCGGTTTTTCTGGAGGAAGATTATATGATTGACCGGAAATCTTTAGAAAAGGTTATTTTGGAAGAAATTCAAGAGAAATCAATTCCAAATCCGAGTATGACCAAACTTGAAGGAAATCCACCCACACCTGACCCAGTAGTTATACCAGTGCCTCGTCGTAGTGGGAGAATTGTCAGCCCCCCTAACAGGTTCTCTTTCTTGAGTGAGTCTTACGATTCGATCCCGGAAGAACTAGGACGAGATCCCAAGAGTGTGGCTCAAAAGATTCCTTATGGAACTTGTTGTGGTACCTTTGGCATGATAGCCGCTCACAGTTTATTGTGACAGTAGCGAGGCAGTCGCTTAGTCCAGGGTGCCCAGGACTCATAAAAGTCAAAAGCACGTACAGAGGAAGTATCACTTAGTAAGAGAGATTGTGCAGAGAGGTGATATTGCAATCACCAATATAGCTTCTGCGGACAATCTGGCAGATTCTATTACTAAGCATTTGACTACCAAAGTCTTTGAGCAACATGTAGATGGGGATTGGCATGAGATGCAACCCTGACTGGAATTGAGCCCAAGTGGGAGATTGTTAGATTATGTGGTCCCAATCCAATGGATGATGTAATAAATTGATTTATTTATCCATAGAATCATGCTTTCTATTCATGAGATGAATGATGTTTTATTACTTCTTGCACATAAACAATACATATGATATGATGGTTCATGAGATCACTACATCAAAAACGCTAAAAAACCACAGCCAATAACCGTGGTCTTTCCTTTTTGGCCACAGATATGGCCGTAGCAATTGCCGTGGCGAAGAATGGTGTAGTATTTCAAAAGCCACGGTTCAAACCCGTGGCAAATTTAAAAATTACCACAGCCATTACATGCGGATAACAATAAAATAAAACCACACACAAAACCATGGTTGTTTTGACTTTTAAAATAAAATAAAAAAAACCACAGCTAGAACTTGTGGCAAATTAAAAAATTACCACAGCCATTACATGTGGATAACAAAAATAAATAAATAAACCACACACAAAACCGTGGTTTTTTGACTTAAAAAAAAAAAAACAAAAAAAAAAAAAACAAAAAAAACACCACTGCCAATGGCCGAGGTTTTTTTATTTTTATTTAAAAAACTATTTTAAAAATTAAAAAAATTAAAAATGGACCTGTTTTATACCAATAACAATAAACTAAATGAGTCTTTCGTAACAATAAACTAAATGGTTCTTCCAAAACTTCCAACCCGAACATATATATTATAATAAAACATCCAACATCATTTCAAGCAACCATACAGTAATCAACCATCTATCAACTAAAACATTAACATAATTAACAGTGTAACCATCCATCACTAAATTTCGTGTCTCAAAATATTCAATTGAAAATGTTAAATGCAGATGATCCTAAATTTAGGCCATTCTATGGCATCGCCTGGTGTGAGATCTTCCATCTTGCCTCGTCCATTTATCAAGTCAATGTTCCCATCAACGATTTCGTCTAAAATGATCCTTTTCCAACTTGATTTTTTAGCAGACTCATTTGACTGTCTTCCATATGCGACACATGTAGTTTTTGTCAAATGCAACAATTTTAGCAAAGATGAACTTGATTGATTAGTGGTTGCCTGGTCAGATTGTGCCTCCTGGCGTGAGGAATCTTGCCTTATCTACATATATATTATATATTAGGAAAAATGAGTAATTCATCAATATGATATTTAATTATGTTATGGAATATATTATTAATGTAAAATAAATAAAGTACCTGAGATGAACTCCCATGATTACTCGAAAATCACATCTGTCCCCCATTACGAGATGCAATAATTTGTTGCATTTTCCTCACATGCTCTTTCCTCAGCTGTTCCACATTAGTATGAACGGTGACATTTGACTTCTTATCCCACTCTAATGCTCTCTTATAAGGAGCTGAACGCGAAATGACATACTTAGAAATTCCCGAACCCATGCCCTTCATGTGTCCACGAGTATCACGACCACAAACCCGTGCCACCGGGTCTTGATCCAAATGTCCTTGTGCAAAGGAAGGGTTATTCTCATGTATTACGCGAACTCTTTCCTATAAAATGAAAAACATAATAAGGTTTTAAACTTTGAACAATAATAAGGTTTTAAACTATGAACAAGTTTGCTTTGTACGAAAATCATGCATGAACAAAAACAAAAAGAAAATGAAAAAGGAATTATAGGAATACTTAGAACAGCATATGCTACATTGAATTTTTGATAATGTAATAAATTAGGAATACCTAGAACAGCCTGAAATTTTGAATCAGGCTGGGTCCATCAGATCTGGGATCAGGCCATTACATTGGACCCATGTTGGTCCACGTCCACTATGGACTCAGCTAGGGCCTGACGCCCACCACACCTTGTCAAGAGTTTCTAACATATAAGATCCAAGGACTTATCTATGCTGCCTGTTATATGAGGGACTGTTTAAAAGCTACCCATAGATTAATTACATATGGTCACTAGAACTCAATTTTATAAGTAAAAGTCTTACCTCATGGACCATATGGAGGGGACCATTTACCGAAAATTGCATCATTTGGACTCTTGAGAGACTATATGTGCACCTAAGTGCCATCCACAATGTTCACTTAAAATCAATCCAAGTATCTGCAACCAACTGAGGACATGGTGTTGTATTCTCCTAAATAAATAAAGAAACGTGACAGGCCATAAATAGCATCATCTATTCATAGAGTTCATGTATATAACAGGCCACAAAAGAACTCCCTGGATGTCATTTGATCTACCATGATGCTATTTGGTGGCCTAAACACACCACTACAAGGATTAGCCACAATAAGACATTTGTGTTCCTATTAGAAGTTTGAATGGTGTGAAAGCCAAAAGTCTTACATTCACTTGTTCCACTACAATCCTAATTTGAGATTGGATACATGAAGTCAAGAGCTTTAGGCTATAATTTCAGACTCATGAATATGTTTATAAGGTAAACTTATTTGCAACTCTAATCCAATCAAGATCAGCATAGTTGTGTTAGTAAATTCTAGGAGATATCTGAAGTGTTTATAAAAGGTGAGACAGCTTTACAGCTTCAATTAATCTGATCAGATCTTACCTATGCCGACTTAGAGCTAAGTAATTGAAATGTGCAGTTTTCGACACTAGTCATAAAATTGCTTAGAATTCATAGGAGTTCAATATTGAGCAAACAAACAGGCCCTTAATAGTTTCTACAACGGTAGCATGAGCCATCTTAGTCTGAAACTGAGTCTTAAAACCATGGCACCATTGTAGTTTGGACTGACATAATTTGGTTACAGGTGGTCAATGCCTTCACCCATGTGGGATTATCACTACGATCTTCTCTAAAAAATGGATGAGGAAGATATAACTTTAGAAAAATAGAAGTCATAACTTAAGAAAAATTTCAACAGAGTCTCCCTTGCATTTTGGACCCCGAAAAATTTCTTGGGTGCACAAATGTATTACCTGTTAATAAAACACTTCATATATATAACTCCAATGCCCCTCAAAACTCCAATATCAATAATCCATATCATCACATCATATAGTACTTAAAACACTTAATATATATATATATAACTCCAATGCCCCTCAAAACTCCAATATCAACAATCCATATCATCACATCACATAGCACTTAAAACACTTCATATATATAACTCCAATGCCCCACAAAACTCCAATATCAACAATCCATATCAACACATCACATAGTACTTACATAATGAATTTAAGAATGAGAATTCTTATATATCTTTAAAAAAAAAAAATCAAATTGGTTACTTGCAAATGTGATAATCGCCTAACTAAACTTAGTGCCAATGCAATAAAATGGAATTAGGTTTTTCTTACCGTTTCTTCGTAGGAAGCAGAACCATCCTTCTTTGTATAAGTTTCAAGCCAAACATCCGTACGCGTGATCTCCTTGTCAGGATTTTTTTTTCCGCTGAAAAATGTTAGAAGCGAACACCCCGATTACATAAAAAAAAGTTGTTGAAATATTGAAAAATAGGAAAATTCATAAATTTGATTACCAGTTCATCGGCAACCCTCGCTTGCCCCTTCCTACCAGAGGTGTGTGGGCACCTCATAGCTTGCCTAGAAGCCTTCCCCAACTTACTCTTTTCTTGTGTTGCATATGTCGAGCACATGTCGATAAAACTTTCTCAATCCTCCTTCTTGACAAATTTAGGTACATTCTTTTTTCTATCTGCGTATATGTGATATTTAGAATATATGTAACGCTTTAGTTTTGACTTCCGATTCCTCCAACACTCATTTTACTTCATAAGTACCCACTCTTTATTATCGATTGGGATTTCATATTTATTTTGCAAAGTAGATTCTTTAGTGAGATAAATCAAGCAAAAAACATAAATAATATATGAAAAATGCTTGAACCAAATGCACAATTACTCACAATTACTATGTCCAACAATTTCTCCTTCATTACATCGGGCACATTTGACCATTTATCGAATGCGGGGGTATATTATTCTTCACAGACCGCCCTATCATTGTGGACAAACTAGCTGCATTGTCACCGATGGGTTGCCCATCAATGTTAAATGTCACCAATGAGACATGACCTATTACAAATGACATATCAACTTATGAACATTAAAAAAGTTAAGATCTCAAATTAACGTGAATTGGGATATGCATTTTATACTCTCGCAAGGACCACATCCTTGTACTATAGACGTGTTTGCTGACGATGGTTGATCATATGACATAATGCTTGCAACCACATATATTAAATTTTGAATAGATGTTATTAAAATAAAATCAAGAAAAATTTTATATAAATGATATTACATTTTTTACATTGATGATTATGTTACATTTAAATATAATATCAACATGCAAAATGATACTGTAAAAATGCAATAAAGAAAGCGTTGTACATGGATTTATAGATCAGTCTCCACATTATCAATAATGTCATCTAGCAGTGCTGCTGCTAGGTCATTTTCATTTGTTCTTCCCTCAAAGACTAGGGGATCTTCAAAAGAGTCCATATCCTGGTTCAAATTTCTTGGAACATCCAATACAACATGACATTCTTCCATAAGCCTACTATGATCTTTACAGTAGAAGACTTGAGTTGCTTGATTAGCTAAAATAAATGGCTCATCGTCTTCTTTTGTGTTTCTTTGCGACCTCCCTAAATTAAAGTAGACAAAGTTCACTTCTGGATCAACTCTACATCCATGACTGTCTAGACGCACCCAATCACAATAGAATATTACCCGTTTAAAGTCATAATAATCCAGCTCTAGAATTTGTTTGACTATATCGTAGAAAGCAAATTCTTCATGCACAAGATTCATGTCCTTCGCACTTGCCCTGAAAGGGGTCAAGGCCATCAATGAGACTCCACTGTTCTGCATCGTTTTGTTCATTTCTGCCTCCGATTTATATAAAGCATATCCATTGATCATGTAGGATGTATATGAAATGGCTTGAAAACTTGGTCCATCAGTAGGCCTTTTGAGGGTACAATTTTCTTCATTCTCTAATTGCTTTCTAAGCCAAGGTATGTAATCTAATACCTTTTCAACTTGCGTGCTGCCTCTTCGATATTGATTTCTAGATCTTAGGCTTTCAACGTATTCAACATAAATCCTGTATTTATTTATGTAGTGTATTAAAATAATAAAGTTGTTCACATGATCATTAAATTTTACTTACTGCTCCATCTCAACATTCTCGGTAGAATGCTTTAGTACCCATTTACGTGCTTGATGATATTGCACATTTTCAAGAATGTAGACCTTCCCATTTTTATCAATAGGATAGGCTACTTCACCTTCCTTGTCCATCGACTCCAACCTTCCATGCTTGTGGCTTTTTTTGTGCCGTTGGGCATTTAATTCATGGTGTACAACATTGCTTCATTTATGAAGTAACACTCAGCAATAGAACCCTCTGGATATGTTTGATTCACAACATATTGTCTATATGTTTTCATCTTCCTGGTAAAAGAAAATAAGTAAATTAGATCACTGTGCTAACTTGTGATTAATATGAACAATCTAGAGCAATCAAGTATTTTATTTACCTCTCAAAAGGATACATCCATCGATATCTAACGAGTCCGCAAACCTGCGGCTCTTCCACCAAGTGCACAATAAGGTGTGTCATGGAAACAAAAAATGAAGGAGGAAAATACTTTTAAAAAACACGCAGTGTTTCCACAACTTTTTCTTTCATCTTTAGCAGTTCTGCATGATTGATAACTTTGGAACATAAGACATTAATAAATATTGACAGTTGCCGAATAGCGACATGTAATGGCTTATGGGACTAAAATGCATGCATCAACAACACTGGTAATAATTGTTAAAGTACTATGTGATAATCATGTGACTTGATATTCTTGAGCTCTCTATCCTCCAAGCTTACTTTGTGTCTCCAATTTGCACTATACCCAATAGGAACCTTCAGATGATACAAGGTTTTACAAATTAAATCTTTCTCTCGTCGGGATAGAGTGTAAGGTGCTTCTAGACATGTCAACTTGCCGTTATTTTCCATTGGCCATAATTTTTTTTTTTAATTTTCATAGCCTTACAGTCTTGGCAGGTTTCAAGGCCATCCTTAGTGTTCATAAAAAAGTTGCAAATAAAATTTCAGCAACATTTATTCCACGTGCATCACATCCAGATTGTGGCAAATAGGCAGATCCTATGAAAATATTAAATTTATATTAGTATAGTATTTTATTTGATGCATTATTTTAACATAAGGAGTTAAAGTTAAGCGCACTTTCCAATATGGCAAGTCAAAAAAGATGGATTCGACTATGCAATCATCTCATTCTCTTCTTGACGTCTCTTCCTCTTCTTATTCTCTGCCTTCCCAAAATTGCTATTAATGGTTTCCACTTTTTAATAAAACTTCGGAGCCTGTCAAACACCTAGGATGTTTCCCGTTTTCTTCATTCCCATTAAATTGGGATTTTTGGATTCTGAAAGGGTGGTTAGTTGGTAGGAATTTTCTATGTCCCATGTAGGCAAACTTCCTTCCATATTTTAGCCACACCGAATCAGTTCCTTTACTACACACAGGACAACCATACTTACCTGCAATCCTACAACCCGATAAATAATCATATGTTGGAAAATCATGTATAGCTCATAACAAAATTGCTTTCATTGAAAATCTACTCTTAGTGTGAGAATCATATGTTGTGGCTCCGGTGGACCACAATTCTTCTAGCTCGGTGATCAATGGCTGCAAATAAACATCAATGTTATGTCCCGGACCTTTCTTTCTGGCGATCAATAATGCTAACATGGTGAACTCTTTCCTCATGCATAGAGATGGTGGAAGATTGAACGGAACAATCATAATGGGACAACAACTATAGGAGTTGCTATTGTTCCCAAAAGGATTGAATCCATTTGTCGCTAGTCCCATGCGAACATTCCTTGGTTCAGCAGTAAAGTCGGCCCATTTATGGTTAACCTTTGACCAACATGAAGAATCCAATGGATGACGCATTATTGCTTGATTTTGTAATAAGCTTGCATTTGCGTGCCATGTTATACTCTCTGCAATCCACGGTACACTATACATTCTTTGCAACCATTGTGTTAATGGAAAGTGTCGCGACCCCGGACCGGGCCATCGGGCCTGATCCGGGATCGGGACCTAATGTTATGTGTATGAATTAAATTAAATCCAAAACGTATACGAGTCTACCAAAGGGTACCACTCGTACACGCGATTTCCCACAGGTGTCCGCGGTGAGGATATCACATCAACATGAATATTTCTTTTATGTGCGGAAGCGTGTAGCAAATCTATTTCATACATTCATGTCCAAGATACAAGATTAACGCATGTTTCATACTAGTATCAAAATGAACAATGATCATTAAAGCTATAACCCCAAAAGAAAGTTAAGGTTTACAACAATATATTTTAATTACATTGTTCCCAAAACTAGAGGCCAACAAAGGCCAATATAAATCAAATAACAAGTTCCCCAAAAGAATGGTTAGTTTCTATCCCCCAAAATTTTTCGCAGCTCAAGCACCCGAATGTCTAGACGACATCATCGGCGTGCCACTCAACTAGACGTTGCGGTTCTCCGACCGCCTCCTCGTGCTCCTCCTCGGGGAGACCAACAACGGGACCTGAGTACCAAAGCAAAGGGTCAAACACGACGGTTTGGCAAACGGGTAAAAAGACATAACAATAAAGAAATTTACCTTGGAAAACATTTAAACCTGTCAAAGCAATAGTTTCATAAAACGAGAGAAACATTTGTTCAAATACATATGTAATATAAAACATGTAAGGTATCCAAGAAAACGGAAAACAGACAAGATGGCAACCACACATAGCTAAGTCCTCTATCACCGAAGTGACAAGAGCATATCGGGATGTTGTCTCAGTCACCGAAGTGAGGAGATGCAACATAAGTAATATATACATATACATAATATAATACGGGACGGGACCACGGTAGCGAACCGGGTATTGGGACAAGACCACGGTAATAACCGGGTAGCGGGATCCAAACTGCAGCTGGCGGGACGGGAAATGGTCTCCAAGTCGGTAGATCAAACCGGCAAAGAAAGCCAAGCTTAGTAATGCCGACTCATAGGTCAAATCATGTAAAACAAGACATGTACAAATCATATGCAATGCACTTAAATAAACGGGCGAGACGGGGTGCTCAAAAGCACTAATTTCATTTACAAACAGGAAGTGCATATCGGGGCTAGCAAAAGCTCTAATTGCAAATCCAATGTTTTCGGGAATGATAAATCACATTTCTTGAAATTCGAGACAAGTATCGGGATTTGATATAAATTAAGTGAATAAGGACCCCGTATGTCGATTGTAGTGATCACTTGGTACTCCTTGAGTTTGGAGACATTCCGGGCTCTTTATGCACCTTAGGTATTCAAACTTTAATCGGATTTTAAATAAACAAAACATACTAGAGATGGGAACCTAAGCACAATATTAATCTAGTAGTACCTTACAACCTACTCAGTCATCGAAAGGAAAACGGATTCGCGATACCCAAACAAACCAATTTCGCGTTTAGATAAAAGAAAGGATATCCCGTCGTTCCGTACCGTTCAAGATTGAATTAGGTTAAGTACTGATACAACCGGATTAACCATGAGGAAATGTCGGTTCAACCATCCTCACAAGAAGTCAAACGGGTCCACAAAAAGGGTCACTAAGTTCCACTTAAAGTCCATCTAACATAGGGCAAAAATCCATTTTTCAGCAGGTTTTCCAGTTGGGCCAGTCGACCTGGCCCTTGGCTGGTCGACCGCGTACACAGTGGGCTCGGTCGACCGGCCAAGGGCCAAGTCGTGGCCGGTCGACCGGGAGTTGTAAAATAAAATGGATGAACAATATTTTGGTCAGGTTCCAGAGAGCCTAACCTCTGTGTGGCCGGTTGACCGCGCCCCTTGGCCGGTCGACCGCGTGAACTGCGGAACAGTGGTTCCCGCAGTGCAGCAGGTCATCCCACAGGGGACCTGTTCCAGTGTGCCCGATCGACCGCGCCCCTTGGCCAGTCGACCGCGTGAACGGCGTAACAGAACCCAGGTTTTGTTACAACAGTTCAATGGGTCTTTCCATTTTCCAATCTTTTTCACTTCCTTTCTTAAACCTGATGAACAATCCAAAATATGGATTTGACAAGCTAACAAGAGCCAATATAAGCATTTATTTCAAATCTAAACAAGTCATTAATATCCCAAATATTAGGTGAAAACATAAATGCATTTCATCAAAACTCATTCAAAGATAAAAGTATCAAATCATCCTTGCCTTAGGTCTTAAATCAAAGGAAATCAAGCTCCTAAGCACCCTTGCAAGCCAAGAACACAATCTCTACAAAAACCCCCAAAACAAACCCTAAAATGGGTCAAACCAATGAAGGAGAAGAGAGAGCTTCCAATAATGAAAATGTAGCTTCTCTAAGACTAGAAGAACATAAATCTAGAAGATTAGGGAGAGAGCTTACCAATAAGTGCTCCAAATGAGCAAGGCAAGCTAAATGAGGATCTTAAAGAGATGAGATTCCTCCACAAATGGTACCAATAGAAAGCTCTTGAAGTTGTGAAGAAGATGATGAAATCCTATTTGATGTTAGTGCAAGTTTGGTTATGTCTTGATGATGGAGAAGCCAAGAAGAAGAAGAAAAGAGTGCAAGAAAACCCTAGGTTGGGTGGTGTGCTGGAAAAGGGAAAAAAGGAGGGAGATGAGCTCTCTTTTATAAGCAACACAAGTGGGCTCCACCATCTAGTAACCTTGTTGGGCTGAAATAGTGGTTTTCGCGACTTTGGATGAAATCGACGAAGAAGGAAGAAATGATCGTCGAAATATCTAGTTTCCAAAAAGTATATGTTTCGCGGGTTTCGGGAATAACAATAATTTGGTACAGATTTGGTGTAAAAGTACTGTTTTGCCCTTAAAGCTAGAAAAGTCAAGTTTTGGGGTTTCGAACGGGAACGGGATCAACATGAAAGTTGAAGGTATTAACGAGATAAATAAAACGGGATAAAATACCAACCACGAAAACCAAGATAAAACCCCAAGTACACGTAAAGTCATAAACAAGGAACCCCCAAAGGGCCCCACTAATTCCAAAGGCACTCAAAATTGCCAAAGCTATGACAAAGCTATTCTAAACCAACTAAACCAAAATCCACAAAACACGCACAAGACTAACACGCAACTTAATCAACACTAATCGAGGTCACTCGGGTCGGGGTCTTACAGAAAGTATCTTAGCTTTTTCCATGTGATCGTGCCCCAAGTGTAGGGTCGTCACGATTGTAGTAATAACCGGTGAAACCGGGTCGATCCGCAGGGAGCCAATGATCACAATGTACCTGTCCTATTGGAAAACTAGTGCTAGCCTATCAAAAATCTATATTAAAAAAAAAACTACTCTAATTAAAAATTAATTACAAGTCTGAATAAAATTAATTACAATCCAAATTAAAGAAAAAAATCCTAAACTAGAGACCTAATCTAATATGTCTATACTAAAAACTGCATTCACCATAAAAATAATCAGAAAACCAATTTGAGAGATTAAAAATTCAGAAATAATTAAATTGAAATTCAAGATTGAAAGAGAGCCTTGCAATCTAAGGGTCAGGGTTCAGTAATTTTCTAAATACTAAAAATATGGGTGATTTCATTAAGGACCCAAAATCTGAAAAATCAGATTTATTAATATTGAGAAATTTCATAAAGACTCTAGTTTCCTTATAATATTTTTAGTATTTAGCGGCCTTTAAGCATGCAATATATCATTCAAAAATAAGGCATCAAAAAGACATAAAAAAAAATAAATTAATAAATTGAAAATCAGATTTTGAATAAAAATTGCTTACCCATAAAATCAACTAATAAAAGGAAGTCAACTTACACCCTTTCTCCTTAGATTATAAGTAGCAAATCTACCCCTCCATCCTTCTTCTTCTTCCTTCACATATCAATTTTTTTCCTTTGGCCTCGTAAAATAGGTGAGTGAGAGATGTAGGAGATGGAGGGAAAAAAATGGAAAGAGATTAATGGGAGAGAGAATGATGGCCGTGTGATAGAGAAAGAGAGAGAGAGAGAGAGAGAAAGGAAAAAAAATCAAAACGTCCCCGAGAGAGAGAGAGATGTTGTGTGTATGAGTAAATAATGAAAAGAGAGAGGGAGTTAGAGATTGAGAGGGAGAGAGAGAAATCGGGGGGGAAAGGAGAGTTTCACTCCAAACAAAGAGAAGAAGTGGGACCCACACCCCTTGATCGTGAATCCCAAGGTAGGGGGACATCCAAAGTGGCTCCAACCTGTGTTGCAGAAATTCAGATTCCCTCACTCCAAACAAAGAGAAGAAGTCCTGGACGTGAGAAATTTTTGGACTTCTTAGTCTGGATGTGACTCCTTTGGATACATTCCATTCAATATTTGAAACTTTTCAAATATTTGAATGCTTAAGAGATTTTTCCTCATCTGTATAATATTTCCTTTTGAAATTTCTACACATTCCAAAACTGGGCTCCACCCTCATCTTCTTGATTTGCTTTTAATTGAGATGTGTGGGATCCAAGAAATCAGATTTTATTTGTGTAAATCTAATAGTCAGATTTCTTGAATTGGATGTGGGACCACTTGGACGTTTGAAATGTAAAGAATCCATGCATTGGACGACCACTTCATGGCTGGATCTCTTTCTTGCATTCTTTCCTTCATTCCTCTCCCATCTTTAATTAATTTCTTGACCACCAAGCATCATAGATTTCCTTCCCATCTTAGCTTGAAAACTCAAAATTTTGAATCTTCTAAAAATCTTCAAATAAAAGAGAGGGAATCTGAATTTCTGCAACACAGGTTGGAGCCACTTTGGATGTCCCCCTACCTTGGGATTCATGATCAAGGGGTGTGGGTCCCATGGTGGGTCTTCTTCAATTTTTTCTTCTATTCAATGCTCTTCTTAATTTCTTCCTTCATGCGGGCCCGATTTCTGAATTTCGACAAAATAATTAAAAAATAATTCAGAAATAATAATTTTTATTAAAAGGAATGATACTATGCATGGGGCCCAAAAAATGCAGAATTTGATAATTTCGCCAAGACATGCATTTTTTATGAGATTTTTACTTAAATTCATCCAACAGAGTCTAATTGCATTATTTTGTGAAAATTTATGAATTCAATGCATTTTATTTTAATTAAGTCCACAAATTTATATGAATTAATTAATTAAATATTTGATATTTTGGACTTATCACACCCCCCAACCAGCGTCTTGTTAGTCCCTAGCGAAAGATGCGAAAGGTGAAGTTGACTGATCAAACTAAATCTAACCTAAGAAAATAAGAGCCACCTTCGCTGGCAGTCTCGACTGCATTTAGCATATGCAGTAAGCCCTTAAACCCCTAGGTTACCCCTAGTGGACGAGTTGTGCCTTGTGAGGGTTTGCAGTGAATATGCCCACAAAATTCATTTACCTAAAATTAAAATAAAAAAAATCAATGGAAAGTTTCTCAAAAGACGATTGAGTCAAATCGGATGCCTTGAATCCTCGAATAATAAAGATTTCAGACTTTTCAAAATCTGGTTCACGTTTTTGTTTTTGAATCTTTTCGAAAATTGTACCAAAACTTTGGGTGCTTTGTGAAGTGTATACATCAAATCAAAAAATTTTAATTGATCTAAGATGATGCCATGAAAACAAAATTCCCCCTCAGAATTTCCAACTTTCCTAGATTTGGGGTAATTACAAGTCTCCTCTCAAAGCTACTATGACGGCTTTCGCACTACTGTTTTTTCAAAGGCCGCAAGATGCATCCCTTTTTTTTTTTTTTTTGAATAACACACATGTGACTGTGCAATGCCTAGGTCCCTTAAGCTTTCTAATTAACCCATGTAACAAGCTTTAGGCCAATGACTCCCAAAACAAATGTTTTTAGGGCACTAGGTATATAAATACCCTTACGGGCTTACAGGCTCGGATTAAAAAGGCTACGAACCCAAACTAGTCACACAATTTTTTTTATTCTTTTCAAGATTTATAACTAGAAACTTTTTTTTTTAAACCCTATTTGTGCATCCCTTGTCACCTTTTTTATTTTTTTCAAACGGTCCCCAACAATAGGCAGCCTTTTTCAATTCGCCCGAATTAATTCTCTGGTTTTGGTTGGCCTAACCTTACCGATGAATCAGGAGAACTCATATGACCAAATTTCTGAAAGTCATCTTTCTTTTTTTTTTTTTTTTTTTTCTTTTGAAAGAACTCTGAAAATGACACTAAAAAAAAAAAAATCTTTTTTATCCAAAACTTTTGAAATGATGTACACGTGTTACTGTGAAAAACAAAGTTTGATATTCTTTTTATCTTTTAGAAAATAATGAACCTTCATTTTACTTCCTTCCAAAAATTTTGAAATTCCAGATTTCTTGACATCTTCAAATCGTCAAGTTCTTTTGGAAAAAAAAAAAAAAAAACCTTTTTTTTTTGTTTTTGTGTTTTTTTTTGTTTAATTTAATTTATAGGACTATGCAAAAACGAAAAAGTTTTGTCTAAACTTGGACAAGTGTGCTTGTTTCACCCCCCAACCTAAGATAAGCATCGTCCTCGATGTTATGCATGAAATGTAATAATATGAAAAAGCAACATGAGGAATATATAATAATGGAGGTAAAATGGAAGAGGGTACCTGGGAATGTGATCTGATCTTCTTCCTGTCCAAGGTTAGGCAAAATTCACAAAAAGAAAGATAGCAAGAGAATATATACATATCATACAAAGGTGTGGGCCACTGTCAGATCTAGCGCCAATCATTCCTGATAAACAGGATTCACTAGAGTTATAACTTCATCATCAGGCACACTGGCCTCCAAGAATGGTTTTACTCTTTGGCCATTAACTTTGAAAAGCTCACCATTCTTTGGGTTTTCCAACTCTACTACCCCATATGGAAAAACTTGTTTGACAATGTAGGGACCTCTCCATCTTGATCTTAATTTGCCCGGGAAAAGATGAAGTCTAGAATTATAAAGAAGGACCTTTTGTGATGGATAAAATGTTTTCCTTAAGATATGTTTGTCATGAAAGAATTTTGTCCGTTCCTTATAAATTCTAGCATTTTCATATGCATCATTACGAATCTCTTCCAATTCATTTAATTGAAATTTCCTCTCAGTCCCAGCTTTCTCCATATCAAAGTGAAACTGTTTAATTGCCCAATATGCTTTATGCTCTAATTCCACCGGAAGGTGACACGCTTTTCCATAGATCAATCTAAAAGGAGACATTCTTATTGGAGTTTTAAACGCTGTCCTATATGCCCATAACGCATCGGTAAGTCTAAGAGACCAATCTTTGAGATTTGGGTTTACAGTTGTCTCCAATATTCTTTTGATTTCTCGATTCGATACCTCCACTTGGCCACTTGTCTGTGGGTGATAAGGGGTGGCCACTTTATGTGTAATTTCATATTTTCGAAACAAGGCCTCAATTGTTCGGTTACAGAAATGAGTTCGCCCATCACTTATTATTGCACGTGGAGTTCCAAATTGAGAGAAAATGTTTTCCTTTAGAAACTTTTTTACTGTGTTAGCATCATTCTTTTTACATGGAATGGCTTCTATCCATTTAGAGACATAATCAACAGCCACTAGGATATAGAGAAAACCAAAACTAGAAGGAAATGGTCCCATAAAATCTATCCCCCAAACATCAAATAATTCAACTACCAAAATTGGGTTTAATGGCATCATATTTCTTCTTGAAATACTGCCCAATTTTTGGCAACGCTCACACGCTTTGCAAAATTCAAACACATCTTTAAAAGTGACGGCCAGTAAAATCCACATTGCAAAATTTTAAAAGCAGTCTTTTTAGGTGAAAAATGACCTCCACATGCATGTGAGTGACAAAATGAGATAACACTGTTTTGTTCTTGGTCAGGCACACATCTTCTAATAATTTGGTCTGGGCAATACTTAAAGAGATAAGGGTCATCCCAGAAAAAATTTCGGACTTCAGTGAAGAATTTCTTTCTATCTTGTTATGACCATTGTTGTGGAACAGTGCCCGTAACAAGATAGTTTGCTATGTCCGCATACCATGGGGATTGAGAAATAGAAAATAAATGTTCATCGGGAAATTAGTCTCGTATTGGTGTAGGCTCTAAAGAATCAGAGATGACAAGTCTAGATAGATGGTCTGCCACTACATTTTCTACTCCCTTTTTGTCACTTATTTCTAAATCAAACTCTTGAAGTAGTAGGATCCATCTAATCAATCTGGGCTTAGCATCTTTTTTGGAAAGAAGGTATTTAAGCGCAGAATGATCAGTGAAAATAATGATTTTGGATCCTATTAAATACGAGTGGAATTTGTCTAATGCAAAGACTACTGCCAGTAATTCCTTTTCAGTAGTGAAATAATTAATCTGTGCATGGTTCAACGTTCTACTGGCGTAATATATTATGTAAGGCTTTTTATCCTTACGTTGCGCAAGGACCGCTCCAATTGCATAGTCGCTAGCATCACACATCAATTCGAATGGCAAGCTCCAATTTGGAGGTTGCATAATAGGAGCAGTTGTCAGCATGCCTTTTAGCTTAGTAAAAGCCTCTTGACATGCTTCAGTCCATTCAAATTCTACATCTTTCAATAGAAGGTTGCATAGAGGTCTAGATATATAACTAAAGTCCTTAATGAACCTTCTATAGAAACCAGCATGTCCTAAGAATGATCTTACATCCCTTACGGTCTTGGGTATGGGCAGATTGGCAATCAAATCTATCTTAGATTTATCGACCTCCATTCCTTTGGAGGAAACTATGTGACCTAAGACTATTCCTTGACGAACAATGAAATGACATTTCTCCCAGTTAAGTACTAGGTTCTTTTCTTCACATCTGATAAGGACTTTCTCAAGGTTACTCAAGCAATCCTTAAATGAATCTCCAAAGACGGAGAAGTCATCCATAAAGACTTCGAGAATTCGCTCCACCATATCGCTAAATATGCTCAACATGCATCGTTGAAAAGTTGCCGGAGCATTGCATAGTCCGAATGGCATTCTCCGATAAGCAAATGCTCCAAATGGACATGTAAAGGTGGTTTTCTCTTGGTCTTCTGGTGCTATCTCAATCTGGTTGTAACCGGAATACCCATCCAAGAAGCAATAGTATGGGTGGCCTGCTACCCTTTCTAAGATTTGGTCGAGGAATGGTAAGGGAAAATGATCCTTACGCGTGACTGCATTTAATTTTCTATAGTCAATACACACTCGCCAACCAGTGGGTACCCGGGTTGGGACAAGTTCATCATTTGAATTTCGGACTACAGTAACACCGGCTTTCTTTGGAACAACTTGGGTAGGGCTAACCCATTGACTATCCAAAATTGGATAGATTATACCCACATCGAGAAGTTTAAGCACTTTAGCCCTAACCACTTCTTGCATAGTTGGATTGAGTCGGCGTTGCATCTGTCTGGAGGGTTTTGCATTTTCCTCCAGATATATGTGATGCGTGCACACGTAAGGGTCAATGCCCTTTATATCAGCCAAGGTCCATGCTATGGCATCTTTGTGCTGCTTAAGTATTTTTAGAAGTTGGATCTCTTGATCCTTATCGAGGTGTGATGAAATAACCACTGGGTATGTGTCATCCTCCCCTAAATATGCATATCGAAGATCCGAAGGAAGGGGTTTCAACTCAGGTTTGGGCGGCCTCACCTGAGAGGGAAGAGACTGAGTACCAGTTGGTACGAGCTCCTCAAACTGAGGTTTCCATGTTGTATTCACTATGTTAACAGTGTCATTCGGGGTGTCTATAAAATTGGCCAAAGCCTTGCTTGATTCCATTGTGTCTAAAAATTTTGAGCAAGAGGACTCTTCAAAGGTTTCTTGAACAATGGATTCAATAATATCTACTTGTTCGACATCAGAACCATCGTCCCGCATTTGTTTGCAAACATTAAAGATATTTAATTCAATTGTCATGTTCCCAAAAGAAAGTTTCATGACTCCGTTCCGGCAGTTTATTAATGCATTTGATGTGGCCAAGAAGGGTCTTCCCAATATCATCGGAATTTGTGCGCTAGGGTTGGGCACTGGTTGTGTGTCCAAGACGATAAAATCCACTGGGAAGTAGAATTTCTCGATTTGGACTAAAACATCCTCTATTACCCCTCTCGGTTTCTTTATTGATCTATCAGCTAGCTGAAGAGTGACCTGAGTAGGTTTCAGCTCGCCTAGCCCCATCTGTTCATATACCGACTAGGGCAATAGATTAACACTAGCCCCTAAGTCAAGCAATGCTTGCTCGATCCGGAAATTTCCAATGATGCATGATATAGTGGGGCATCCCGGATCCTTATATTTAGGGGGAGTGTTTTGTTTTAAAATAGCGCTAATTTGCTCAGTCAAGAATTCTTTCTTTTGGACATGCATCTTATGCTTGATTGTACATAAATCTTTCAAAAATTTTGCGTAAGATGGGATCTGTTTGATTGCATCCAAAAGCGGAATGTTGATTTTGACCTCTTTGAAAATATCTAAAATTTCCTGGTTCGGGATCATTTGTTTTGGCGGATTTAAGCACTGTGGAAATGGAGCCACAGGTTTGTACACAGGTAGTTCAGCCTCTTTTTCTTTAGCATCAGTAGTTTTTTCCATGACTTCCTTAGGGTTAGATGTAATTGGGGATAGTTTTGGATCCGAGGAAGCAGGTTGTTTATCTTTTTTCGGATCTTCAACTGGAATTGCTTTGCCACTCCTAAGGGTGGTCACAGCTTGAACCTGCTGCCGTGAGGTAGAGGGGCCTGAGTTGGCCACTTCGTATTGTCCCTTTGGATTAGGTGGAGGCTGGGCTGGGAAAGCCCCTTTCTCCCTAATTTGAAGGGTATTATTGATTTGGCCAATTGAGGCTCTTACCTCTTTTTGGAAGTCTTGGAATGTTTGCTGATTGCTTTGGTTGATGGAGTTCTAAATTTGAATAAAATTGGTCAACAAATCCTCCAAAGACCTATTTTGAGATTGTAGAGGGGGTGGTGGGACTCCCTAATTAGGGGGACAAAGTTACCACCTTGATTTGTAGGTTTTGGGAGGATAGGTGCTTGGTTAGCATTTTGCCCTTTTCTCCAACTGAAATTGGGGTGGTTCCGCCAGTTGGGGTTGTACGTGTTGCCTATTTGATTTGTGAATGGCCTTTGGTAAGTATTTGTAGAATTGACCTGTTCATGCAACACCTCTCTGAATGCGGGGATTGCTGGACAATCCTCAGAGGAATGGGTGTCGCATTCACAAATTCCGCACACCGGGGTGGGTTGTTTTCCTTTTCCTAATTCTATGGCCTCTATCTTTCTTGTTAGGGAAGTAATTCTAGCATTAACATCATCTTCATCATTTTTCAATAGGTACATTCCCCCTCCCTTAGAGTTATTTGATTGTTTTAAGTGCTCGGTTCCATCAGATGTGTCCCAATTTTGAGCACTTTCCGCGAGAGAATCAAGATATTCCCATGCCTCATCGGGATCTTTGTTCAAGAAGTCCCCATTACACATCATCTCAACGAATTGGCGCATATCTGATGTTAATCCATCATAAAATAGCCCAATTATACGCCAAATTTCGAATCCATGATGTGGGCAAGCTAAGCAGAAGCTCATTGAATCGTTCCCAACACTTGAAGAAAGACTCCTTTTCTTTTTGCTTGAAATTCATGAGGTGCTTTCTTAAAATGTTGGTCTTGTGAGGTGGGAAGAATTTTTTCAAAAATTCGCGGACCATATCATTCCAAGTAATAATTGAGTTGGCTCTAAGGGAATGTAGCCATGCCTTGGCTTTTTCCTTTAAAGAGAAAGGGAATAACCTAAATTTGATAACATCCTCCCTAATATTGTTCAAATGGAGAGTAGCGCACATTTCTTCAAATTCTTTTAGGTGAAGGTACGCACTTTCCGAATCAAGGCCATGGAATTTAGGCAATAGTTGGATCACACCCGGCTTGATTTCAAAGTTTCCCGCGGTGGCTGGGACAACCATACATGATGGTGCGGTGATCCTAGTAGGTTGTAGGTATTCACATAAAGACCTTCCCCTTTGATTAACCACTCCATTTTCGTTTTCATTTTCATTTTCATTTTGATTTCTACCATTGTTATTGTTATTATTATTATTATTATTCCCGCTTTCCGCTATTAGACTAGATGGTTTAGATGAACCAGGAGAACCTAGATTTTCGTAGATCTCAATGAACCTCTTGATCGGAGAGTCCTTTCGCTTTAATCTCTTTAATGAGTCACGAAACCAAATTGGTGATGACTTTGTGCTCATGCACTATGGGATCAAGAAGGGCGGGTGTCCAATTTTTATGATTATTCTTTTTTTTGTGTTTTTGTTTTTTTTTTTATTTAATTTAATTTTTTTTAGACCTAAAAAAAAAAAAAAAAAAAAAAAGACTAAGAACAACTTAGAAAAACTAAGTTCCAAAAAAAAAAAATTCTGGACTTTCCAAATTTTTAGGCAATTTTCTTGCCAAAAAGCCAAAATTGGAGGTCCCCCCCCCCCCCCCCCCCCCCCAAACTTTTTCTGAAAATTCCAGAATATTTTCCAGCAACTTAGGTGGCTCAAAAGTGATGAAAAACAGTAAATAAATTAATCCTAAAAGCCCCAAAGAAAATAACAATAATAATCTACCTAAACTAGCTATCAAAAGGACAAGAAAACAAGGCAATTTTCAAGAAAAAATATGAAATTTTCAAAAATAAAAATCAGCAAGAATTTATTTCAGATCTGAAATTAGCCAATTTTAATTAAAAATCGGAATTTCAATTCCACTTTTTAATGTCCAAGGGCAGGTCCATGCATTCCATGCATGCTACCCATAATCTAGAATGATGATCGGAATTAAACCACACCCATAAAGCAATTAAATAGGAGGGTTAGAAAATTACCTTCGTGCGCTTGTAAGCTCCCTGGCAACGGCGTCAAAAACTTGATCGTGCCTCAAGTGTAGGGTCGTCACGATTGTAGTAATAACCGGTGAAACCGGGTCGATTCACAAGGAGCCAATGATCACAATGTACCTGTCCTATTGGAAAACTAGTGCTAGCCTATCAAAAATCTATATAAAAAAAACTACTCTAATTAAAAATTAATTAAAAATCTGAATAAAATTAATTACAATCCGAATTAAAGAAAAAAATCCTAAACTAGAGACCTAATCTAATAGATCTATACTAAAAATTGCATTCACTATAAAAATAATCAGAAAACCAATTTGAGAGATTAAAAATTCAGAAATAATTAAATTGAAATTCAAGATTGAAAGAGAGCCTTGCAATCTAAGGGTCAGGGTTCAGTTGTTTTCTAAATACTGAAAATATGGGTGATTTCATTAAGGACACAAAATCTGAAAAATCAGATTTATTAATATTGAGAAATTTCATAAAGACTCTAGTCTCCTTCTAATATTTTCAGTATTTAGCGGCCTTTAAGCATGCAATATATCATTCAAAAATAAGGCATCAAAAAGACATAAATAACAAAATAAATTAATAAATAAAAAATCAGATTTTAAATAAAAATTGCTTACCCATAAAATCAACTAATAAAAAGAAGTCAACTTACACCCTTTCTCCTTAGATCACAAGTAGCAAATCTACCCCTCCATCCTTCTTCTTCTTCCTTCACACATCAATTTTTTTCCTTTGGCCTCGTATAATAGGTGAGTGAGAGATGTAGGAGATGGAGGGAAAAAAAATGGAAAGAGATTAATGGGAGAGAGACTGATGGCCGTTTGATAGAGAAAGAGAGAGAGAGAGAGAGAAAGGAAAAAAAAATCAAAATGTCCCCGATAGAGAGAGAGATGTTGTGTGTATGAGTAAATAATGAAAAGAGAGAGGGAGTTAGAGATTGAGAGGGAGAGAGAGAAATTAGGGGGAAAGGAGAGTTTCACTCCAAACAAAGAGAAGAAGTCCTGGACGTGAGAAAGCTTTGGACTTCTTAGTCTGGATGTGACTCCTTTGGATACATTCCATTCAATATTTGAAACTTTTCAAATATTTGAATGCTTAAGAGATTTTTCCTCATCTGTATAATATTTCCTTTTGAAATTTCTACACATTCCAAAACTGGGCTCCACCCTCATCTTCTTGATTTGCTTTTAATTGAGATGTGTGGGATCCAAGAAATCAGATTTTATTTGTGTAAATCTAGTAGTCAGATTTCTTGAATTGGATGTGGGACCACTTGGACGTTTGAAATTTAAAGAATCCATGCATTGGACGACCACTTCATGGCTGGATCTCTTTCTTGCATTCTTTCCTTCATTCCTCTCCCATCTTTAATTAATTTCTTGACCACCAAGCATCATAGATTTCCTTCCCATCTTAGCTTGAAAACTCAAAATTTTGAATCTTCTAAAAATCTTCAAATAAAAGAGAGGGAATCTGAATTTCTGCAACATAGGTTGGAGCCACTTTGGATGTCCCCCTACCTTGGGATTCATGATCAAGGGGTGTGGGTCCCATGGTGGGTCTTCTTCAATTTTTTCTTCTATTCAATGCTCTTCTTAATTTCTTCCTTCATGCGGGCCCGATTTCTGAATTTCAACAAAATAATTAAAAAATAATTCAGAAATAATAATTTTTATTAAAAGGAATGATACTATGCATGGGGCCCAAAAAATGCAGAATTTGATAATTTCGCCAAGACATGCATTTTTTATGAGATTTTTACTTAAATTCATCCAACAGAGTCTAATTGCATGATTTTGTGAAAATCTATGAATTCAATGCATTTTATTTTAATTAAGTCCACAAATTTATATGAATTAATTAATTAAATATTTGATATTTTGGACTTATCACCATGGCAAGTGTTTGCATCTTGGCTTCAAAATGTTCCTCGGTTGCCACCTGCTTACACCACACGTAGGATAATTGTTCCTATTTTCATGCTCTCTCCAATAAACTATGCCGTCATTTTTACACGCATGGATAATCTTGCACTCCATACATAAAGGATTGATCATCTTCTTGGCAGTGTATATTTTCTCAGGCGATGTGTTCTCGCTTGGTATAATATCTTTGATCAGTTCCAACAACTCTATGAAACTCTTAGTAGACCATTGATATCTTGCCTTCATGCTCAACAAATCAACCATCACCGACAACTTCGTAAGTTCAACTCCACATGAAGAATATAATGGTGTTACTGCATCTTCCATCAGCTTCTTGTACCGAATATTCTCTGGTGAATCCTCTTGTCCTTCAACAAAACCTTAATCATTAGCTTCATCGGGGCATATAGACGTACTACCCCCGACATGAGATTCAGGATCATCCTCATTACGAGCATGTCCAAATGCGTCATACACCATATCAACCATTCTTGGGAACGAATCTTCATTATTAGTACTTGCTCCTACGTTTACAGGACTTCGGGGATGGAGTTCTCCATGGTGGATCCATGTTGTGTAAGTCTTATCTATATCATCACAAAATAAATGCGTATGAATTTCTCCTAAGGTCTTTTTCTCTCTTATCAAATTGCAACATTTGACAAAGGGGCAACAATACCAATCATTCATCATCCCCTAATTCATCTTTATTAGCTCTTATGAACTCAATGAATGATTCGACCCCTACTAAGTATTCAAAGGAATTTCTTGGTGCCTTCATCCATTCCTTGTTTAGGGACATGTTCTGAAATATTAAAATCATAGTGTGTAAGGTGCATTAAAAAGGTAGAACACAAATACAATTTATACAAGTATCACAAGTATCTTAGACTCAATCACAAAAGTAAATGAACTTGGAAAACCATTACATCTTCAAGCTCAAAATCTGGATGCTGTGATTATATGACAAGAAAATTTGAGAAAATGAGCTAAGGATTATTAAGTATTGCTAAATTGTGAGTTTTCTGACATGGCTATACAAGATATAATGATATTGGTTCAATATGTTCTGGATTCATAGATTATGACCCAAGTTGGATTTGGTGTATGTTTGGGTTTTAGATGCCCTAACTCTGTTGCCTCATTAAAATTTTTTTTTTTCTTAAAATATTTTAGTATCTTTTGAAGAAAAGAATTAAAGGATAAATGGTGTTAAACTCGAGCCGGCCTTTAGCTGTCCATGAGGTGGTTTGGTATTACTTGGGCTAAACTCATCATTGGTCAAGTTGGGTATGATTGAAGTTGGGGCGGATTCGTGTTTCCTCAAGCCCATATGAAAACCAGACCCATTGTGTTCCCTAGTTCTAAAGACATGGTTTGCTACCCCAATCCAAATTCCCCAAGTTTTAGAAAACCAAATGCTAGTGGTACTTGGAGTTCTAATGGGTCAGGTAGTCGGATTCATATAAGGTTGAGCACTTTGGTACATGAATAGGCTCAATCTGAACTCATCCATTTATAAATCTATTTATAAATCAGGTTGAAAATGTTTGTTAAAACTCAACTTTGAAATTAAATGGGCCAACCTAGACCCTAGTTAATATGTTGATTCAGGTTGGATCAGGTCAACATGTCAAATAGCAAGCCTTGACTCAACCCATGTATTACTTGGATGAAAATTGTGAACCCAATCCTACCTGATCCAAAACCATAGGTATAGATTGGGTTGGCATTTCAACTAACGAATTAACACCTTTAACCAGTTCAGAATCATTTGATGAAGATACCAATTGCACAGTTCGGAATTATCCCCATATGAATTTTCCCCATGTCCACATTGAAGAATTCCCATGCATGGTTGGGTCTAATCAAAATTTAAGGATCCAATTAGATTTGAAGAAAACTAAAAACAAGAGGGAATAAACAAGTGAAGAAAACTCTGCAATGCAAATTTGGACCGTTGAAAGTTTTATCACCTTTTTCTTCATCCAAACAGACCCTAACAGCCCGTTTGTTCGCATGGGTACTTTCTTTCTTCTTGTTTTTTTTCTTTCGGTAAGGTGCAAAAGAATTGAATAGAGAGAAAAGGGACTGGAAAAAAACAAGCCCCCCAAAATGTGTACAAGCTGAAGCCCACAAGAGAAAGCAGGCCAAAATCAAAGTAGAGAAAACTTTACAAAACCAAGCAGCAGGCCAAAACAGAAAAGCAAAACAGGGCCTAGGAACAGGACAACAAAAGCAATCAGGTAGGGTTGCTCTGCAGGCGGTCCAAAATGCGGCCACCGATGGCTCGACAACTTTCCAAGAACTGCCAAGGCATCTTCCTTGATGCCAAGATGAGAACTTAATGTAGGCATTTGTGATGGGGCCCACTTGTGTTTACATGTGGGTGGACCCCACTCACAAAGAGACACCCCTTACAAAGAATCTTATGGTGATACGGATAAGAATAGTTTGAGTTTTATCCAACTCTCTATCCTTATCATAACTCCATTCAAATTCAAATTGAGAGAGTTTGATCAAACATATTATCCTGTTCATCTTTCAATTCGAATTTGAATAGATATCTTATCACTCATGCCCCCAAAAGGGCTATCTATAAACATGAGAATAATAGTTGGCACTAACTTTCAACAATATATCTTCCACTAGATCTACTAGTCTCAATCATCATCTTCTACATTCAGGGTGTCTATCCTTGCCCTTGGATCTTGAAGAGTAAATCACATGTGACTGATCTCTCGTAGACAGTCACAGATCTCCATAAGTAGTGCCTGATTCAAGCCGACACAGTCCTTATCGCGTTTGTAGCAGCCAACTCATTTAGATCCGTGCTTCCTCTGCATCTACGACCTTTATTGGCATCAGAGCGAGTTTATTGGCGCGCTCAAGCGAGGATTTGATTGATTTTGATTGCGAATCAGGTAACCCAAAGACTTGGCAATTATATTAATTTGTGTGGAAAATTGGATGGGTTTGTGCATGGTCTAAATCGTTGGATTGGTTAGTCGTGTGGTCATATGCTGCAAGTTGTCATCAATTGCAAGTCCGATTATTCACATGTAGCCTATGTACACAGCGGGAAATTTTTTGGCATCTGGGTTAACCTATTGATATGGTTACTGACTTTCCTCCATGATAATCTGTCCCTGGTCTCACCAAGTTGGTTCTGGAACCCAACCCACTTGTGCCAGATGGTCCATTGGATTGGGACATGAGTTCTGTGAGATACTAAAAAAGAAGCTTCTTGGAGTCCCGGTCAACCAGACTACAAGAGATTCCAAAGTTTCTTTTGGTGATTTGATGTTTGTGTAGGTATTTCACTCTAATGGGCCGGTTAGATTACTCATGGAATTTTGGACTATACCAATTACCACTTATATGTTGCTGTACATAAACATCGATGGGACCAGATATTTTTATTTTTTTTTGTAATCGAGTGGGACTTCGATCTTATATTAGAACCAGGCTTGTATTAAATGATCGAAAACCCTAAGTTTACTTTGAAAATGTAGTACTTGAGATTTGTCCAAGCAAGTGATTGTAAGGCATGGGCAAGTGAAGAACGCTTGACCCAGCCCAATTGACTAAATGGGTGGGCTGGGGCCTGACATGATTAAGATGAGCCCTCAGCCCTCCCTTGAGCAACCCTGCATGTTTTCCATTGATGAGCACAATTATTTTTGAACATATCTCTATTCAAATTGTCCTCCTGCACAAGTGAGAATTATGGATACTTTTGGGCAGTTGATGTTTTTGAGGTCCCAAAAGTATGATATTAAGGTCCCATCTACTGCCGTGTGTACAAAAGTATCCATAGTGACACAAAAGTAGATTACTATGAACAGGCCATCACTTATCCATAGTTATTACCCTCTTACACACGGTTCATATACGAACTGTGTGTATGGGCAGTAGTCTTGTGTCACTCAAAAAAAAAAAAAAAAAAAAAAAAAAGAGGGCCCGCCTATCTGTTGCCTTGCACAAGTGAATATGGATACTTTGGGGGGTTTGGAAAGAAGGTTTAATAGATAAGATTGCCATTTTTTGTTAATGGTTTACTAGCTCTCGGCATCTGGTCCCAACCCCCTCGGTTAGGCCATGGGCACCCCTAGAATGAAGGAATCAGGCGTGGGGCCCACTGAACCAACCCATGTTTTGTGCAATAAATTTATTTATTTTGTATCATGTTATGATTTCATGATGGGATTTCTTCCTTTTACATAACATTATTTGCATCCACATATTTTTGGGCCATATTATAGTAGTCCCTATTTTTTTTTTGGCTTAAATTGGACGAAGATCACCGAGTTGCACCAATTGCGCTCTTTGATATAGTGAATTCCAAGAAAAGCTTTGTCCCATTAAAGGGAGACAGTCTTTGTTCAAGAAGTGGTTTTTAAGAGGGACCATTGTGACCCCACCACTTTCCGGAGGGCTCACTTGATTGATTTGATTTCATAAGACCGAATTAGAAGCTTAGGTGCAATCTTTAACCAGTTGAGCTTTTCTTTGTGGACCCTAAGATATGTGGGGGATAATAAACTATTTACAACAATTTTCCTTATTAAAAGGATTCACATCATCAAAAAATTGTCATTTGTTGTACTCTTTTTTTTTCCCTCTCATCTTTATAATTACATCAAAGTATTGAATTGCATGATGCTATCAAATCACCCATGTAATTATGATAATTGTTTTTGACTGCCCCGAATTAGCCCTAGGCATGAAGGGTTTTCACTACAATATCCTAATTCTTGGAATGATTTGATTGCAAAAAGAGCAATCGATACGTATGTATGCGTTGCCAATGTTGTGCATTCATTGATCATCATATTTTTTTTCTTATTTCTTTTTCAATGATGGCTTCCAAAAATATCATTGCTGACCTTAATAAAGGAGATAAGTTAGATGGTAATAACTATGATAAGTGGTACCGGACCATGATTTACTTGTTCGATGAGCAAGAGGTCACATACACCTTGGAAACGATTAAAACTCGACTCGAATTAGTAAATGATGCTGCACCCATGCCTGCATTGAATGATTTTGAGAAATGGGATAAAGATAATCGGACTGCTTGCAACATCATGCTGAGTAGTATGCATTTTGAATTAGTTCCCACTTATGAAACCTACGGTACGACTAAGGAGATGTGGGATGCCTTGAAAGAAAAATATGGTGAAATTACCGCCGGTAAGACCCGTGTAATGACCATGGAATTCGATGAGTATAGGATGACCTCATGTGTAAACCTCAGGGACCACCTCTGCAAAATGAGTCAAATGATTGCGGATCTTGCAAGGGTAGGAAATGTACTAACTGAGGACCAAAAGATCATTGCAGTCCTGCGATCTTTACCTGATTCTTGGCGCACAATAAAACAAATTTTGACCCACTTTGAGGCAGCCAAAACTTTTAAGGATCTGTGTCGCCATCTCGAGCTCGAAGCACAAAGAGTTCAAGTAGAGATCGCTGGACAAGCACTATTTGCAAAACAGCAGCCTCTGTCAGGGTCAGGGACTAAGGGGACTAAATGTAAACGTAAGTTTCAAAATGAAACTTTTCCAAATGGGGCAGATCGCCAAAAGAAGCCTAAACAGGACCAGTATGCTCCTAAACAAGACCAAAAGAAGCATCGGAAGCGTAACAAGCCCAGAGACTTCGCCAAAACCAAATGCTATAAATGTCAGGAATTTGGCTACATCGCTAAAACTTGCCCCAAGCGAAATGCGGTAAACACCATAACTTTGTCACTTTCTTTGGTGTGCTCCGAAGCACTTTATGTGAATGAAAGTTCTAATGGATGGATAATTGATTTAGGGGCAACCAAGCACGTGACAAAGGATAGGAGTGGTTTTTGGGAGTTCTAGTCAATAGATGTTGGTTGCAAAAAGCTCTACATGGGAAATAATTCTTCAGAAGACGCATTGGGAATCGGTGATTATTTTCTTCCTACGTCTACAGGAAAAACTATGGTGCTCCATGAGACCCTTTTTGTACCTGGCATGAGGCGGAATCTCCTCTCTGTTTGCTGACTCGCGAGGGATGGTTTTGATTTTCATTTTACTAGGAATAGAGTTTCCATTATAAAAAATAGTTCTATTAATGCATGGGGTTTTATTGTAGGAGACTTATATGTTCTGGATTTCAATAATTCTATGGTTGGTTTTATGATTTATTTATGGTGCATGTCGTGACCTCGGAATCCTTTGGAAAATCTGATTTATATATGTTTTTGGTCTTCTATTCCAAGAAAATCCTTTGGACCTCTTTTCCTGAACCGTTCGAAAAGTGCATTTGGATCATGTTGCCTCTGAATGATGACAAATAGCAGGTTGAGGTTGAACTGGTTTGGGCCTCCTTTGTAACACTTCTAGGAGTTGCCTCTGCATGTCTGCCAACTCTCTGGCATGGTCTTCATCTTTCTTTAGCATCTGCTCTTGCAATCTGGCTTGATTCTCATTAGCCTGACGCTGTTGATCTAACATAGTCTGCATCATTTGCTAAAACTGATTCTGCATGGTGTTGTCAGGAATATCTTCTTGAACTGGCCCTGTATGCTCAATGTTACTCGCTATGGGATTGCCGTTTAGTGGCCTTTTACGAGGTGGCATAATGCTGCAAAAAAAAATTGTTAGCACATGATAATAAGTAAATGGTCACACATTGCTCACACGATGCTAACTAACGAAGAGTCTAACGAATCCTCGCCACGTCCTTAGGATTTCTAGTTTCTTTTAATTACCTGAAACACGTCTCGCTCTAATACCACTCTGTCGCGATCCCGGACCGGGTCACCAAGCGAGCGGGCCTAATCCGGGATCGGGACACTAATGGATGGGATTGATTGATGATGAACATTCCGTACCATAAATTTATTGTAACCAAAACGTATACGAGTCAATAAAAGATGCCACTCGTATACGCGATTTCCCACATGTGTCCGCGGTGAGGATATCACAACAATATGAATATTTCTTTTAAGTGCGGAAGCGTGTAGCAAATCTAATTCATACTTTCAAATCCAAAATACCAAGACTGATAACACATTTATATAACAGAATATCAGTGAGCAATGATCATTAGCTATACTCAAGAGTAAATTAAAATTTACATCAAGATCATTTAATTACATTTCCCAAAAATAGAGGCCAACAAAGGCCAATATAATCAAAGTATCAAATTCTCAAAAGAATGGTTAGTCCCAACCCAAAATGTTACGTAACTCAGGCAACCGAATGTCTAAACGACATCATCGGCGTGCAACTCTACTAAACGCTGTGGTTCTCGAACCGCCTCCTCAAGCTCCTTCTCGGGGAAACCAACAACGGGACCTCAGTACCAAAGCAAAGGGGTCAAACACAATGGTTTGTCAGGTGGGTGAAAAGATATAACAATAATTTTCATAAAACGAAAGAATCATTTATTGGAAAACAAAAAATGCAATATAAAACATGTAAGATATCCATGGGAATCGGGAAACAAGCAATATAACAACCACACGGAGCTAAGTCGTCTATCACCGAAGTGACATGAGCATATCGGGATGTTTACCTCAGTCACTGAAGTGAGGAGGTGCAACATAAGTTACATATACATATACATAATAATAATACGGGACATGACCATGGTAGCAAATCGAGCATCAGGAACCATAGTAGCAATCTGCGGTATCGGGACAAGACCACGGTAATAGCCGGGTAGCGGGATCCAAACTGCAGCTGGCGGGACGGAAAGGAGATCTCCAAGTCGGTGGATCAAACCGGCAAGGTAATCCAAGCTTAGTGGTGCCGACTCATAGGTCAAATGACAAATTAAAACATGTATAAAACATATCAAGTGCACGTATGTAAACGGGCGGGACGGGAGTGCTTAAGGCACAATTTTCCTTTCAATTTTGGAAATGTATAAACAGGTTAACAAAACGCTAAATTACAATTTCAATGCCTTCGGGAATGATAAATCATAATTCATGAATTTTTGGGAATATAATTCGGGATATCCGGAAACACAGTTGATCTTTTGAAATTAAGGGACAAGTATCGGGATTCAAAACTAGTCCGAGGTGAATAGGGGTCCCGTATGTCAATTTAAGTATACCTTGTTAGATTGTATGGACTCAATCCATCAGATGATGTAATAAATTGATTAATTTCTTTTTTTATCAATAATATCATGCTTTCCTTTCATAAGATGAATGGTGTTTCATTACTTAATGCACATGACCAATACATATGACATAATGGTTCATAAGTTGAACCGGGTCTCATTAGTATATTAGATGTGATATATGTATATGGAGGAGATCCATACACGGGAGACATGTGTCACAAATCTTATACTTAAAATCTTCACAACTGGTGATTAGATTGAGCATCTCATCTGATAAGGTTGCAACACTTTGATCACTATGAGATAGTGTGATTTGTCTCGATCATCAGAATGTAAGATTATGGATCATAGTACTGGTATATTGGATGTATTGAAGGACCATGAGAAGCACCTTATGGAATACTGTCTCGAGTTTAAGGTTTGCTCTCATAATTTCCCAGCATAGGCTCTCAATCCTGAGACATTGATGAACTCAAGTTTCTATCTATTCATTTGCTTTGAGTCACCAATGAGTGAGGTCAACTGTAGGTCAACACTTCAGTGTCTTGGGTAGGTGGTAGTAGGATTGTGGGAACATTCAATGGTCAAGATGAAATCAATCCCCTTGTGCCAATTAATGGATTTGTCATTAGTAAGTGCGCACCCATCTCGATTAAGAGTTAATTGAATGGTACTGATGATCACTGTGATGAATTGGGGCTCAAGGATAGTAAGATATGGATTTAAATTGGTGGGACAGTTTTAGTCCAATTAATCCATGAATATTGATAGAGGGCCCTACTTGTGGTAATCTGGAAGTTTAGGGTCTTCATTGTAATTTATTCTTAAGACTGGAGTGCAATTGCATTTATATAGTGGTGTTATTTGCAATTAACTGTGGGCCCGGATTGCACATGAGATGTGGGGTCGCGGTGTCTCAGTTGGAGCCAGCTTTCTATGAAATCCTAGTGGTCCCCACGCTAGCCCAAGTTATTAAGATACTAATCCTACTTGAACTTTAAAAGGAAGGAATTAGAAAGTTACTATTTCTATTTGAAATAGGACTTCTAATAGTGGTAATAGTTAACTTACTAATTGTTGTGGAAGTGAGACTTTTATAGCAATTAGAAAAGAGAAAGTTGCTGATTATTATGGAAGTAGGACTTCTAGTTAATTAGTAATAAGAGGAGTTACTTAAAAGCTATAAAAAGGAGAGCAAGGGGCTGGGACATCCACTCTCTCTTGGAATTCACGCCCAGCCCCCTTTTGTGCAAGAGTTACTCATCTCTCATACTCTTCTAGTTCTCTCCTAGTTTCTTGAGTTTCTTGAAGGGTTTTCTCTTGAAGTTTCCACTAGTCTTCTTGAGAAAAGAGATCTGATACGGGTCATAGCGTGGAAGACTAAGAGGTCTATGAGATCCGAAGTTCCTTACAAAGAAAGAGTTTCTTCAACTAGCACGTCTTCTTCTCCATTAGAGCACTATCGAGCTCTAAAGGTATAATCTGTTTCTCTATTAGTTGTGGATTATTTTGTTGCATGGTGTTGCTTGTTTTTGTTGTTGTACATGATTGATGAGATGGAGGGATTAAGTCCTGAATGTGATTTACGGCCTTATGGTTACTTGATCCCTGAGTCAAGTGGGTCAAAAGTTTTGAAAATCTGTCCACGAGGCCCACCTATTTCCAACATACCCTTGGCACTCTTTGCGTTTTGAAGGCATTCCGGGCTCCTTATACACCTTAGGATTTTAAGGCTTCAAATGAAGCTTCATGATATGGTTTCTTTCTCAAACGGGCTCTATACATATCTCTAGGTGAACAGTTCCATCATTCTCTAAAAGGGTGCACAAATGATTGGGACAGAACCCTCTTCATTTCTCCTCATTTCAAAGTTTCTGGGTAATTTTGGTCACCTGGCGGTTAGCTGCCGATGGGTTCGGCGGTTAGCCGCTGGCTAATCGCGAGACTGACCTCGGATTCACCAGGTAGCTACTGGAAATGTAACCGAAGTAGGCTCGGTTAGCTGGCGGTTAGCCGCCGATGAGTTCGGCGGTTAGCCGCTGGCTAACCGTGAGGATAACCGTGCCTTCAAGAAGAAATGATGCTCTCTGGAAAAGTAACCGCAACAGTTCGGTTAGCTGGCGGTTAACCGCCCGTCACCAGGCGGCTAACCGACAGGTGACCACTAGCTGACCACCAGGTGCGAAAAAACCCTTCCGTGTTGAGATTTGAGCCCATTTCTCCCTTAAACCATTTCCCTTCATTCCCATTCATAATAAAAAAAATTTCACAAACATACATCCCAAACACCTCCATTCTTTCACATTCAATCACCAAAGAGAGAGAGAAGAAAAACCACTAATCACAAGGATCCATTGAGCTATTAACAAGAAATAATGAAAGCTATAAACCAATGTTTTCAAGACATTAAATAAGCTAGCAAGGTTCATTCATGAGCATCTATTTCAAAATCAAAAAAATCAAGAATAGTATGAACAATAATGACAAAATCAACACATTTCTCATAAAAACCATTGAAAGCTCATGATATCAAATCATCCACTTGCCTTAGGTCCAAGCTTAGCAAAAAGATCTTCCAATCACTCTTCCAAGCCAAGATCAAAGGCTACAAAGAAAACCCCCAAAACAAACCCTAAAATGGTCAAAACAATGAAATAGAAAAAAAGAGCTTCCAATAATGAAAATGGAGCTTCTCAAGGGCTAGAAGAACACATATCTAGAAGATCGGAGAGGGAACTTACTTGTAGGTTCTCCAAATGGGCAAGACTAGTTCAAAAGTGATCTTGAAATGAGAGGTTTTCTCCAAAAATGGTATCAAGAGGAAGCATTCAATGAGAGGAAGAGAATGGAGTCCATTCTCAATTTGTGTAAGGTTGATGATGATTTGGTGAAGGTAAAGCACGAAGGAGGAGAGAAGAACAACAAAAAGCTAGGTTAGGATGAGTTGTGCTATAAAATGGAAAAGAAGAGGAGAAGGGTTCTCTTAAGTAACAAGTGAAGAGTGGGCTCCACCCCTAAGAATTCTTGTGGGGCTGAAATCGTGGTTTTCGGGATCTCAGATGAAATCGACAAAGAAGAGGAAAGTCATCGTCGAAATTTCTAGTTTCCAAAAAGTATATGTTTCACGGGTATCAGGAATATCAAACATTGGGTACAAATTTAGTGTAAAAAGATTGTTTTGCCCTTGAAGCTAGAAAAGTAGGGTTTCGGGATTTTGAACGGGGATGGGATCAACATGAAAGTTGAAGAGTTTAACAATATGAGTAAAATGGGATAAAAACACCAATCAATCGAATTTCGAAAAATCACCCAAGTGAACTCAAAGTCATAAAAGGAAACCCCAAAGGACCCCACTAATCACAAAGGCACTCAAAATTTTCCAAAGCTATTCTAATCCCAACTTAGTCAAAATACACTAATCACGCTTAAGACTAACACACAACTTAATTAATACTAATCGAGGTCACTCGGGTTGGAGTTTTACAATGCATGACACAAGTTCCGAATCTATTAAGTGGCGTGCTCAATTGGGCTACATAGGAAAAGATCGGATGATCCGACTGGCTAGGGAAAAACCGCTTGGATCTCTCTCACACAAGTACAATTGGCCACATGTGAATCTTGTGTGACAGGCGAAGCAACAAAAAATATTTTCCAAAGGCAGAAAGATCCAAGGCCACCCTTGAAATCATCCACTCTGACATTTATGGACCAATGAATGTGGCTAATAGACAAGGAACTCGTTATTTTATTACTATCATTGATGATTACTCTCGTTATGGTCGTATGTTTTTTATTTCCCACAAAAATGGGCAATTGATTTTTTTCAAAATTTTTTACAAAAGAAGTTCAAAATAAGTTTGACAAAAACATCAAGACCCTTAGGACAGATCGAGGTAGTGAATACACTTCGTAAATTTTTAAAATTTTTGCATGAAAAATGGAATTTCTCGTCAACTGACTATGGCCTACACCCCACAAGAAAACGGAGTTGCGGAAAGACGAAATAGGACCTTGTTAGACATGGTTAGATCAATGATGGCTCATGCGAATTTACCTGTCTCTTTTTGGGGAGATGCGTTATTAATTGCAGTTTATATATTAAATAGAGTTTCTTTTAAGTCTGTTCCAAAGACTCCGAATGAATTGTGGACTGGTAGAAAACCTTCCTTGGGAGACCTACGCCTGTGGGGTTCTTTGGTGCATGTCCTTATCCCGCATCCTAATAAATTGGAGCGTAAGACGATTCCAAGTATCTTTGTGAGATACTCTGAATTGTCAAAAGGATACGTTCTAGTTCATGAGGATGTTAACGACAGATTAATTAAAACAGAATCTCGTGACGTAGATTTCTTCGAGTTTCAATATCCTGAAAAGAAGAAGACAAGTGTGTCCATTGAACTATTTGAAATGGATGACTTCTACCAAGGAGAGCCATCACCACTTGCTGGTCTTAGTGGGAAAGATCCTATGGAGTCACAGGCAAGTGGGAGTGATCATGATGCCCTTCATCGTTCTTCTTGAAAAATAATTCCAAAGAAGTATTTTGAAATTGAAGGAACTTCTTATGCATATATTGCAACTGACGAGGATGAACCACGTTCTTATCAAGTAGCAATGGAATCGGTAAACTCGAAGGAATGGATGCTCGGGATGAATGATGAGATCAACTCTATGCGTAAGAACCATGTATGGGATCATGTAGATCTTCCCAAGGATAGGAAAGCCATTACCGATATGTCAAACCCCAACCTAGGATTACCCGAATAGTGTTTTCTTAGTGTGTGCTTAGTCCTAAGTGGTTTAGTTACCGTGGGTTAGAATATGTTAGTCTTAGTCCTGAACATAGCTTTGGGAATTTTGAGAACATTTAATGTTAGCTAGACACACTCAGGAAGGCCTGGGTGTACGTTCAAGGATGGGAGGATCGTGTTGAGTTTTGTGTTAATCGTGATTTTTATTTCATTTGAATGGTTTTATGGTTATTTACAACTTTTGTGTTTAGCCCGTCTGTGTTTGAAGCCCGGAAACTCAAGTTTTTGGCCAAAGGGTAAAGTTGTCTTTTCACACCCAAATCTGGACACACTTTTTGAAATCTCAAAACCGTGTGAAAAATATACTTTTTGAAAACTAGATATTTCAAGGATCATTTTACCCTTCTTCGTCGATTTCATTTGAAGCCTACAAGATCATGTTTTCGTCGATACAAAAATTAACACAATTGGGCCCCACTTGCGAAGTTACTTAATCACTTTCTCTTCTTCCTTTTTCTATCCTTTACCAAATCTCTGCAACTCTCATGACCTAGGGCTGAAAACCCTTTTTCCTCTTTACTTTCTCCTCTTGAATGCATGAGCTAGAGACCTCCAAAAGAAATTCCAAGACCACCATCTTCTTCCTCTCATCCCAAGCTTTCTTTTAACATTACTTTCTTAGGGTTTCAAGTTGGGCAAGCTAGCTATTTCCTTCCTTGCTTCTTGTTTGGGCACCTCTAGGTAAGAGCTCCAACCCATCTCTTCAATGGAGTCCTTTTGACTCCTAAGGGTCTTGTTTTTCTAATTTTTTACACCCATTTCGAAATGGGTTTCTTGTTTGCAAGTTTGGATGAGTTTTGAATGGATTTCTTGGGGTTTTTGTAGTTCTTGGCTTAGCTCTTGAGTTGGAGTGCTTGAAGGAGATTTTGTTAGTATTTGGGCAAAGGCAAGTAATCTCTATAGGTTGATTGTGCATGTGTGTTTGTAGATTTCATTATTTCTCTTGAAGTTTGCATATGATTTGTTATTGGGCACTAATGTTATGTTTTTGTTAGACTCCTATTTTATGATTTCTACTCAAGTATATGTATTAATGTTAAGTAACTTTCCAAACTTTCAGATTCTCTATTTGTATGTAAGTTTTACTCCTTTAGAAATTTGGGCTTGTTTTGATAAGAAATGGAATTTGAATGTTTAAGATTATAGAATGAATGGTATTGGAATGTGAATTTGACCCCTTGGAGAACATGGAGGCTCAGGGGATTTCATGTGGTCTAAATGTGAGATGGAGGGAAGAAATGGTTTAGGAACCATCTATGAGAAGTGCAATTTCTGCACTCAGAGAGCACAGGCAGAAGCGTGTTCGCTCGAGTGACCCCTGGGTTTGCTCGAGCGACCAGGCCACTACTTGGTCCGAGCGCAGACAGAGGGTTGTCCACTCGAGCGACCATTGGTTCACTTGAGCGAACTGTCCACTGTCTGGCCATTTTCAAGACAGAACCTTGGTTGCCTGAGCGACCTGATGGTTCGCTCGAGCGAACTGTCTCGCTCGAGCGAACTGTCCAGACCGCTCGAGCGACATGTCAAAATTCCAGTTTTTGAAATTTTATCCCATTTGTATACTTTTTAAAGATTGAAAACTGGACTATGTTAATGACTTTAACTTGACATTGTGTAAATGGAAATCCAAGATATAATTCAACTCCGGGGACACCAATTCTTTTATTTTAACAATGGAGTCTCAATTACACAGAGGTCAATGAATGGTCTTACCATATACTTGGTGAAATTTTTGTGTTAGAACTTCGGTTTAATACAACAAGTAACATCGTGTACCCACTTTGAATTCAAGTTTTAAGATCGTTCGAAGACTTGTTTCAAGTACCTAATGGGATCACTTCTTAGGTTGTGTGCATACATATTATGCCTTTTGCTAGCCGTGCCGTGTCTTGTTTTGATAAGTGATCTTCCCCTTTATTTCGACGTGTTTAGGCCGTGTTTCGTGTGTTTTGTGCATTCATAAATTCAAGTGAACACCACAGAGTTTGGATTGCCCCTTCAGTCTGATCCACTGTCCGGGGGTCCTTTAACATGTGGATTATCTGCAGATTAGTCGTGTATTTTATTACACATCGTGCATGTCCGGTTCCGCGGCCGGAATCCCGTATTTGTGGGAATCGTGTCTTGTTATATTATGTATATCGTGCTCGTCGTGCGTGCTTACTCTTTTCATTATATATGATAGAGAAAGGATGGGCGCTTTGTGGATGTACGATTCATGATATATTACGTATCCATGCTAGTTTGTTTCTCTTTTGAAATGTATCTCAGTCAAACATTTAATTTAAGTTCAGTAAATTGTTCTCATATATTTTTGATAAAACAATTTTATCCCATGCTCATGCCTAAATTGATTACCTGCCAAACCGTTGTGTTTGATACTTGTTACTTTGGTGCCCAAGTGTAGGCGGCATTGCCTTTGAGGAGGAGTGCCCGGAGGAGGCTATTGAGACAACCCCAGCTCGAGAGTGGCAACCCGACGACGTCATCTAGACGTCGGGTAGGGTCATGAGTCCGATTTATCACGTTTTGGATTTTGTATACTTTTGGTATTGTATTGGCCTTTGTTGGCCTCTTATTTTGGGATATAACAAATTAACACACTTTGATTAATCTTGTAACTTGAACTATGATGGGAATGTTAGGTTATAATTCCTTTTTTGATATTTTGGTCTTAATGCTATATATGTTCAAATATTGTTATGATGTGATTTGTTATACGCTTCCGCCTATTTGATCGTGTGAGCTAGATTTCCGTGTCCTCGGAATCCTCACCGCGGGAACCTGTGGGAAATTAATTATCTTATCTCATCAATCAACGTCGCAGGGCCTGGTCCTCTGTCCGGGGTTGTGACACAATAAATGGGTTTTGAAAATTAAGCGAAAAGCCGACGGTTCCATTGACAAATTTAAAGTTAGGCTTGTGGCTTTGGGGTTCACACAGAAAGAAGGTGTGGATTATGAAGAAACTTTCTCCCCTGTGGTGCGATTTTCTTCTGTCCACATGATCTTATCTATTGTGGCCTACATGGATTTAGAACTACACCAGATGGATGTTAAGACCGCTTTTTTAAATAGTGATCTTGAGGAGGTAATATACATGAAACAACCAATAGGATATGTGGAAAAAGGCCATGATGATAAAGTTTGTAAACTCAATAAATCTATCTATGGCCTCAAACAATCCTCGAGATAATGGTACAAAAGGTTTCATAATACAATCATGTCAAACGGTTTCTCCATGTGTTACGAAGATCATTATGTTTAAATTAAGCGATCTAAACATAAATTTGTGTTGCTATCCCTTTACGTTGATGATATTCTTTTGGCTTGCAATGATATTGGATTTTTAATTGAGACCAAAGCTTGGTTGTCAACTGTTTTTGAAATGAAAGATTTGGACGAGGCTGAGTTCATTTTGGGGGTTAAAATTACGCAGAATCATTCAAAACGCATTCTTGGCCTGTCCTAAACAACTTGCATTGAGAAAATTTTAGATAAATTTAGAATGACCAATGCTAGTCCCGTTGAGACCCCAATTGATAAGGGTTGCAAATTAAGTGTTATGCAATGTCCTTAAATCGATGCAAAAACAAATAAAAAATTGGCTTCTATACCCTATGCCAGCGCTGTATGAAGTTTAATGTATGCTATGTTGTGCACACGCCCCGATATTTGCTATGTGGTTGGGTTGGTTAGTCGATTTCAAAGTAACCCAGGTATTGCTATTGGAATGCCGTCAAACGAATCTTCCGATATTTAAAGGGCACAAAAGATATGTGTCAAACCCCAACCCAAGATTAACCCGATAGTGTTTTCTTAGTGTGTACTTAGTCCTAAGTGGGTTTAGTTACTGTGGGTTAGAATATGATTAGTCTTAGTCCTGAAAATAGCTTTGGGGAATTTTGAGAACGTTTAATGTTAGTTAGACACACTTAGAAAGGGCCGGGTGTGCGTGCAAGCATGGGAAGATCGTGTTAAGTTTTGTGTTAATCGTGATTTTCATTTCATTTGAATGGTTTTATGATTATTTACAACTTTTGTGTTTAGCCCGTCTGCGTTTGAAGCCCGGAAACTCAAGTTTTTGGCCAGAGGGTAAAATTGTCTTTTCACACCCAAATCTGGACACACCTTTCAAAATCTCAAAGCCGTGTCAAAAATATACTTTTCAGAAACTAGATACTTCTGATGGACCCGATTTCTTCCCTCTCTCCCGCTGCCTCCGCCCCGGGTCTTTCGGGGTACGGCGGAGGGGAGGAGAAGAAAAAGATAAAGGGTATCAACATCTTTCTTTTTTTTTTTGTACGGGTATGCCAATTTCACGTTTCTACTTGGAATTTAGAAACGGTGATCCGAAGATCCACCTTCACAAGTAGAAAGGGGAAATGAAACTTTTTCTAGTTTCTCTTGCACACATATTTTAAGAAAAGAGACAAAGGTTTTTTTTTAATGCCGTGAAAGGCGATTTCATTTATTGCCGTGAAAGGCGATTTTGCCGTAAAAGGCGATTTACAAGTCTTATCCATTATGAAAGACAAGAATTGTGATTTTTGTCTCTAAAAGAAAAATAAAGTACAATAGAAATCAAGAAAAGGAATCTGACTTCTCATTCGATTGTGGGGAAACGTTCAGATCGACGGTCGCGAGTCATGTATGGGCTCCTCCGTCGTCCATGCAGATGAGAACACGATGCTTGGATTCTTGGCTTGGCTTTCTAACCTCAGATTTTGAAAGGACAAAGACCAAGAGAAGGTCTTATATCCGATAAAAAGCTAAGTAAACGGGCTGAAAAGCCACGTTTTAGCCATGTTGGTAGAAGAAGGGAGGTCCTTGGGGGGGTGTCCCCCCAAGGGTGCTTCAATCACCTTTTGGTGGTCTTTACAGCAGAGTTGTAGGGCTTCTGGATTTTTTTGTCTTCTTCGGGGGGAGAGCGAGAGCTAGATCCGGATCCTTTTCCCTTTGGAATGCCCTCCTATTTATAGGCCTTTGGTAGCCATTTAGGAGGGTTTATGAGCATTGAATGCATTAATGCTCATAATGGGAGGAGTTACAAGTTTTTAAATTACTTGTTTTGTAACTCCTTTTTCCTTGAATCTGATTGGCCGATGGAGAATAATGAGCTTTTAATTGCTTTTAATCCCCATCATGGGAGGAGTTTCATGGCTTTAATGCCATAAATCCTTTGACTTGTAACTCCCATTTGCTTGCTTTTGATTGGGCCGTCCAAAATAATGAGTTAATGACCGCATTAACTTGTCATAAAGCGGGTCATTTAACCTCATTAATTAGTCGCCAAGTCGCTCGAAGAGTCGCGGGCCGTGCCGCGTCTTTTGGAATTCTTCTTGCGATGACCGCCGGTGGATCCACATGTTGTTTAATGTCGGATGGCGATGCAATTTCAGACATTGATTAATGTCAAAGTGCCGGCAACATCTGTCCTGTCGATTTCACGATCGGGCGGGTAGAAAGTGTGCTTTCTTTGTCGGCCGGTTGGCGATTTCGAAGCATCTAATGATCATCCAATGATTTCGGCGGCGAATCCGTGATGTTGACGAAGATCGACGGATTTCATGCACGAAAAATCAGATTTTGGAAAAATCACAGAGGCCAATCAACTCGAAACGCGAAAAGGACCCGAAAAAGGGTCTTCCGGCGAATTTTTGGGTCGCCGGAATTTCCATGGTTGCCGGCGACCATGCACCCATGGTCGCCGGCGACCATGGGCCTTGGGCCCATTTTTTGGCCGCCTTTCGGTCGCCGTTTCTTCGCCGTTTTTTCGATCTTTTTTCATTCTTTTTTCTTCTGATTTTTCTCCTGACATTTCCCCTCATTTATTGGCCTGATTCTCTTGAAGGAAACCCGACGAGAAGCCACGCAAATCGAAGCACAAAGTTTCCTATTTTTCTGGAAAGCCGAAGACTTTGTTGTGCGGTCTTGCCGATTTTTTGTCAAGCATTGAAACTAGGCCAAACGGTGTCGTAATGACCTGAAATTTGACGTGGAGCTTCTTGAGCAGTAGATAGGACCAACCATAGGCTTTGGTTTGAGTTTTGAAGCCGTTCAGGGTCCCGCAAATGCTTGCCTTAATTTCGCCATGAGAGAAATGCCGAGCTTTGACTTTTGGTCAACCGATGTCCGATTGACCTGAAATTTGATAAGGAGCCTCCTGAGTGATAAGTAAGACCAACCATGGGCTTTGGTTTGAGTTTTGAAGCCTTTTGGGGTCCCGCAAACGCTTGCCTTGATTTCACCTCGAGGAAAATGCCGAGCTTTGAAACTAGGCCGAACGATGTCTGTTTGACCTAAAATTTGACAGGGGACCTATTGGAGTCATTTTGAGATGATCCATTAGCTCCGATTTGGATGCCATGATTCCGGGGTGCTCCACCGCCGATAGGCCTGTTTTCTCGAGAGTTGATGAAGGGTCAAACGTCGTCCGTTTGACTTGAAATTTGGAATGGAGCCTTTTGGAGGTATTCTGAGACCATCCGTAGGCTCTGATCGAAGTTTTGAAGTCTTCGACACTGTCGCTGCCGGGAGCCCCTGTCTGGCTGTCGGAGGAGTGAAGTTAGGCCAAATGATGTTGAAATGGCCCGAAACTTCATGTGTACCCCTCTTTTGGTTGCTTTGAAGGATCTTGCAGTTTTTGTTTGATTCTGACAAGATCTGGTGCTTGAAGTGGCGCCTTCCTATTTATGGCAGGATGTGGCTCCATGTAGCTTTTGGTGTTGAAGGGACATAGTGACATTTTTGGTGTCAACAAATGCCCCCTCGAGGTACAGCGACGAGGTGTGCAGCTCTGGCAGTCGGTGTGCCTCGAAGAGAATTTGAAGGAGATCTTCTTGCTTGACCAATAGTCTTGAGCGTTTTTCTTTTGATGGAGTTGCTTTTTGAGCTTCCAATGGATTTCGCGGTAATGAGATAGGTCATGTACCGTCTCAAGGCAAGGATTTTGAAACGACATTTGGATGTGGGTTTTTGGTTTTGGGTTTTCCCTTTTAACCTTGTGAACCTAAAGGCTTTATGTGGCACTTTAGGCGGTTAAGAAGGTTTTTTGGTTTTTGACCTTGTGACCTAACAAGCTGTATGTGGCGAGTTAGGGGGTCGGGATTTTGGTTTTTGTTTTCGGCTTTGTGACCTAACAAGTTGTATGTAGCAAGTTAGGGGACCATGGTTTGGTTTTTGGTCACTCTTTGGGACAATTTTGGGTCCATTGGAGTGGTTTGGTTTTTTGTGGAATGTCAATTTCAAGATTGTGGCTTGATTTGGTGCATGGGGTTGGATGGTTGGGTTTCTTTTGGAAGCTTATGAAGCATGGAATTTTTTGTATGGTCCAATCAACTCAAGAGAGGCATGGAACCATTTTTGTATGCTCTTGGTAAGAGAAATTTTGACTAAAAGTCACTTTTAGTGCCTAGGTGGTCAAACCTGGCTCATATGGGCTAACCCATGGGACCTTAAGCTTTTAAAAATGGCTTAGATCTCATGTGGTGTCATTTTGTAAAGAATATCTAAAAATATCCCTTTTGTGTAGAGAATATCTAAAAATATCCTTACTTGGAGAGAATCTCTCAAGTTTCCTTGATTTTGGGAGAGATTTTCTCAAAGTATCTCTCTTTGGGAGAAAGTTTCTCAAATCCCCTTTCTTTTTGGAGAGAATTTCTCAAGAATCTCCTCTTTAGGAGAGAATATCTCAAATCTCCCTTTCTTTTAGGAAGTTTGCTAATTTTTAGCACTTGCCTCCTTGCTTTTCTCCTTCTTTCCTCTTTTGGTTTGCCTTTTCTATAAAAGCAATGGAGATGGGTTTTCTTTCTCTTGTTGCTTTCTTTTGCAAAAACCTTCAAGAGTGCTCCAAGATAAAGAGTTTTTCAAGGATCTTCAAGTTTCTTCTCCTTCTTCTCCATGGCTTTAAGTAGGTCTTCTTTTTCCAAGAAAAAAAAAAAACCCCATGTAGATGTAGGAAAGTTTCCTTTTCTTCTTTTTTTTTTCTTCTCTTTTTTTTTCTTTTTTTTTTCTCTTTTTTTTTTTTCACGTGTTTTCTTTTTCCTTTTTTTTTTTCTTTTTTTTTCACGTGCTTTCTTTCTTCTTTTTTTTTGTGCACGTTCTGCTTCTTTTTTTTTTCTTTTTTTTTTTTATTTCTTCCCCCCTTTTTTTTTTCGCCTTCTTTTTTTTGTGCTGTACGGACAGGTCCGTATGGACCTGGCCGTACAGCCACGTGGCCTGTGGGCCACGTCCCATGGGCCAGCCCCTTTTTCTCTTCTCTTTTTTTTTTTTTGAAGAGGGTTTTTTTTTTTCTTTTTCTTTTTTTTTTTGCTCACCACGATATGAGGTTTATGCAATTCAAGATGATCATGCATTTTTTTTTAATTTTTTTTAATGCATCAAGATAAAAGGCTAGAATTTCTAGGTCAAGTCAACATGGATTTTGACTTAGACAAAGTTTGATTGGTTTTGACCAAGTTGGGTTGGAATTGGTCAAACTTTCGTCAAAGTTTTCCTAGCATCTAATGCATGATGATTTTATGCATGATTTTTTGGTAAATGGAATTGGGGGCATGATTATGCATACCTCGAATTTTCTTGCAAGTCTTGGGATTTTTGGAGCTTGCAGCAATGTTGAGCCCACTTCTCCAGTCTCGCAGAATTTCGAGGAGCTTTGCAAGTTTTGGGATTTTGAGCTCGCAGCAATGTTGAGCTCTTTTCTGATCTTGCGAAGATTTGAGAAGAAAGGCTTGATCTCGCAGCAATGTTTGAATTTAAGTCTTCTTCGAGAACCCTTCATTGATTATGAGCTCGCAGCAATGTTGAGCTCATCTTCAAGCTTCCTTTCTTTTCGGGGTGCCTCCCTTTTCTTCGAAATTGCCCCGGAACCATGCCAAAATTTTGCTAGGATTTTTTTTATAGCAAAATTCTGTCATTTGGTGTTTGATTTCTTCCTTTCTGACTTTTGCAGGTGGTTCCTCCAGAACGAACAAGGGTAAGGGCTTTGTTACTGATGCACCTCGCCGATCTACCAAATCTTCCAATGCGGCCGTTCAACAGGCGTGGGAAGAGGTTGACGGGAATCTCCGAAGAAAGACTCAGGAGCATGAGCGATGGCAACTTCTTTGGGAGGAATTCCCTCGTGCTGAAGATGGATCGCGGTTTTCTGCCGCATTTTACGGCGGCATCTTGAAGAAGCATGGCCTGGAAGCTTTGGAGGCTGAGGCCAAGAGTCTGCTCGAGGACCTTAGTCTTTTGGTTGAAGACTATGATGGACTGAGCTTTTGACAAACTTTCTTCTTTCTTTTTTTTTTGGCACCTCCATGTATAAACATTTTGGCACTCTCTTTTTTTGTATCCCCTTGTTCTACTTAAATTCTTTTTGTTGAAAATAAGCAAAAGTTGAATGGGAATGTTTGTTTAAAAATCTTGATCAAAAGGTTATCATTTTGTGAAAATCTTTTGTCAAAAGTGTTGTTTTGGCATGAAAGCCAGATTTTGTGGCATAAAGCCTGGTTTTTGATGGCTTGAAAGCCGAAAATTTTGAAGTGGCATGAAAGCCGTTTTTGGTGGCGTGAAAGCCAAATTTTGGTGGCGTGAAAGCCGATGTGGCATGGAAGCCGATTTTTGGCATGAGAGCCGATTTTTTGTTTTTGGCGTAAAAGCCGGATTTTGGCATGAGAGCCGATTTTTGGCATGAGAGCCGATTTTTTGTTTTTGGCGTAAAAGCCGGATTTTGGCATGAGAGCCGATTTTTTGTTTTTGGCGTAAAAGCCGGATTTTTGGCATGAGAGCCGATTTTTTGTTTTGGCATAAAAGCCGGATTTTTTGAAAACCAAGTTTTGTTTTGTTGGCATGAGAGCCAGATTTTGTTTTGATTTTTGGCGTGAAAGCCGATTTTTGGCGTGGAAGCCGATTTTGGTGGTGTGAAAGCCAAATTTTGGTGGCGTGAAAGCCGATGTGGCATGGAAGCCGATTTTTGGCATGAGAGCCGATTTTTTGTTTTTTTGGCGTGAAAGCCAGGTTTTTGGCGTAAAAGCCAGGTTTTTGGTTTTCAAAATGCAAGTATCGACTAAGAGTCGCCTCCCTGCTGAATGGTATTGCAAGTATCGATGGAATGTCGCCTCCTTGCTCATTTGGTTGCGAGTATCGATGGAATGTCGCTTCCTCGCGAAGTTGGGTGCAAGTATCGACTAAGCGTCGCTTCCCTACTTTTTCTTCAAAAATTTTGTTTTGCGGGTATCGATGGAATGTCGCCTCCCCACGATTTTTGAAATTTGAGGTTTTTTCGAACCTTTGTTTTTCTTTTGAAATTTAGGTTGTGGATATCAACTGGAATGTTGCGTCTCCACGATTTTTGAAATTTTGCAAGTATCAACGAGGTGTTGCTTCCTTGCAATTTTGAGGTTTTGGAAGTATCGAATGGGGTTCGCATCCTTCCAATGGGTTTTTGCGAGTGTTGACTTGACATCGCTTTCCCGATTTTTTGTTTTTAGACACGAGGGTCGTAAATTTTGACCTAAAACCATTTTTGGCGGTAAAAGGTAAGGCGGACTAGGGTGGAAATTCCTAAGTCCTGATTTTTGTTTCAAACCAAGAATTTTTGGTTTCAAGGATCGAAAATTTTGGTTAAGTTTGGGAAGAGGCTCCTAAACTTAGATTTTTGGATTTTGATTTTCTTTTGAACAATGAAACGATGAAAGTAAGCATTGTTTTGGAAGTTCAACATAAAGGTGAAAATTCCAAAAGGAGTGGGTTTGACGAGCAAGTACCTGGAAATAGGCTTTGGCCTTGCAGGCGTCGCTTTGACCCAGTGGAGGAAGTCTTCAAGGGTAGTACCGCTTCAAGAACTTGCCGTTGATGGGCAGCATACATCTATCACCTTCCATGTTTAGAAGTGCGTATGCGCCATTGGAGAAGACTTGGTCGATGACGAAGGGTCCTTCCCATTTTGGTTCAAATTTGCCTTTGGATTTGTGAGCGAAAACCATCGGCCTTTTCACCGCAAGAACCAAGTCACCCTTTTTGTGGGTGCGTTGCCTGACCTTTTTGTCGAAAGATCCAGCCATGCGTGCTTGGTAGAGCTCAATGCTTTGGAGTGCCTCGAGCCGTCTCTCATCGAGATTGTCCAGCTCTTGGAGTCTTAATTTGACATTGCTTTCTTGCGTCATGTCATTTTGTAGAGATACCCTTAAGGAAGGAATTTGTACCTCTAAAGGGACAACAGCTTCGCATCCATAGACCAAGGAGACTGGCGTGCTATGGGTCGGTCCTCGAATGGTGGTTCGGTAGGCCCACAAAGCTTCGGATAGTTTGTCGCCCCAGTCTCTTTTGTGGCTAGAGACCATTTTCTTGAGAATTTTGCAGAGTGTCTTGTTGAAGGCCTCTGCCAGTCCATTCGCCGCCGGATTGTACGGAGTTGAAGGACAACTTTGGATTTTGTATTTGTCGCAGAACCTGTAGAATCTATGATCACGGAATTGTGGTCCGTTATCATGGACGAATCTTTTAGGTATGCCGAAGCGACAAATGATGTTGGTGCGCAAGAACTGAAGGACTGATGAGGTCTTCATTTCATTGAGCGCAAAAGCTTCTAACCACTTGGAGAAATAATCCGTAGCGGCGAAGATGAAGCGATGACCTTTGCTTGACGGAGGGGAGATAGGATCTACGATGTCCATACCCCAGGCTTCGAAAGGCCATGAAATTGCTATAGGATGTAGCCATTCTGGAGGCATGTGGACATAGTCTCCATGAACTTGGCATTGTTGGCAGCGTTTAGCAAATTGCATTGCGTCAGCTACCATGGTAGGCCAATAATAACCTAACCTTTTTATCTGATCGTAGAGCTTTGGACCAGCCTGATGAGCTCCACAAAGACCAGCATGCACCTCTTTGAGAGTTTCTTTAGCTTCTTGTTGTGATAAGCAGCGTAGAAGTACTCCATTGTAGGATTTTCTGTAGAGCATCTTTGAAGGAATGTCCAGATGAAAGTTTGGGGTTCGTCTTTGAACGCTCACCCGTTCTTTTGGATCTTCAGGCAGGATTCCGAACATAATATAATCAATGAACGGATCCCTCCAGTCGCCGATCGGAGGTCTGAGGATGGAGATCCGACTTCCAACCAGTTGGTGGCACTCAGCAACTGCTTGGTGTGTATTGAGGGGAGGGAGAATCCTTCTCTCACACACTGTAACTTGCATGTGTTCTCCTTCTTGGACCGCCATAGAGGCGGCGAGTCCAGCCAGGGCATCTGCACGGATGTTTTCGCCTCTACGAATGTGGGTGATATGACAGATGTCAAATTTTTGCTGAAGTGATTGCGCCTTGTTGTAGTAAGGCAACAGATCAGGCTTCCTGATTTCAAATTTCTGATTCATCTGGTTGACGATCAGTTGAGAATCCCCGAAGGCTTCTAGCACTGTGATGCCGGATTCGAGGGCGAGTTCCAATCCTACAATCAGGGCTTGGTACTCAGCTGCATTGTTTGAACATGGTTCCAGTAGCGAGAAGGCGTGTGGAATCATGTATTTGTCGGGACTAACAAAGAGGATGCCAATCCCTGATATTTGATTTCCTTTTTCACTTGTCCTGGTTGCACCGTCGAAGTACATGTCCCAGGAAGCATTTGATAAGGAAGCCTCCACGTTGTAGACTGACTCGTCTGGGAGATCATCCCTGAGTGGAGAATCTTCAGGCAACGGATGCTCTGCAAGAAAGTCTGCCAGAGCTTGACCTTTGATTGCCTTTTGTGGTACATACCTAATATCAAATTGTGACAGGAGGATAGACCATTTTGCCAGTCGGGCATTGAGGGAACCTGCTTTTGTGACAAGGACCTTCAGGAGATTGATCCTCGAGATCAGGTATACTGTGTTGGACAGCAGATAGTGACGTAGCTTTTGTACAGCAAACATCACTGCAAGACATTCTTTTTCGACTGGAGAGTAGCGATGCTCTGCACCTACCAGCATGCGGCTGAGATAGTATAGAGCAGCTTCTTTTCCCTCGTGATTTCCTTGTGCAAGTAGAGCTCCCAAAGAGTGGTCGAGGGCTCTTGTGTACAAGATAAATGGTTTTCCAGTTGTGGGGGCAGCCAGTACTGGAGGTTTGGTCAGGTATGACTTGATGTCTTGGAACGCAGTTTCACATTCAGCATCCCAGACAAAGTCCACGCCCTTTTTTCATTAGGCGGGAGAATGGACGGCATTTTCCCTGACAGGTTGGAGATGAACCGTCGAATGTATGCCAATCTTCCTTGAAGCCCTTTTAACTGTCTCAGGGTTTTTGGGGATGGCATTTCTAGGATAGCCTTGACTTTGATAGGGTCAAGCTCTATTCCCGCTTTCCGAACTACGAATCCGAGGAACTTACCCGATGATACACCGAAGAAGCATTTTAGGGGATTCATTCGCAGTTTGTGCCTGCGTAGTCGGAGGAAGACTTCTCGAAGATCTTTGAGATGGTCTTCTTTCCTTTTGCTTTTGACGGCGAGGTCATCAACGTAGCATTCGACCGTCTTATGCTGCATATCTTGGAATATCTTCATCATAGCCCTCTGATATGTCGCACCAGCATTTTTCAGACCAAATGGCATTACAGTGTAACAATACACGCCAAATGGGGTCCGAAATGATGTGTGTCTTTCATCTTCAGGATGCATTTTTATCTGATTGTACCCAGAGAAACCATCCATGAATGTCATCCGCTCGAATCCACAGGTGTTGTCGATCATCACCTCCGGTATGGGGAGCGGAAATTCATCTTTAGGACATGCATTGTTCAGGTCTCTATAATCAATACAGACCCTGATCTGCCCATTTTTCTTTGTCACTGGGACGATGTTGGCCAACCATTCAGGATGCTGTTCCTCGCGGATGAAGCCAACGTTTTTGAGTTTCTGAACTTCTTGTTCAATTTTGTCCATTATGTCAGACGAAATCTTCTTTGGCCTTGTTTTGACAGGCTTGATATCTTTTTGTAGATTGAGTTTGTGAACTGCTATTTTGGGGTCTAAACCAGGCATTTCAGCGTAAGACCATGCAAAACAATCAACAAACTCACGAAGAAAAAGCGATATACTCGGTAACTCATCATCCTTTATATTCTTGCTTATGAATACAGGACGTGGGCTATCTGGCGTTCCCAAGTCTATCTTTTGAACAGAATCTTCTGTTGGAAGACTTGAAGGTGGTTCCTCCATAATATTTTCGGAGGCTTCCAACTCAACAAGACCTTCCGGAGTTTCAAAGGTATTCTCAGACCAAGGCTGTGCTTCTGACCATGGTCTTCTTGATTGATCGGCACTCTTCTCAAGAGACTTGCTATGAGATGGATCCAATCACCTGTTGAAACTGGATCGAAGTATGGCACTTCTTTTGGAGATGATGGTTCTTCTGGACCAGAAGACTGTGCATCTGTATCATCGGACAATTCCTCTTTATCATCAGAGAAATCGTACCAATTGGAGGAGCTTCCTGGATCCTTGACGGGTAACTCTTCAAAGAGATATCCAGGGAGATCAATATCTTCAAAGACACGAGATGTTGAGGCTTCGTCGGCCAGACGACTTTGTAGCCTTTGGGTCAACTGTCTCATGGGAGCATCAGGGTCGTAGCCCAGTCCGTATGAAGACTTTTTCTATATGACGATAGAGTTTTCCAATCCTCCTGCTGGCCTTTTGTCAGTGGGGCTCCAATGGTACGAGAATACCATGGCCACCTCCCAAGCCGATTGGATTCGAGCGTCATACGCCCATTTTCTTCATGATAGCTTGCGCCATTGGACCTAACAAGGATAGTTTGTGGCATACCTTCGTTTTGGAAAGGCTCTAAGCGAAGAGTTTGATGAAGAAGCCGCCGACCTGTGGAAAAAGATCGACTTTTCTTTTGGTGAGGTTGTCGGAAACAACGAAGGAAGCTGATGCTGGATCGTCTATGCCAGCAGGTGCTCCAATGGAGTGAGAGCAGGTTGAGCTTGCTGAGTATCAGCTTGGCTTGACGAAGTGTCGTCTTCTGTCTCTGAATCCGAATCTGTGTCT
>QPKB01000005.1:28933832-29008611 GCA_003546025.1 Camphora micrantha | reverse complement strand
AAAAAGCAGGGAAGCGACGCTTAGTCGATACTTGCACCCAACTTCGCGAGGAAGCGACATTCCATCGATACTCGCAACCGAAAGAGCAAGGAGGCGACATTCCATCGATACTTGCAATACCATTCAGCAGGGAGGCGACTCTTAGTCGATACTTGCATTTTTGAAAACCAAAGACCTGGCTTTTACGCCAAAAACCTGGCTTTCACACAAAAAAAAAAAAAAAACCAAAAAATCGGCTCTCATGCCAAAAAATCGGCTTTCACGCCACCAAAATTTGGCTTTCACGCCACCAAAATCGGCTCCCACGCCAAAAATCGGCTTTCATGCCAAAAATCAAAACAAACTCTGGCTCTCATGCCAACAAAACAAAACTTGGTTTTCAAAAAATCCGGCTTTTAAGCCAAAAATCGGCTCTCATGCCAAAATCCGGCTTTTAAGCCAAAAACAAAAATCGGCTCTCATGCCAAAATCCGGCTTTTACGCCAAAAACAAAAAATCGGCTCTCATGCCAAAAATCGGCTCTCATGCCAAAATCCGGCTTTTACGCCAAAAACAAAAAATCGGCTCTCATGCCAAAAATCGGCTTCCATGCCACATCGGCTTTCACGCCACCAAAATTTGGCTTTCACGCCACCAAAATCGGCTTTCATGCCACTTCAAAATTTTCGGTTTTCAAGCCATCAAAAACCAGGCTTTGTGCCACAAAATCCGGCTTTCATGCCAAAACAACGCTTTTGACAAAAGATTTTCACAAAATGATAAACTTTTGATCAAGATTTTCAAACAAACATTCCCATTCAACTTTTGCTTATTTTCAACAAAAAGAATTTAAGTAGAACAAGGGGATACAAAAAAAACAGAGTGCCAAAATGTTTATACATGGAGGTACCAAAAAAAAAAAAGAAAGAAGAAAGTGTGTCAAAAGCTCAGTCCATCATAGTCTTCAACCAAAGACTATGGTCCTCGAGCAGACTCTTGGCCTCAGCCTCCAAAGCTTCCAGGCCACGCTTCTTCAAGATGCCGCCATAAAATGCGGCAGAAAACCGCGATCCATCTTCAGCACGGGGGAATTCCTCCCAAAGAAGTTGCCATCGCTCATGCTCCTGAGTCTTTCTTCGGAGATTCCCTCCAACTTCTTCCCATGCCTGTTGAACGGCCGCATTGGAAGATCTGGCAGATCGGTGAGGTGCATCAATAACAAGGCCCTTACCCTTGTTCGTTCTGGAGGAACCACCTGCAAAAGTCAGAAAGGAAGAAATCAAGCACCAAATGACAGAATTTTGCTAAAAAAAAAAAAAATCCTAGCAAAATTTTGGCATGGTTCCGGGGCAATTTCGAAGAAAAGGGAGGCACCCCGAAAAAGAAAGGAAGCTTGAAGATGAGCTCAACATTGTTGCGGGCTCATAATCAATGAAGGGTTCTCGAGGAAGACTTGAATTCAAACATTGCTGCGAGATCAAGCCTTTCTTCTCAAATCTTCGCAAGATCAGAAAAGAACTCAACATTGCTGCGAGCTCAAAATTCCAAAACTTGCAAAGCTCCTCGAAATTCTGCGAGACTGGAGAAGTGGGCTCAACATTGCTGCAAGCTCCAAAAATCCCAATACTTGCAAGAAAATTCGAGGTATGCATCATCATGCCCCCAATTCCATTTACCAAAAATCATGCATAAAATCATCATGCATTAGATGCTAGGAAAACTTTGACGAAAGTTTGACCAATTCCAACCCAACTTGGTCAAAACCAATCAAACTTTGTCTAAGTCAAAATCCATGTTGACTTGACCTAGAAATTCTAGCCTTTTATCTTGATGCATTAAAAAAAATGCATGATCATCTTGAATTGCATAAACCTCATATCATGGTGAGCAAAAAAAAAAAAACCTCTTCAAAAAAAAAAGAAGGCAAAAAAAAAAAGGGGGCAGAACGTGCACAAAAAAAAAAAAAAAAAAAACACGTGAAAAAAAAAAAGAAAAAAATAAAAAAAAAAGAAGAAAAGAAGAAAAAAAAAAAGAAAAGGAAACTTTCCTACATCTACATGGGGTTTTTCTTGGAAAAGGAAGACCTACTTGAAGCCATGGAGAAGAAGAAGAAGAAACTTGAAGATCCTTGAGAAATTCTTGGAGCACTCTTGAAGATTTTTGCAAAAGAAAGCAACAAGAGAAAGAAAACCCATCTCCATTGCTTTTATAGAAAAGGCAAACCAAAAGAGGAAAGGAGGAGAAAAGCAAGGAGGTAAGTGCTAAAAATTAGCAAACTTCCTAAAAGAAAGGGAGATTTGAGATATTCTCTCCTAAAGAGGAGATTCTTGAGAAATTCTCTCCAAAAAGAAAGGGGATTTGAGAAACTTTCTCCCAAAGAAAGATACTTTGAGAAAATCTCTCCCAAAATCGAGGAAACTTGAGAGATTCTCTCCAAGTAAGGATATTTTTAGATATTCTCTACACAAAAGGGATATTTTTAGATATTCTTTACAAAATGACACCAAATGAGATCTAAGTCATTTTTAAAAGCTTAAGGTCCCATGGGTTAGCCCATATGAGCCAGGTTTGACCACCTAGGCACTAAAAGTGGCTTTTAGTCAAAATTTCTCTTACCAAGAGCATACAAAAATGGTTCCATGCCTCTCTTGAGTTGATTGGACCATACAAAAATTCCGAGCTTCATAAGCTTCCAAAAGAAACCCAACCATCCAACCCCATGCACCAAATCAAGCCACAAACTTGAAATTGACATTCCACAAAAAAACAAACCACTCCAATGGACTCAAAATTGTCCCAAAGAGTGACCAAAAAACCAAACCATGGTCCCCTAACTTGCCACATACAGCTTGTTAGGTCACAAGGCCGAAACCAAAAAAACCAAAATCTCGACCCCCTAACTCGCCACATACAGCCTGTTAGGTCACAAGGTCAAAAAACCAAAAAAAAACCTTCTTAACCGCCTAATGTGCCACATAAAGCCTTTAGGTTCACAAGGTTAAAAGGGAAAACCCAAAACCAAAAACCCATATCCAAATGTCATTTCAAAATACTTGCCTTGAGACGGTACATGACCCCTCTCATTACCGCGAAATCCATTGGAAGCTCAAAAAGCAACTCCATCAAAAGAAAAACGCTCAAGACTCTTGGTCAAGCAAGAAGATCTCCTTCAAATTCTCTTCGAGGCACACCGACTGCCAGAGCTGCCCACCTCGTCGCTGTACCTCGAGGGGGCATTTGTTGACACCAAAAAATGTCACTATGTCCCTTCAACACCAAAAGCTACATGGAGCCACATCCTGCCATAAATAGGAAGGCACCACTTCAAGCACCAGATCTTGTCAGAATCAAACAAAAACTGCAAGATCCTTCAAAGCAGCCAAAAGAAGGGTACACATGAAGTTTCGGGCCATTTCGACATCATTTGGCCTAACTTCACTCCTCCGACAGCCAGGCAGGAGCTCCCGGCAGCGACAGTGTCGAAGACTTCAAAACTTCGATCAGAGCCTACAGATGGTCTCAAAATACCTCCAAAAGGCCCCTGCCGAATTTCAAGTCAAACGGACAATGTTTGACCCTTCATCAACTATCGAGAAGCAAAAACAGGCCTACCGGCAGTGGAGCACCCCGGAATCATGGCATCCAAATTGGAGCTAATGGATCATCTCAAAATGACTCCAATAGGTCCCCTGTCAAGTTTTAGGTCAAACGGACATCGTTTGGCCTAGTTTCAAAGCTCGGCATTTTCCTCAAGGTGAAATCAAGGCGAGCATTTGCGGGACCCCAAAAGGCTTCAAAACTCAAACCAAAGCCCATGGTTGGTCTTACTTACTACTCAGGAGGCTCCCTGTCAAATTTCAGGTCAATCGGACATCGGTTGACCACAAGTCAAAGCTCGGCATTTCTCTCATGGCGAAATTAAGGCAAGCATTTGCGGGACCCCAAACGGCTTCAAAACTCAAACCAAAGCCTATGGTTGGTCCTATCTACTGCTCAAGAAGCTCCACGTCGAATTTCAGGTCATTCCGACATCGTTTGGCCTAGTTTCAATGCTTGACAAAAAATCGGCAAAACCGCACAACAAAGTCTTCGGCTTTCCAGAAAAATAGGAAACTTTGTGCTCCGATTTGCGCGGCTTCTCGTCAGGTTTTCTTCAAGAGAATCAGGCCAATAAATGAGGGGAAATGTCAGGAAAAATACAGAAGAAAAAAGAATGAAAAAAGATCGAAAAACGGCGAAGAAACGGCGACCGAAAGGCGGCCAAAAAATGGGCCCAAGGCCCATGGTCGCCGGCCCATGGTCGCCGGCGACCATGCACCCATGGTCGCCGGCGACCATGGAAATTCCGGCGACCCAAAAATTCTCCGGAAGACCCTTTTTCGGGTCCTTTTCGCGTTTCGAGTTGATTGGCCCCTGTGATTTTTCCAAAATCTGATTTTTCGTGCATGAAATCCGTCGATCTTCGTCAACATCACGGATTCGCCGCCGAAATCATTGGATGATCATTAGATGCCTCGAAATCGCCAACCGGCCGACAAAGAAAGCACACTTTCTGCCCGCCCGATCGTGAAATCGACAGGACAGATGTTGCCGGCACTTTGACATTAATCAATGTCTGAAATTGCATCGCCATCCGACATCAAACAACATGTGGATCCACCGGCGGTCATCGCAAGAAGAATTCCAAAAGACGCGGCGCGGCCCGCGACTCTTCGAGCGACTTGGCGACCAATTAATGAGGTTAAATGACCCGTTTTATGACGAGTTAATGCGGTCATTAACTCATTATTTTGGACGGCCCAATCAAAAGCAAGCAAATGGGAGTTACAAGTCAGAGGATTTATGGCATTAAAGCCATGAAACTCCTCCCATGATGGGGATTGAAGGCAATTAAAGGCTCATTATTCTCCATCGGCCAATCAAATTCAAGGAAAAAGGAGTTAGAAAACAAGTAATTTAAAAACTTGTAACTCCTCCCATTATGAGCATTAATGCATTCAATGCTCATAAACCCTCCTAAATGGCTACCAAAGGCCTATAAATAGGAGGGCATTCCAAAGGGAAAAAACCCTGGATCTAGCTCTCGCTCTCCCTCAGAAGAAGACAAAAAATCCAGAAGCCCTGCAACCCTGCTGCAAAGACCACCAAAAGGTGATTGAAGCACCCTTGGGGGGCCACCCCCCCAAGGACCTCCCTTCTTCTACCAACATGGCTAAAACGTGGCTTTTCAACCCGTTTACTTAGCTTTTTATCGGATATAAGACCTTCTCTTGGTCTTTGTCCTTTAAAAATCTGAGGTTAGAAAGCCGAGCCAAGAATCCAAGCATCGTGTTCTCATCTGCATGGACGATGGAGGAGCCCATACATGACTCGCGACCGTCGATCTGAACGTGTCCCCACAATCGAATGAGAAGTCAGATTCCTTTTCTTGATTTCTATTGTACTTTATTTTTCTTTTATAGACAAAAATCACAATTCTTGTCTTTCATAATGGATAAGACTTGTAAATCGCCTTTTACGGCAAAATCGCCTTTCATGGCAACAAATGAAATCGCCTTTCACGGCATTCAAAAAAAAAACCTTTTGTCTCTTTTCTTAAAATATGTGTGCAATAGAAACTAGAAAAAGTTTCATTTCCCCTTTCTACTTGTGAAGGTGGATCTTCGGATCACCATTCCTGAATTCCAAGTAGAAAAGTGAAATTGGCATACCCGTACACAAAAAAAAAAGAAGAAAGATGTTGATACCCTTTATCTTTTTCTTCTCCTCCCCTCCGCTGTACCCCGAAAGACCCGGGACGGAGGCAGCGGGAGAGAGGGAAGAAATCGGGTCCATCATTACAGTACCTGTTCTCACAGAAGGAATTGAACATGAGGCAGAGAAGATGGATGGAGTATATCAAGGATTATGATTTTTCAATCAAATATCATCCGGGGAAGGCAAATGTAGTTGATGATGCTTTGAGCAGGAAATCAGTAGGCATGGCTAATCTCAGTGGCACATGTATCTTTGAGCAATTTGAGGAGTTGAGAATAGACTTGCAGCCACTAGAGAATGGTGTTTTGTTAGCTAACATGTCAGTGTCAGAGCATTCCTTCATTCAGAAGATCAAAGGCAGTCAGTTGCAAGAGCCAGAGTTGGCCAAGATTTCAGAGCAGATAGCAGATCGTCCCGACTTTCACATTGTGGATGGAGTTTTGTACTTCCGTGACCGTCTGTGTGTGCCAAACATTGAAGATTTGAGGAATGATATCATGACCGAAGCTCACAGTACGAGGTATTCTGTGCATCCAGGCAGCACGAAGATGTATCAGAATTTGAAGGGCAGATTTTGGTGGAATAACATGAAGAGAGAGATAGCAACGTTTGTTTCTCGATGTATGGTATGTCAGTTGATTAAAGCAGAGCACCAGAAGCCTCCAGGGTTGTTGCAACCGTTGGAAATTCCGAAATGGAAATGGGAGCATATAACCATGGATTTCATTTCGGGATTACCGAGGACTAGCAGAGGAAATGAAGCTATCTGGGTCATTGTGGACCGTCTCACCAAGTCAGCTCATTTCATTCCGATGAAGACTGGAAAGAAGATGCACATGCTACCATTGGCAGAGTTGTTTGTTAGTGAGATTGTCAGCAGACTTGGTTAGCCAGTTTCCATCACATCTGATAGAGACAGCAGATTCGTCTCAAGATTTTGGAAAACACTGCATGAGTCTATGGGTACAAGATTACAGTTCAGTACAGCTTATCACCCTCAGACAGATGGCCAGTCAGAGAGGACAATTCAGACTCTTGAGGATATGCTCCGTGCTTGTGTGTTAGACTTCAAAACTCGATGGGACGAGACTCTACCTTTGTGTGAGTTCGCGTACAACAACAGCTACCACTCGAGCATTGGAATGGCGCCTTTCGAGGCATTGTATGGCAGAAGGTGTAGGACACCTATGTGTTGGGAAGAGGTTGGTACCCGCAGTTTCCATGGACCAACAATGGTAAGTGAGACCAGTGACAAGGTCAAGCAGATTCAGGCACGTCTGGAAGTAGCCCGGAGTAGACAGAAGAGTTATGCAGATTCTCATAGAAGGGACTTACAGTTCAAAGAAGGAGACAAGGTTTTCTTCAAGGTATCACCTACTAGAGGAACTTTGAGATTTGGGCAGAAAGGCAAGTTGTCAAGGAGATACATTGGACCTTATGATATTGTGAGCAAGATTGGTGAAGTGGCTTATAGGTTAGCCTTACCACCCGAGCTTTTCGGTGTTCACAACGTCTTCCATGTATCTATGTTGAAGAAGTACGTCCCCGATCCTTCACATGTACTCCAGCATGAACCGTTAGAGATCAGAGAAGATGCTACCTATGCCGAGAAGCCTATTCGGATCATCGACTCCAAGGAATAAGAATTGAGGACACGGGCAATTCAGTGGGTAAAGGTACTTTGGGAGAACCATGGACCGGAAGAGGCAACATGGGAATTGCGAGACCAAGTGCAGAAGAAGTACCCACATCTCCTACCCGAGGTAAGTTTTTTGTTTTATTTGGAGGACCAAATATCCTAAGGGGTGGAGGATGTAAGACACCGACCCGAGTGACCTCGATTAGTGCTAATTAAGTTGTGTGTTAGTCTTGATGTGGTTTAGTAGATTTTGGTTTAGTTTCGTTTAGAATAGCTTTGTCATAGCTTTGGGGAATTTTGAGTGCCTTTGGTATTAGTGGGGCCCTTTGGGGGTTCCTTGGTTATGACTTTACGTGTACTTGGGGTTTTATCTTTGTTTTCTTGGTTTGTATTTTATCCCGTTTTGTTTATCTCATTAATACCTTCAACTTTCATGTTGATCCCGTTCCCGTTCGAAATCCCGAAACTTGACTTTTCTAGCTTCAAGGGCAAAACAGTACTTTTACACCAAATCTGTACCAAATTATTGTTATTCTCGAAACCCGTGAAACATTCCAAATTATTGTTATTCCCGAAACCCGTGAAACATATACTTTTTGGAAACTAGATATTTCGACGATCATTTCTTCCCTCTTCGTCGATTTCATCCGAAGTCCCGAAAACCACTATTTCAGCCTTTCAAAGTTCTTAGTGGTGGAGCCCATTTCCATTGGCTACAAGAACCCATCTTCCCTTTTTCTTTTCTCTTTTCCAGCACAGCCACCTTGAGCCTAGGGTTTGCTTGGCTTTTCTCTTCTTCTTCTTGCTTTTCCTTCATCAAACATCACCAAACTTGCACCAACATCTATAAGGATTTCACCATCTTCTTCACAACTTCAAGAGCTTTCCATTGATAACTTTTGTGAAAGAAACCACTATCTTCAATACTTGTTTTGAGCTAATCTTTGCCATTTGAGGACCCTCCAAGTAAGATCTCTCCCTAATCTTCTAGATTAGTGTTCTTCTAGCCTTAGAGAAGCTACATTTTCATTATTGAAAGCTTTCTCTTCTCCTTCATTGTTTTGACCCATTTTAGGGTTTGTTTTGGGGGTTTTTGTAGAGTTTGTGTTCTTAGCTTGCAAGGGTGCTTAGGAGCTTGATTTCCTTTGATTTAAGACCCAAGGCAAGTGGATGAATTGATACTTTTATCTTTAAAATGTTTTGATGAAATGCATTTATGTTTTCACCTAATATTTTGTGATATTAATGGTTGGTTTAGATTTGAAATAAATGCTCATATTGGTTCTTGTTAGCTTGTCAAATCCATGTTTTTGGATTGTTTATCAGGTTTAAGAAAGGAAAAGAAAACGATTGGAAAGTGGAAAGACCCATTGAACTGCTGTAACAGAACCTGGGTTCTGTTACGCAGTTCACGCTGTCGACCGGCCAAGGGGCGCGGTCGACCGGGTACACTGGAACAAGTCCCCTGTGGGACGACCTGCTGCACTGCGGGAACCACTGTTTCGCAGTTCACGCGGTCTACCAGCTAAGGGGCGCGGTCAACTGGCCACACAGAGGTCAGGTTCTCTGGAACCTGACCAAAATACTGTTCACCCATTTTATTTTACAACTCCCAGTCGACCTGGCCCTTGGCCGGTCGACCGAGCCCACTGTGCACTGGGTCGACCGGCCAAGGGCCAGGTCGACCCTCCCAACTGGAAAACCTACTGGAATATGGATTTTTGCCCTATGTTAGATGGGCTTTAAGTAGAACTTAGTGACCCTTTTGTGGACCCGTTTGACTTCTTGTAAGGATGGTTGAACCGACATTCCTCATGGTTAATCCGGTTGTATCGGTACTTAACCTAATTCAATCTTGAACGGTACGGAACAACGGGATATCCTTTCTTTTATCTAAACGCGAAATTGGTTTGTTTAGGTATCGCGAATCCGTTTTCCTTTCGATGACTGAGTAGGTTGTAAGGTACTACTAGATTAATATTGTGCTTAGGATCCCATTTTTATTATGTTTTGTTTATTTAAAATTCGATTAAAGTTTGAATACCTAAGGTGCATAAAGAGCCCGGAATGTTTCCAAACTCAAGGAGTACCAAGTGATCATCACAATCGACATACGGGGTCCTTATTCACTTGATTTATATCGAATCCCGATACTTGTCCCGAATTTGAAGAAATGTGATTTATCATTTCCGAAAACATTGAATTTGCAACTAGAGCTTTTGCTAGCCCCGATATGCACTTCCCGTGTGAAAATAAAATTAGTGCTTTTGAGCACCCCATCCCGCCCGTTCATCTAAGTGCATTACATATGATTTGTACATGTCTTGTTTTACATGATTTGACCTATGAGTCGGCACCACTAAGCTTGGCTTTCCTTGCCGGTTTGATCCACCGACTTGGAGACCCTTTCCCGTCCCACCAGCTGCAGTTTGGATCCCGCTACCCGGTTATTACCGTGGTCTTGTCTAGATACCCGGTTCGCTACCGTGGTCCCGTCCCGTATTATAGTATGTATATGTATATGTTACTTATGTTGCATCTCCTCACTTCGGTGACTGAGACAACATCCCGATATGCTCATATCACTTTGGTGATAGAGGACTTAGCTATGTGTGGTTGCCATCTTGTATGTTTCCCGTTTCCTTAGATACCTTACATGTTTTATATTGCATATGTATTTGAATAAATGATTCTCTCGTTTTATGAAACTATTACTTTGACAGGTTTAAATATTTTCTAAGGTAAATCCTTTATTGTTATGTCTTTTCACCCATTTGCTAAACCGTCGTGTTTGACCCTTTGCTTTGGTACTCAGGTCCCATTGTTGGTCTCCCCGAGGAGGAGCACGAGGAGGCGGTCGGAGAACCGCAACGTCTAGTTGAGTGGCATGCCGATGATGTCGTCTAGACATTCGGTTGCTTGAGCTACTAACCATTCTTTTGGGGAACTTGTTATTTTATTCGTACTGGCCTTTGTTGGCCTCTATTTTTGGGAACAATGTAATTAAACTATATTGTTGTAAACCTTAACTTTCTTTTGGGGTTATAGCTTTTATGATCATTGCTCATTTTGATACTAGTATGAAACATGCGTTAATCTTGTATCTTGGACATGAATGTATGAAATAGATTTGCTACACGCTTCTACACATAAAAGAAATATTCATGTTGATGTGATATCCTCACCGCGGACACCTATGGGATATCGCGGGTACGAGTGGTACTCTTTGGTAGACTCATATACGTTTTGGGTTTAAATTAATACATACATCACAACAAATTAGTCCCGATCCCGGATCAGGCCCGATGACCCGGTCCGAGGTCGCGACACTACCGCGGTCCCGTTCATCTATATATATATATATGTATTCATGAATATCATTAACTCTCCTCACCTTGTGTGACTGAGGTCAACGCCCCGATATTGCTCTCATCACTTTAGTGAGAGATGATTTAGCTTTGTGTGGTTGTCATCTTGCTAGTTTTCTGTTCATTGGTACCTTTACATTTTTACATTACACTTGTGTTTTCGGTTAAATTATGCATCTTATTTCATGAAAAATTATTGTTCAAGCAGGTTTTAATTGCTTTCCAATGTAACTTTTAAATTACTATATTGTTTATGTCTTTTCACCCACCTGCCAGACCGTCGTGTCTGACCTACTATTTTGGTACTCAGGTCCAGACTTCTTCACCCGGACCTGAGTGCATGTGTTGGCTGTGGAGTCATGAGTTTGCAGGTTGCAGTGTCGGCTATGTCATGTAGACATTGCGCTTGACATCGGAGCTACGTCACATGTGGGGTAGTGTTTATTTAACTTGTTACTTGTTTGGCTTCTATTAGCCTTTTTCCCGGGATTGTAATTAATACACATTGATATTTGTGTTAGATTGTATGGACTCAATCCATCAGATGATGTAATAAATTGATTAATTTCTTTATTTATCAATAATATCATGCTTTCCTTTCATGAGATGAATGGTGTTTTACTACTTAATACACATGACCAATATATATGACATAAATGGTTCATGAGATGAACCGGGTCCCATTAGTATATTAGATGTGATATATGTGTATGGATGAGATCCACACACGGGAGACATTTGTCACAAATCTTATACTTAAACATCTTCACAACCGGTGATGAGACTAGGCATCTCATCTGATAAGGTTGCAGCGCTTTGATCACTAAAAGATAGTGTGATTTGTCTCGATCATCAGAATGTAAGATTATGGATCACGGTGCTGGTACATTGGATGTATTGAAGGACCATAAGAAGCACCTTATGGAATACTGTCTCGAGTTTAAGGTTTGCTCTCATAATTCCCTAGCAATAGGCTCTCAATCCTGAGACATTGATGAACTCAAGTTTCTATCTATTCATTTGCTTTGAGTCACCAATGAGTGAGGCCAACTGTAGGTCAATACTTTGGTGTCTTAGGTACGTGGTAGTAGAACTGTGGAAACATCCAATGGTCAAGATGGAATCTATCCATATTATCTCCTTGTGCCAATTAATGGATTTATCATTAGTAAGTGCGCACCCATCTCGATTTAGAGTTAATTGGATGGTACTAATGATCACTGTGATTAATTGGGGCTCAAGGATAATAAGATGTGGATTTAAATTGGTGGGACAGTTTTAGTTCAGTTAATCCATGGATACTGATAGAGGGGCTTAATTGTGGTAATCGGGAAGTTTAGGGTCTTCATTGTAATTTATTCCTAAGACTGGAGTGCAATTGCATTTATATAAGTGGTGTTATTTGTAATTAACTGTGGGCCCAGATTGCACATGAGATGTGGGGTCGCGGTGTCCCAGTTAGAGCCAGCTTTTTATGGAATCCCTAGTGGTCCCCACGCTAGCCCAAGTTATTAGAAAAATACTAATCCTACTAGAACTCTAAGATGAAGGAATTAGGAAGTTACTATTTCTATTTGAAGTGGGACTTCTAATAGTGGTAATAGTAAGGTTACTATTGTCGCGACCCCAAACCGAGGGTCGTGAGGGAGGGGTGATTAAATTTATTTTTATTTCTCCCAAGATCCGCGTGTGTGAGGATCCGCAATCACATCACTCTCTGAATATTTCTGCGGAAGCTTTCGTGGCAATGCGACCCGGAGTCCGTGGACATCATCGGATTCCGCGTCGCATGGGGCCCTTTAGCATAAAGCTATCATTTTATAAATCATATCAGACTGGAATACACCCACATATAAATTACAGAGCTGACGGTAACAGGATATTACATTTCCATACATATTCAAGTTACAATTATCAATGTGTATTAATTACAATCCCAAGAAGGGCTAATAAAAGCCAGACAATACAACTAATATCCACTACCCATTTGTGACGTAACTCCGATGTCAAGCACAATGTCTACAGGACATAGCCGACAAGACAACCTGCAACTCGTGGCTCCACAGCCAACCAAACTCTCAGCTCGGGGCGGGAATCTGAACCTGAGTACCAACATAGTGGGTCAAACACGACGGTTTGGCAAGAGAATGAAAAGATACCACAATATACAATAGATGAAATACCTTGAAAAGCATAGAAATCTGTTTAAACAAGAACTCTAATAAAACCGATAAATCATTTGCTGTAAAACAAGTAAACAAGATAAGACATATGAGGTAACCAAGGAATCGGGAATAACAAGGTGGCAACCACAAGAAGCTAAGTCCTCTATCACTAAAGCGATAGAGCAATAACTAGGCCCTGATCTCAGTCACTCGAGGTGAGGAGAAACAGGGGATCTCATATAGATACATATACATATACAATACTATACATGACCACGGTAGCGAGCCGGGCATCGGGGACCACAGTAGCAATCTGCGGCATCGGGACAAGACCACGGTAATGACCGGGTAGCGGGATCCATACTGCAGCTGGCGGGACAAGAGGGGGATCTCCAAGTCGGTTGATCAGACCAACAGGGTTATCCAAGCCTAGTGGTGCCGACTCATAGGTCAAATACAATCGAGACAATGCAAGCAAATCAAGTACGAATACATAATCAAACGGGCAAGACGGGGGTGCTCAAGGGCACACTGACATATCATGTGGTGCAATGCACTTCAGGTCAAGTAACTGTTTCAAGTGTACAATGATACTTTCGGGAAAACCATTCATGTAATGCAAGGCTTGGAAATAGAGAAATATTGTGAACTATGCTAAATCAGGAAAGACAATGATTTTAAGATCAATTTGAGTGAATAGGGGTCCCGTATGTCGATCATAGATGTGAATTGGTACTCCTTGAGTTTGAAGACATTCCGGGCTCCTTATGCACTTTTACGCTTTTCAAAACTTAACATGAGCTTATGGTTATAACTAGATGTTATGGTAAGAAAATCAAGACTATAAATGGTCCATCCTAAGTATGATGTTAATTCGGAGACACCGAGCAACCTACTCAGTCATCGAAAGGAATAGAATTCGCGATAACCAAGGAAAAAGTCTTGTATTTAGATATAAAGGAGATATCGCGTCATTCCGTCCCGTTCAAGATTGAAATGAAGTGAACATCGATGTCACTCAACCAACCGTGAGGAGCATCGGCTCAAGACGTCCTCACGCATGGTCAAATGAGTCCAAAGAGGGTAGCCAAGGTCCCACCTAAAATCAAGAAAAGAAAGAAAAAAAAAATATAAAAAAAAATCTCAAAATCCACTGGACTCAATCTGAGTCCTACGATCGATCGGACCGAAGGCCCGATCGATCGGCCAAAATTTTCTGAACAGGGTCCGATCGATCGGCCGAAATTTCTACACAGGGCCCGATCGATCGGCTCCAAAACCCATACAGTTAAAGACAGTCCGATCGATCGGTCTGCACGTCCGATCGATCGGACCTGGGCGTGCAGCAGTTCCGGGAACTTGGTTCTTTTCTCCCTTTTTTTTCCTTTCCTTCCAACACATGATTAACCAAGGAAAACTATGAACAAGATGACTTAATTACATGCTTCCAAGACATTAAATGAGGCTATCAAGAGGTTTAAAGATCATTTATTGCAACCATGGAAAATCAATAAAAGAAATCAATGAAAGCATAAAAATCCTTAAATGCTACCAAACCATTTGAAACTTAAAAACATCCAACATTCACTTGCCTCAAGTCTTCAATCAATGATATTAAGCTCTAACAAGTCTTCCAAGAAAATGGTCCAAGCTACAAGGCAAAATCCCCAAATAAAACCCTAAAATGGGTCAAACAATGAAGAAGAAGAGAGAGCTCCTAATAATGAAAATGGAGCTTCTCAAGGACCAAAGGAACATGAATCTAGAAGCTTAGGAAGAGATCTTACCAAATGGTGTTCCAAAGGAGCAATGCAAGCTAGAAGAAGGTCTTGTGGAGGTGGGATTTCTTCAAAAATGGTACCAATAGGAAGCCTTCAAGGTGAGGAAGAGAATGGTGATCTCTATCTTGATGTTGGTGCAAGACTTGGTTGTGTTTGATGATGGCAAAGCAAGAAGAAGAAGAAGAGGAACCAAGCAAAACCCTAGGCTCAGTTATGTGCTGGAAAATGGAGAAGGAAGAAAAGACATGGATTTTTCTTATAACCAATGAGAGTGGGCTCCACCACTTAAGAACCTAAAAAGGCTGAAATAGCGGTTTTCGGGACTTCGGATGAAATCGACGAAGAAGGAAGAAATGATCGTCGAAATATCTAGTTTCCAAAAAGTATATGTTTCACGGGTTTCGGGAATAACAATAATCCGGTACAGATTTGGTGTGAAAAGACTGTTTTGCCCTCAAAGCTAGAAAAGTCAAGTTTCGGGGTTCGGGACGGGAACGGGATCAACATGAAAGTTGAAGCTATCAACAAAACAAGTAAATCAGGATGAAATACAAATCAAGAACAAAAAGACTAAATCGGGAAAAATACAAATCAAGAACAAACAAGTAAATCGAGATAGAATACAAATCAAGAAAACCAAGATAAAATCCCAAGTACACGTCAAGTCATAAACAAGGGACCCCCAAAGGGCCCCATTAATACCCAAGGCACTCCAAATATCCCAAAGCTATAACAAAGCTATTTTAATCCCAACTCAACCAAAAATCCACAAAACACACTTAGAGCTAAACACAGCTCAAAGACACTAATCTGGGCCTCTCGGGTCGGGGTCTCACAACTATTTTGTGTGGAAGTAAGACTTCTATTTCAATTAGTACAAGAGAAGGAGGTTGCTTAATGCTATAAAAGGAGTAACAAAGGAGCTAGGACACACACAATCTTGGAATTCACGCCCAGCCCCCCTTTGTGCAAGAGTTGCACATACTTCTCTTCTTCTTCTAATTCTCTTCTAGTTTCCTTTAGAGCGGCTAGTTGTTTTCTTTAGGAGATCCCACCCATCTCCTTTAGAGAAGAGATCTGGTATGGGTCATAGCGTGGAAGACTAAGAGGTCTTGGAAATCTAAAGTAGTTTTCTTCTTCATTAAAGCACAACCAAGCTGTAAAGGTATAATCTGCTTCTCTATCTATTGTAGATTATTTTACATGTTGTTGCTTGTAAAATTGCTGTACATGATAGATGAGTTTGAGGGATTGCATCCTGGATATAGTTAATGGCCTTATGGGAGTTTGATCCCTGAGTCAAGTGGGTCAAAAGTTTTGAAATCCTATCCCCGAGGCCCACCTATTTCCAACAATTTGTAACTTGAACATATATGAGAATGCAATACCTTGTTACTGTCAGCTCTGTACTTTGTTGTGGTGATTTATTCCAGTCTGATATGGTTCTTAATATGATAGCTTTATGCTAGAGGTTAAATGCAATGCGGAATCCGATGGCCACGGACTCTGGGTCGCAACGCCACCAAAGCTTCCAAAAAATATTCAGAGCGTGTTGGAATTTGTGATGCTCACACATGCGGATCTTGGGAGAAATAATATAATTATCACTTCTTTTCCAATTCGCGTCCATAAGGTCGGACCGCTGCTAGGATCCGGGTTCTGGGGCGTGACAAAGGCTTTGCAAAAACCTACTCTTAGCCTCTGAGACTCGGTCATCAGCTTTTGGAGTGTTCCTCTAGAGGAAAAGACCAAATATTCAAGATCTTACCAACTCCTTTCCAACCAAAACCTGGCCCATGACTGTCAAACCCCAACCCAGGATTAACCCTATAGTGTTTTCTTAGTGTGTGCTTAGTCTTAATCGGGTTTAGTTATCGTGGGTTAGAGTGTGATTAGTTTTAGTCATGGTTATAGCTTTGGGGAGTTTTGAGAACGTTTAGTGTTAACTAGACACACTCAGGAAGGCCTGGGTGTACGTGCAAGCGTGGGAAGATCGTGTTTAGTTTTGTGTTAATCGTGATTTTCATTTCATTTGATTAGTTTTATAGTTATGTACAACTTTCGTGTTTAGCCCGTTTGTGTTCGTAGCCCAGAAACTCAAATTTTGGCCAAAAAGGGTAAAATAGCCTTTTCACACTCAAATCTGGACACAATTTTCGAGATCCCAAAACCATGTTGTGAGACCCCGACCCGAGAGGCCCAGATTAGTGTTTTTGAGCTGTGTTTTAGCTCTAAGTGTGTTTCGTGGTTTTTGGTTTAATTGGGATTAAAATAGCTTTGTTATAACTTTGGGATATTTTGAGTGTCTTGGTTTTAGTGTGGGACCCTTTGGGGGTTCCCTATTTATGGTTTTTCGTGTACTTGAGGTTTTATCTTGGTTTTCTCGATTTGTATTTTATCCCAATTTACTTGTTTTGTTATTGCGTTCAACTTTCATGTTGATCCCGTTCCCGTTCGAAACCCCGAAACTCGACTTTTCTAGCTTCAAGGGCAAAACAGTCTTTTCACACTAAATCTGTACCGGATTATTGTTATTCCCGAAACCCGTGAAACATATACTTTTTGGAAACTAGATATTTCGACGATCATTTCTTCCTTCTTCGTTGATTTCATCCGAAGTCCCGAAAACCACTATTTCAGCCTTTCAAAGTTCTTAAGTGGTGGAGCCCATTTTCATTGATTATAAGAGAACCCATCTCTTCTTTCCCTTCTCCATTTTTCCAGCACAACTGAGCCTAGGGTTTCTTGCACCCTTTTCTTCTTCTTCTTGGCTTCTCCATCATCAAGAGACAACCAATCTTACACCAACATCTAATAGGACTCCATCATCTTCTTCACAACTTCAAGAGCTTCCTATTGGTACCATTTTTGAAGAAATCCCATCTCCACAAGATCCTCTTTTGGCTTGCTTTGCTCATTTGGAGAACCTATTGGTAAAATCTCTCCCTAATCTTCTAGATTCATGTTCTTATGGTCCTTGAGAAGCCCCATTTTCATTCTTGAAAGCTCTCTCATCTTATTGCTTGTTTTGACCCATTTTAGGGTTTGTTTTTGGGGGTTTTTGTAGAGATTTTGTTCTTGGCTTGCAAGTGTGATTAGAGCTGGTTTTTCATTGATTAAAGACCCAAGGCAAGTGGATGATTTGATACTTTTACATTTGAATGAGATTTGATAAAATGCATTATGATTTCATCAAGTATTTTGTGATATTAATGGCTTGTTTAGACTTGAAATAAATGCACATTTGAGAGTCTTGATAGCTTGTTTTATCCAAGTATTAGATTGCTAAACATGTTTGAAAGAATGTAGAAAGGAATGGAAGAAATGGAAAAGGCCACTGCACTGCTGTAACAGAACCTGGGTTCTGTTACGCAGTGTACGCGGTCGACCGGGGACACTGGAACAGACCCCCCTGTTGGGCAACCTGCTGAACTGCGGGGACTGCTGTTCCGCAGTGTACGCGGTCGACCGGCCAAGGGCGCGGTCGACCGGCGACACAGAGGTCAGGCTCCAGACTATTCATCCATTTAATTTTACTACTCCCGGTCGACCTGGCCCATGGCCGGTCGACCGAGCCCCCTTGTGTACGCGGTCGACAGGCCATGGGCCAGGTCAACCGGCCATGGGCCAGGTCGACCGGCCCAACTAGAAAACCGCTGAAAAAGGGATTTTTGCCCTATGATTAGATGGACTTTCAATGGACTTTTGCCTATGATTAGATGGACTTTCAACGGACTTTTTCCCTTTGTTAGATGGACTTTAAATGGACTCTTTCCCTATGATTAGATGGACTTTAAATGGAACCTAGTGAACCTTTTGTGAACCCGTTTGACTTCTTTTGAGGATGGTTGAACCGACATTTCCTCACGGTTAATCCGGTTGTATCGGTACTTAGTCTAATTCAATCTTGAACGGTACGGAACGACGGGATATCCTTTCTTTTATCTAAACGCGAAATTGGTTTGTTTGGGTATCGCGAATCCGTTTTTCCTTTCGATGACTGAGTAGGTTGTAAGGTACTACTAGATTAACGTTGAGCTTAGGATCCCCTCTCTATTATGTTTCGTTTATTTAAAATTCGATTAGGGTTTGAATCCCTAAGGTGCATAAAGAGCCCGGAATGTCTCTAAACTCAAGGAGTACCAAGTGATCAATACAATCGACATACGGGGTCCTTATTCACCTGATTTATATCGAATCCCGATACTTGTCCCGAATTTCTCGAATTATGATTTGTGTTGAAACCCGATAATGACCCGAATTTCTCGAATTATGATTTGTCTTGAATCCCGATAATAGCCCGAATTTCTCGAATTATAATTTGTCTTGAATCCCGATAATAGCCCGAATTTCTCGAATTATGATTTAGCATTCCCGAAAGTATTGAAAGTGTATTTTAGCATTTTTGCTAGCCCGTTTATACATGCCCGAATGAAATGAAATTAGTGTTTTTGAGCACCCCGTCCCGCCCGTTTATTTCAGTGCATTACATATGATTTGTACATGTCTTGTTTTACGTGATTTGACCTATGAGTCGGCACCACTAAGCTTGGCTTTCCTTGCCGGTTTGATCCACCGACTTGGAGACCCTTTCCTGTCCCGCCAGCTGCAGTTTGGATCCCGCTACCCGGTTATTACCGTGGTCTTGTCCCGATGCCGCAGATTGCTACTGTGGTCCCCGATGCCCAGTTCGCTACCGTGGTCATGTCCCGTATTGTATTATATTATGTATATGTTACTTATATTGCATCTCCTCACTTCGGTGACTGAGACAACATCCCGATATGCTCATGTCACTTCGGTGATAGATGACTTAGCTTTTTGTGGTTGCCATCTTGTCTGTTTCCCGTTTCCTTGGATACCGTACATGTTTTATATTGCATATGTATTTGGATAAATGATTCTCTCGTTTTATGAAACTATTGTTTTGACAGGTTTAAATGTTTTCCAAGGTATTTTCCTTATTGTTATGTCTTTTCACCCGTTTGCCAAACCGTCGTGTTTGACCCACTATTTTGGTACTCAGGTTCAGTTTTCCCGCCCCGAGCTGAGAGTTGTTGGCTGTGGAGCCATGAGTTGCAGGTTGTCTTGTCGGCTATGTCCTGTAGACATTGTGCTTGACATCGGAGTTACGTCACACTTGGGTAGTGGATATTAGTTTGTATTGTTCGGCTTTTATTAGCCTTTCTTGAGATTGTAATTAATGCACATTGATACTTGTAACTTGAACATATATAGAAATGTAATATCCTGTTACTGTCCGCTCTGTATTTTATTTATGTTGGTTTATTCCAGTCTGATATGGTTCATAAAACGATGGCTTTATGCTAGGGGTTGTATGCGACGCGGAATCCGACGTTGTCCACGGACTCCGGGTCGCATTGCCACAAAAGCTTCCGCAAAAATATTCAGAGAGTGTTGTGATTTTGGATCCTCACACACGCGGATCTTGGGAGAAATATAATCATCCCTCACCTCCCCAAACTCTCTCGCCCCCTCGGTTGGGATCCGGGTTTGGGGGCGTGACACATGTCAAAAATATACTTTTCGGAAACTAGATATTTCGAGGATCGTTTTATCCTTCTTCGTCGACTTCATTTGAGGCCCGCAAGACCATGTTTTTACTCATGCAAGATTTGCACCTAAGGGACCCACTTGCAAGCACTTAAGCCCTTTTCCCCTCTTTCTCTCTTCATTCCACAAATCCCAGCACTTTTCTTGACCTAGGGCTGAAAAACCCTCTTTTCCTCTTCATCTTCTCTTCTTGAATACATGAGTTAGAGATCTCCACAAGAGATTCTAAAACCATCATCTTCTTCCTCTCATCCCAAGCTTTCCATTGATACCATTTTCTTGAAGTTTCTTGTTGGGGAAGATCTCCATTTCCTTCCTCACTTCTTGTTTGGGCACCTCTAGGTAAGAGCTTCAACCCATCTCTTTAATGGAGTTCTTTTTACTCCTAAAGATCATGTTTTTCTAACTTGTAACACTCATTTCGAAATGGGTTGCTTGGTTGTATTTTTGAGTGAGTTTTTGAATGGGTTTCATGGGATTTTTGTAGTTCTTGGCTTGGCTCTTGAGTAGGAGTACTTGAAGAAGAGTTTTGGTTTTCATTTGGCTAAGGCAAGTAATCTATTTAAGTTGTTGTACATGTGTGTTCATGGACTTGTCATTTGGTATTAATGCTTTGTTTTACTAGACTTTCATGTTGTGATCTTACTTTAGAAAATGCAAGCATGCCAAATAGCTTTCCAAACCTTCAGATTTCATCACTTTTAATTAAGCCTTGCTTTTGTTGAAGTTTGGATTTGTTATGATAAGAATGGGTTTGAAGGATTATGAAATGGATTTCTATGTTAATGACTTGATTTAAGTTTGAAATAAATGCACCATTGTGAGCCTTGATAGCATGTCGTATTCATATATCAAATTTGCTAATCAGGTTGGAAAGAATGTAGAAAAGAAAGGGAAGAATGGATGGATCACTGACTGCAGAAATCAGAGCTGGGTTCTGTTTCCGCAGTTCACGCGGTCGACCGGCCAAGGGACGCTGTCGACCGGGCACACTGGGTTTGGTCCCAGTTGGATGACCTGATGCACTGCGGGAATTACTATTTCCGCAGTTCACGCGGTCGACCGGCCAAGGGGCGCGGTCGACCGGCGACACAGGGTCAGGTTCTCTGGAACCTGACCAAAACACTGTGCACCTATTTTATTTTACAACTGCAGGTCGACTGGGCCTTGGCCGGTCGACCGGGCTCACTGTGTATGTGGTCGACCGGCCAAGGGCCAGGTCGACCGGCCCAACTTGAATTTCCCCCTTTTGAGAGGATTTTTGCCCATTTGCATATTCTTTAAAAATTTGAAAACTAGGCTATATTAAGGACTTTAACTTGACATTGTGTGAATGGAACTCCATGATATGTACCAACTTCGGGGACACGAATCCTTGTATTTTAATAATAGAGTTCCAATCACATAAGGGTCAATGAATAGCCTAAGCATGTACTTGATGAAATTATCGTGTTTTGAACGTTGATTTAATACCGCAAGTCATATCGTGTACTCGCTCTGAAGCCAAGTATTTAAGCTCGTTCTAAGATGTGTTTCAAGTATTAAATGGGGATCACTTTTTAAGTTGTGAGCATATATATTATGCATTTTGCTAGTCGTGCCTCGTCTCGCTGTGACAAGTGATTTCCCCTTTTATTTTCGATATGTTTGAATCGTGTTTTGCGTGATTTGTGCATTCATGGACTCAAGTGAACACCACAGAGCTTGGACTGCCCTTTCAGTCTGATCCACTGTCTGGGGGTCCTTAAACATGTGAACTAACTGCAGATTAGTCATGTATCTATTACACATCGTGCGTGTCCGGTTCCGCAGCCTGAATCCCGTATTTGTGGGAATCGTGTCATGTTATACTATGTATATTCGTGCTTGTCGTGTGTGCTTACTCTTTTCATTACAAATGATAGAGAAAGGATGGGCTCTTGGTGGATTTACGATTCATGATATATATGTTATGCATTCATGCTAGTTCGTCTCTGATTTAGAAAAGTGTTCTGTAAGTATTTGTTTTACGTTCAGTAAGGTATTTCTTTATGTTCTCGATTAAATATTGTTTTCCATGCTCTAGCTTAAAATGATTTCTTGCCAAACCGTCGTGTTTGATGCTTGTATTTTGGTGACCAGGTGCAGGAGGTTATCCCCTTGAGGAGGAGTGCCAGGAGGAGGCTGTTGAGCCTACCTTAGCTCGAGAGTGGCAACCCGACGACGTCATCTAGATGTCGGGACGGGTAATGAGTACCGATGGATCACCTTTTTGGGCTTTATATTACTTTTGGTATTGTATTGGCCTTTGTTGGCCTCTTATTTTGGGGATTGTAATAACTTAACATACTTTGTTAACTTTGTAACTTGAATTATTATGGAAATGCCTTGTTATGTCTCCATTCTGATATTTTAGTTTCGATGACATTGATGTTCTTATTCCGTCATGATGTATTAAGATGTGATTTGCCAAGCGCTTCCGCATACTTGATCGTGTGAGTTGATTGTTCCTTGTGTTTTTCGGAACCCTCACTGCGGGAACCTGTGGGAGGTTTAATCATCTTACATCTCATCAGTCGCGGCGAGGCCCGGGCACTCGGTTCGGGGTCGCAACAATGACTTTTGGCCATTTCTTTCATTTTCTCACTTAAAATAGTTTGGGCTGTCCATGACTTCAAGGTGTTGTTGTGCATGTCCTCTTAGGCATCACTCTGGTTTTTCATAAACAAGGATTCAAAATGATACAACCTTAGACACCATGTGATAAAAAAACAAGTAACTCCCTTGGATTGAATAAAGCAATCACTGAAAAATAAGCGATGGATTTCAAAGATTATTGTTAGGTCAAAATTAATTCCCACCCATCAAGATACTTGGTGAAACCTTCCCAAATTTAGTGACAGAGGCATAAAACACAAAATCGATCTGCTTCTAGGTAAAGTGTGAGATGGAATAAACTTCTCTGTGAATTGGTCCTTGAAGTTTTCCCATGATTGATCATCAGGAATAGCGCGAAAAGGTGTCCTTGATACAATATTGAAGAACATGTAAGCCATGAGGGACACTTGTTGTAGAACATATAAGTCCGATAGATTGAATGATCTCAAAGATGTTCTTTTTATGCGCGAACCATTCATTTGCATCTAAGAAGCCCTCTTTTTACCGTAGAACTCCTTGGTGCCTCTTTTAAGTAACTTCTCGAAAAGAGAATTAGTATCAATATCTCTTGGCGCTATGATTACCTGAGACACTTGCACAGGTTATGCTTGCCTTTGCAATAATTGTGTAAACAGGGTTTGGAGCTCGGCATGTGTTGCATCGCAGCGATTTTGGTTCTCAATATTGGCCTATTGTTGAGGAGCTAGAGCTTGGAGAAGTTGGTTGAAACGCTTCTCGATAACATAAGCATTGGCATTAGGATAAACACCGTCAACTTTTGGTGACTTAGAGCGTCGTTGCTAGTTGATGGGAAATGATTCATCGGTGCCTTCTTAGGAGGCATGGTTCTGAAAAGAAGTGGGGTACAATGAAGACAATATCCAATTATAACATAGAGTTAATTACGCTACACGTTCGAATCCTATCAAGTCCTCACCATGTTCCTTGAGTTGCTAAGGCATTGGCTTTATTGCTAGAAACTTGTCTCACTCTGATACTCATCTGTCATGACCCGAAATATGTAACTCCAGTTTCGGACCACGACTGTGAGGAACTGGGTTAATCGCACACTGTTTGGCGGAGCCCTGCGTAATTGACCCTTGTCCCCATTATGTGTGTGTGTGTGTGTGTGTGTATATATATATTAATTGCATCACGAAAATGAAACAACGTAGAACGTCATATCAAAGTAAAGCTCAAATTCCAAAAGATAGCATTCCCATTGATATAAAAGTTGTTAATTCAAAAGTATGTTATGTACAACCTAAAAGAAAAGGCCTACAAAGATATGACCATACAAAAGTACAAAAGAAATAAAATAAACCCGAAATATGTGGTCTTGATCTTTAGCACTAGTATGATGCTCTATAGTACATTGTTTGCGCTCCATTCAACTAGACCCTATGACGACTCCTCAACCACCTCCTCTTCCTAGACATATTGTCACACCCTTACCCTATGTTTGGGAAGGTTGGGAAATGGGGGGGAGGGAAAAAAAGTGGGGAAAGCGGGGGGGAAATTTTCGTGGAGGGTGTTTGGGAAAGGGGGGGAGGGAAAATGGGGGGATGGGGTGGGGGGAAAATAGGTACAAAAATTTCCCCCCCAGAAATGGGGTGGAAAATGGGGAGAGGAGGGAGAAAATGGGTAAAATTACCACATTGCCCTTTATACTTTAAAAGATAATTTTAAAGTTTTTACAAAAGTAAGGACAAAATGGTAATTTTCTCTCTATCTCACAAACAAACAAAACCATACTTTTTCACTTTTCTTTCAACTTTTTGACTTCCCAAACAAGAGGAGGTAAAATTAATTTTCCCTCCCCTCCCCTCCCCTCCCCTCCCCTTTATTTTCCTCCCCTCCCCTTCATTTTCCCAAACGGACCCTTAGAACGGACTGTCTGGAACAATCTCATATCATCCTAGTAACCTCACATTGGGGTGTGTTATGGCAGAAAAAGTAAGGGCCAATTTAAATTTCTCCCCAAAGTCGGTTGTTTTCCATAGGGTTTCGTGATATGAGATCCAATAGATATTTCAAAAAGTCTATTTGTCCAGAATTCTGGACAGAATTCTGGACAAACAGCAGGGCTCTAGATATTTTGACTGCCAGACCAAATTTCAAATTGCAGAAACTTGTGTAAACCAATCATCACAAAAGATAATAATGAGACAAATATCAGAGAGTACACAACATTTTCAAAATAACATTAACACTGAAGTTGTTAAAATAAAAAAAAAACATTTTAATTAATTACATCAACCCAAAATAAACCAAGGCCATAAAATAGAAAGGCTTGGATAAACACATGCTTACAATTACATGTAAGCAAACATGCAAACCGCTTGACTATATCCTCAACTTGCTATTTGGTTATAACCGTAGCAAGGAGTCAAACAATCATGAGTCCAACTTTTACCTCAATTGAAGTTGTTCCCACAATTAGATTGGCCTTCAGAAAAAAATAGAGTTGATTAACACTATGTTAGAAACTCATTATTACATTTTTCATTTTCCAAGAATTCACCCAATAGGAGAACCAAACTTCGGTTAGGATAAAGTTTGAGGAACACCATATAATTTAGAGGGTGTTTGTTTTGAGCCGATCAGATTTCACTTGAGTGGGACCGAGAACATCCAAATTCTAATCCAATAGTGTGGATTATGGGCTAATTACTTTATGCAGGCTCCAACAAAAAACAAAACAAAAAAAAAAAACCAATTCCACCAACCGCTCTCCTTCCGCACTAACAAAGTGGGTCGCGTAAAATGAAGGACCGTACGAAAATGTCTCACTCGTGATTTGAACACATCAAAAGGCGAAAAAGTGGTGGGCATGTACATGCAGCAAGGACAAGATTGACGTCTCCCTTCTCCGTTCTCCCTTCTCCGTTCTCCCTTCATTTCTGCTGGAAGTCGCCAGACGCGTCTCCCCGTCCAGTTCCTCAAATGGCGGCAACCGCGTCACGTGTCACCCTCGCCAGAGACCCTGCCCTCTCACGTGACATCCAAACCCTGGCAAAACCCCCACCCCATCTCCTCCGTCTATCCAAGCACCATAGCAACAAGAATTGGAATCTCAAATCCGAGCTCAGAAGCTTCGAGAGATCTCATCAATGGAGTCTCGAGACTGATCGCCTCCATCTCACCCACAACTCATCTTCATCTCCAATGTCGGCTTCAGCGACAATGGATTCAGCTTCCAAGGGCTCGAAGAAGATCTGCCTCTTCTACTGCGCAGAGACAAAGGCGCTTGCCGACCTAGTCGCAGCCGAGTCTGACGCGATCGAGCTTCGGAACATCAATTGGGGGTAGGAAACCCATTTAATTATCTTCTTTGATCGCGAATTCCAGAGACCCATTTTTTTTTTAGTTTCGTCCTTGTTTCTTTCCAAATTTAGAAATTAACTGTGGTGGTGTCTGAATTGGGGAGCTTTTCTTTGTAGAATTAGGGTTAGGTTTTCCCTTCTTCTATTCCAAAAACTATATGACTTTTTTTAGACTCTTCCTCTTATTATTTTTTTTTTTCCATTCTTTTCTGTTTCAGCCTTGAATTTGACCGAATTTTTTAATGGAAAACAAGTTGCAATGGGTTTTTTTTACTCTTTAAAGAAAAAAAAAAAATTTAAATCATCAAAGTTACATGGTTAGGAGGTTCTATTGATTGTCAAAATTAATTTAAGTGTTCATGAAGAAAAAAGAGAATAAAATAAAATAAAAAAAGAATGTGGGATGGAACCCATATGCAGAGTCGAATGCTCGAGTCATATTCATGTTTTTTTTTATATTTTTTTCTCAAAAACCTCCCTAAAATCCTATATATTATTTGGTGGTTGACCTCTTAAAAATAGAAGCATTAATCGTTAGAATCATAAGATTTCATAAAACAAGTGTCGAATTTTAAATCACACTCGAACCCTAAGATTCACCTATAATTAAGATTCATTGCTTACATACTAATATTTTCCTTAAAATTTGATTAGAGTTGTAAGATTGGGGATACAAATCCTAGGATTATAATTATAGTTGTCAATTCCATTCTGTTTCGGCTGCTGGAAAATGTCGGATTTGGCTTGTTTATAAAGTTTCCGATTAGAATTTCTGGTAGTTCCAATAGTTTGGGCCAATTCTGGCCGGAAATAGGTTCTGGAGGGAACGATAGAGATAAGCCAATTCTGGCTGGATTTGTTGCTTTTTTTCATTTTTCTTCTCTTTTTTAGATAAACTTTCAGTTACTCCTCAATTACCCATCTATAAATAAGGTCTTCTCCTATAGAGTAGTTTCTGACTTTACTACTAGTTTGCTTAGCATGCTAGATAAGGTTTATTTATCATTTTGTAGAGAAAAGGGTTTGGAAGCTGGATTTTAAAGGTAAATTCTTGATTAGGTCTTTTTTTTTCTTTAATACTTTGGCAGATAATTCTGTCAGAGGGGATGGTTGGCAAAGCTTTTGGGTTCATTCAGTTCCTCCAGGAGTTTTGGCTTTTTGTTGGATTGCTAGATGGCACAAAATTTGGACTATTGACAAGTTATGTCGTTGTAATCATGTATTAGTCAATGGTGTTCTATGTGTTTATAGGATGAGGAATCGGTCCATCATTTGTTGATTCATTGTCCTTTTGTTTATAGACAGTGGATTGCAATCTTGAATATGTTTGGTTTGTAGTGGGTCATGCCTAGAATAGTGCATGATCTTTTTTTTTTCAATGATGTTTGTGTTGTTATTATGTTTGTGGCAGAATTTTATGAAAGCTTATGTTATATGCTACCCTTTGAAAGCTTTGGTTGGAAAGGAACAATATAGATTGTTCAGGAATAAAAGCTATTATGTGGGTGAGGTTGTTCAATCCATTGTTTGGTCTGTGTTGGAATGGGTGAGAAATAGAAAGGAGTTTCAAGGTATTGATCTAAATGATCTCCATAGATCTTGGGTGTCAATTTTGAATGGAGGTTGGCGTGTTAAATTTGTGACTAGAGTTTGTTGGATGGCTCCTCCTATATGGGTATTCTAAGGCTCAATTTTGATGAAAGTTTTATTCACTCAATCAAAAGGCGTGGAATTGGTAGTGTTATTAAAGATTGGTTTAGCACAATTGTTCAGAGTTTTCAGGGCCTTTTGATTCAATGGATGCTAATGAAGTTGAAGTTTTTGCTCTTTCGGTGGGTTGCCATGAGTTGTGGAGAACGGGCTGTTTTAATTCTATTCTTGAAGGTGATTCCTTTTCTGCTATTCAGTGGGGTTCCAGTAACTCTTCTTGTCCTTGGTGGTTGGCAGATTGGGTTGAAGGATTGTAGGACATTTTGCGTTAGCTGGGGGCCTCTTTTAATCATATTTTACGAGATGCTAACATGCTCTTGCTAGGGAAGTGTTCTTTTGTGATTTAATAAACTTTACTGTTATAAAAAAAAGGTCTTCTCCTCATATTACAGGAGAAAACCCTAACATTGAGAGGAAGAAGAAGAAGCGACACAGTGGACTGCTGAAGCATAAAAAAAAAAAAAAAAAAAAAAAAAAGGGAGAACAAGAAAGAAAAAAGAAGAGCAGTGGTATACCTTCATGAGTGGGGTAGAGCAGCACCAGCCGAACACCTCTAGACTAACCTGCCTCTAGCAGCTTCGACATTCCCACGATAGGTGTTTCTTATTTTCCCCATTAGATCTCCAATCTCCCTCCCTCTCTCTCTCTCTCTCTCTTCACAACCCACAACACCCCCCCCCCCCCCCCCCTCTCTCTTTTCTTCCTTTCATAGTCCACTCTTTTTCTCTCGTCTGCTCTCAGCAAAGAGACTTTACCCTTTTTAGTGCTCTCTTTCTCTCTTGCGCGACAGTTGTAGCTATCTATGAGTTTATTTTTTGGTTTTTTAAATGTTTCTCTCCTCCACTGCTTTTGTTTATTTATTTATTTATTTTATTTTATTTTTTTTTTTTTTATTTTTTATTTTTTTAATGCTCTTGCATATAGGTGCTTTTAATGTTCTTTGTTAACGATGTTTCTCTCCATAGCTGATTTTTTTTTTCAAGTTCTCTTTAGGTTCATTTATTTGATTATATTTTTTGATGAATGCCCCAACACGGAATGTAAGTAGTGGAGTAGCATCTACGACGGCTACTGCTCCTGCTCCTACTAAGTTTGATGATCTTGCTTGGAATTATGTAACCTTGGTGCTTGGAAAAAAAAATCAAATAATATGCATGTATTGTAAAAAATGCATCAATGGAGGGGGAATTAAAATTTAAATAGCATCTAGCTGGAATAGAAGGAAACATTGCACCACCTCGAAATGTTGACTCGTGTGAAATGGCAAATGGAGAAAATAGTAAATGAGAGAAAGTGATGCAGGACAATATGAGACCTAGCCTACTATGGAATTATGAGATCAATTTAAGAATTATTAATCCAATTAAATTATAGGGGAATTTACGGGAAAACTCCCCGTATGTGGACATTGCACGAAAAGGTGCCTCATAGTTCCGGCAGCACAAACGGGGTCCATCAGTCCCTGTTGCCTTTTTTGTTTTTTTTTTTTGAAAAATGGAATGAGCGACGCTAGTGTCGTTCCCCATCTCTTCTTCGTCAAGATCCTTCGTTCTTCTCCATTCACGGTAGGTGGCGGGTGACAGAGGACAACAACCAAACCTAAATAAAAAGAATCACACTACTTTTACGCATGCAACCAAATCACATCTAAAAGGGTGGCTGTTGCGGGAATCAAGTGCCCGTCATGAAGCTTCCTCGGCTCCAAAACCCACCTTCCCCAGTTTCATGACTTCTTTTATTTCTCTTCCCTTTCTCTCTCAGTCACAGCAAAAGACCTTGGTGGCTCCAGGTATGGCCCCTCTCTCTCTGGGCCTCTCCTTATCTCACTCTCAAATCTCCCTGTTTCTGTCGCCCCCCTCTCCCCTCTCTCCTCCCCTTTTCCCCTCTCTCTCTCTAGCACTCCACACAACTTGACTGCCTTTTGGTCTCAGTAAATGTTATATATATTAAGTGAAAAGTGATTAATCTTGAACTCTTCCAGTCATCCACTTGCCTCAACTGAGGGAATCATATCAAAACGCTCTGCCTTTTGCTTTGTTACTTGGAATGTTTCAACTTTCAAGACTCGTAGGTTTTTAAGTGTTTCAGTCAAGGAAAACCCAACTGAGATGCCCATATCTATACATTTATGGACCAGTGGCAAGTGGGTGGTAAAGGAGGAGATAAGGGTGAGGAAGAAGAGTCAGGTAGTGGAGAGATATATATTCAAAGTTGCCCCACATATTGGGAAATGTCAATGCCCACATCAAAACACCCACCCACTTTGCATTGTTTGAAAAGACGAGAAGTACACAATTTTTGGACGAGAAACAGTGGGGGAGTGACGCTAGCGTCGCCACGATTAGAGTCGAGCGACACTAGCGTTATCACTCCTCTCACGTTAAAAAAGAAATGAAAATCGGTTGATGGGCCCTTTTTCGTGCTGCCCGGGCTAGGAGGGACCTTTTCGTGCAATGGCCACTTACCGGGAATTTTTCCGTAAAATCCTCTAAATTATAAATCATGCCACTCGCACACAATTTAGCATTGAGAATTTGGTGGAAAATTTCCTTAAAAAAAAGGATTTGGTGGAAAATTATGTTATGATCCGAGGCATTATCACAAGTCCCGCAATGATGGTCCCTTAAGTGAAGAGGTAGTTGTCTAATGGAATGTAGAACTTTTGCTTGCTCAGGGCTTGTTTCTTTACTAGAATTCATGGAATTCCTGTCTGGAGAATTTTGAAATTCTCCAGCATAGTGGAATTCCTGAATGCTCCTTTGTACTTGAGCATCCAGAAATTCCATCAAAAAGCAAAGGAACTGTCATTAAAGAATTCCGAAGGTCATTTGAAACCTTTTAGGTAGCTAGAATTTTAGAATTCTCTTAGAGAAGCATGAAATTTACAAATGCTACGGGACAAGATGTCACATCATGTCCAAAAAACCCCAACATGACAAATTCTTGTCAGAAATTCTAGTAACAAACAGGCCCTTCGGGATGAGCCGACTCACGCAGATTAGCTGCTCTCTCTTAATGATTTGAAATAAAGTCTTGTCTCAATTGGGTGCAGTTTTCAAAATATAAGATGAGATAAAAATTGTAAAGTTCAGATCTGAAAATAATATCCCACAACAATATCAAGGTTCAAAATAAATTTCAGATTTAAGGAATTTTGTTAATTTAAAGTTTATGAAGTGAAAGTAGTGGAAAACTAACATAATAAAGTGTCTACATGGTTCGGCCAAGGCTGTTTGTGGAGATGGATGGTTCGGCTGGGCTGGTTTGGGGCCTAGATAGGTTCAGCTGGGTTATGGATGCAATGGATGGCCAGCTGATGGGTTTTGATGATATATGCTAAGGGTTTGAAGGGATTGGATGGGTCAGTTGAAGTGAAAGAGGGGATTTGGGTAGGTAGATGGATGGTGGAAGTTTTGGGTTGCTTGGATCTAAGGATTTGATGAGGATGATGATCGATTTTGAATTTTGATGGCTGGTGGTTGATGGAGAAGGTTGGATCTAGGGTTTCAATGAAAAAAAAAAACCCGAAGGAAAGAAATTAATGAAAGAGATAAAGGAAAATACTTCTTGTTGGCTTCACACCAAACTCTATTCACTGGAGTAAAAAAGATCTTGATGAGCACTTGAAGAAGAACTCGATGGAGAACAAAGTCAATGTCATTTTCATTAACCATCATGAAAGAAACATTACGAAGTGTCATATATAATATAAAACCCTAAACACTAATGACATCATCACAAAGTAATAAATAAAAGAAGCAAATAGAAAAAAGGAGGGAGGTTTCTGCATGGGATGTTGTGCGCAAGGGATGTGTGCACGTCTCCCAAAGCACTCTCAGTTTAAGTTATGGGGCCCCTCTTGATTTATTTTTTTATTTTCCTACAATGTGGCATTTCCCAATGTGGCGCCTTTAATGCGATCACTCACATGGGGCCTTCAGTCCATCGGCTACTTGATCGGAAGAGATCTAACCATTGATTGTTGTTAGAATAACAATCCAACAATGGATTTTTGCTGTTGTGGGTGTGAGATTATCCAGAACTAACCAGAAGCATATAAGAAGCTAACCAGAAGCATACAAGTGAGAGAAGTATTGCAAGAGAATTGCTTATAATTGTATTGACTGACGATCCATATATAACACAGTATGGAGAGATTAGTGGATCTAATTACATGATTACAGGTATAGATAAGGAAGCTAGTATCTATCTAGTATCTATTTGACAACTCATATAATCTTTAGATTTGTAGGCTGACCCAATACATGAGTTAAGGGCTGACCCATTAGGTCTAGCTGACCTGCTGACCTATTTCTTTACACCCCCTCTCAAGCTGAGGATGGGAGAATGTGACCATCGAGAGCTTGGAAACTAGCTCCGAAAAACGAGATGTGGAGAGGCTTTTGGTGAAAAAATCTGCAACTTGAGCAGCTGATGAAATCTGGAAGAGCTTTATAGTACCACTCCGAACATGTTGACGTATGAAATGACAGTCAACCTCAAGATGTTTAGATCGTTCATGGAAGACATCATTTGTTGCCAGTTTCCGTGCACTTTCACTGTCGGTAAAGAGAGGGGTAGATTTAGGAACTAGAACTCCTAAATCTCGAAGCAACCAGCGAAGCCAAATAATTTCAGTAGTAGTGTGAGATACAGCACGATATTCAGCTTCAGTGGATGATCGGGAGACAACCTCCTGTTTCTTGCTCTTCCAAGAGATGAGAGAGGAGCCAAGAAAAATAGAGAATCCTGTTGTAGAGCGCCGATCATTGACATCTCCTGCCCAGTCAGAATCTGAATAGCCATACAGAGTAAGATTCTGACTGGAGGAAAGAAGGAGGGCGCGGTTGGAACTGCCTTGTAAGTATCGCAGGATGCGTAGTACAGCAGCCCAGTGAATATGAGTGGGTTGTGCAACAAATTGGCTTACCACATGTACCGCATATGCAATGTCTGGTCTGGTGATGGTAAGATAAACCAAGCTGCCGACCACTTCACGATAACGAGTGGGATCAGAAAGTAGATCTCCATCAGTAGTGCGAAGCTTCAGATTATGTTCAATTGGAGTAGAGACAGGCTTAAGATCTGTGAGTCCAGCTCGTTGAAGAACTTCATTGCAGTATTTCGTTTGGGACAAAAGATATCCTTTGGTAGAGTAGGCAACTTCAATGCCCAGAAAGTACCGCAGATGGCCCAAATCTTTCATCTCAAACTGTCGATGAAGAAAACTCTTCAAGGAGTAATAATCATATCATCGACATAGAGTAACAGGAAAACACATCCAGATCGCGAGTAGCGAGTAAAGAAAGCAGAGTCATGAGCACTCTGAGAAAAACCAAAACTGATAATACTGGTGCTAAACTGTTCAAACCAAGCACGAGGGGCTTGTTTGAGTCCATATAAAGCGCGTTTGAGACGACACACATAATGAGGAGGTCGCACAACGCCTGGAGGAGGATGCATATAGATTTCTTCGTGAAGGAATCCATTCAAAAATGCATTCTTGACATCAAGCTGATAGAGGGGCCAATGTCTAACAGCGGCAACAGAGATAAAAGTACGGACAGTTGTCATTTTAGCAACCGGAGCAAAAGTCTCCTCATAATCTACCCCATATTCTTGTGTGTAGCCTTTTGCAACCAAGCGAGCCTTATAACGATCAACAGAACCATCAGATTTGGTCTTGATCTTAAATATCCATTTGCAGCCGATAGCTCGTTTCCCAGAGGGAAGAGGAACAAGGTCCCATGTGTGAGTTTTCTGTAGAGCTGCAAGTTCTTCGGCAATGGTAGATCTCCAGTGCGGATGAGTAATGGCCTCCTTATAGGATTGTGGTTCTGCCAAAGTATGAATTGCTGCAAGGAAGGACTTATATGATGGAGAAAAATGATCAGTACAAACAAAGCCAAAACGGGATGGAGGAATTCTAGTGCGCAAGGGGTACCTTCGAGTTTGAGGAGGATCCTGCACATCTGGAGCAGAGGAGAGAGGCCCATGGTCAGAAGTAGAAGGTGGGGCTGCAGATTCCGAAGAAACAGACGGAGGTTTGGGCCGACGATGATATACCTGCAGGGGTGGAGGAGAAGGGGTATCGGAGGGAAACAGGTCTGGAAAGGGATCAAGAGGGTAGACTGTAGGTTGCTCAAGAGAAGAAGATTGTGTAGGTAATGTATAGAAAGGTATATGTTCCAAGAAGGTGACATTACGAGAGACCCGTAACCTATTGGTTTTAGGATCATAGCATCGATAGCCTTTTTGTTCGATGCCATACCCTAAAAAGACACATACAGTGGATTTTGGGGAAAGTTTGGTTCGCTCATTATCATGCAACAGAACAAAACAGGTGCAGCCAAAAACTTTGACATAGGACAAGTCAGGTTTACAAGAGAACAATTTCTCATAGGGAGATGTGCCAGATAAAACAGAGGATGGTGTTCTGTTAATCAGATAAATTGCAGTCAGGACTGCTTCCCCCCAGAATTGCAGAGGAACATGTGAGGAATAAATCAAGGATCTAGCAGTTTCTAGGATATGTCTGTGTTTCCGTTCTGCTACACCATTCTGCTGTGGTGTGGCAGGACAGGATAATTGAGCTAGAGTCCCTTGACTGGTCAGGTAAGAACGAAATTTATGGGACATGTATTCTCCCCCGGAGTCGGACCTGAATATTTTAATCCGCTTGTTAAATTGAGTGGAAATCATGGTGGAGAAAGCAGTGTAGATAGTGTATAACTCAGAACGATGTTTCATTAAATACAACCATGTATATCTAGTGAAATCATCAATAAACAACACATAATAAATGGAACCACCTTTAGTTGGCTGAGAGGCGGGTCCCCAGACATCAGAATGCACCAAATCAAAAGGAGCATTAGTAACAGAAGTGCTTTTATTATAAGGAAATGCATGTTGTTTTCCAAATTGGCAGCCAAAACAAGTAGAAATGTCTGATACAGAAATGTTTCCAAATACACCACTAGTAAATAAAATCTTCATTTTATTTAAAGATAAATGGCCTAGACGAGAGTGCCAAAGGGCAAAGGGTGATGTAGATGAAACGAGTGCGGCAGGGGATATGCAGGATGTTGGAACATGCAGCGAGCGGAGATAGTAAAGTCCTCCTGACCTAAGGCCGGTCCCAATCTGTCTCCCGGTGCGCGGATCCTGCACAGAACAGCCAGTAGAAGAAAATGAGACAAGAAATCCAGAAGAAGTCAATTGACTAACAGAGATTAAGTTGATAGACAGGTGAGGAACACCCAAAACATTAGGGAGAGAGATCAACTTATTTGAAATGGAGCCAATAAGAGAGACTGTTAGGGGAGTGGCATCAGCTGTATGGATGGTGAGAGAGCTAGCAGGGGTATAACAATTATGAAGTTTGGAAACATCATTTGTCATATGATAGGATGCACCAGAATCAAAAATCCATGTAGTATCAAGAGTACCTGACGGACCGGAAATGGTCATGGCAGAACCAGAGGCTGAGGGGGCAGTGGCCATCTGAGAAGCAGAACCAGTGGAAGAAGCCAGAAATAACTGTTGCATGCGCTCATCAACCATAGCCTGAATCTGAGATGCAAGATCCATTTGTGGAGGCACAAAACTATCATCTTCAGTAACATTGGCCGCATAGGGTCGCTGTGGATAAGATTGCATGGGACCACGATTGTGCTGTTGACCAGAGTTTTTGGTCTTATTGGTTGGCCTTTGAGGTCTGGTTGGGCAGTCCCGTTTCCAGTGTCCTTTCTTTTTACAATAATTGCAAAAATCATTGGTACCAGATGGAAAAGAGCGATCATGCTGTGGGGTACTAACATTTGCTGATAGTACATGTGTGGGCTCCACATGTTTCTTCCTTGTAAGAGAAAGCTGAGTTTGTTCTTCGGCCAGAAGTTCTGAGGGTGCCGTATCAACGAAAGGCAATGGTGACCGATGTAATAACTGACCACGAACATGTTCAAAATCAGGGCGGAGGGCCATAAGGAACTGAACCAGGCGAGTCTGCTGCTATAGACTTCAAAGGTGTGAGCATCATCAGTTGTTTTAAAAGTAGATTCCAGTAGAGCCAATTGGTCCCATAATGCAGTCATTTTGATGAAGAAATCATGAATGGAGTCATTTCCTTGGTCTGCAGTTTTGATGTCCCATTCTAACTGATACCGGCGAGCAGCATGAGATTGAGTATACAATCTGGCTAAGTAATCCCAAGCATCCTTAGGATAATTGAATTTAGCTAATTGGTTCCCAATAGATGGGCGGACCGAATTGGCAATCCAAGAATTGATTTTTCCGACGGAAGCTTCCCATTCCTCAAAAGTAGCATCCTTACTGTCTGGTGTAGGGATCTGTTGAGCAACATATTTCCACAGTTTTTGACCTTTGAGGAAATTTTGCATTAGATGGGACCAATAGGGATAATTGGTTCCATCAAGTTGGACACTAATACCCGATGGAGTTCGATCAGCAGACATCAGACCAAACCAGATTGCTTACTTAAGGATCAGATAGGAGATCCCAGTTACAGAGTTCAAATCTCAATCACAGATTTCAAATCAGAATTGAAATCCAGCCACAATAACTAAACAGATCTGGAAAAACTTCCAATAAAAAGGTCCAGGTCACTTGAAAATGAGCACATATGAGTGCTATGGGCCCCACTAGATGATCAGATGATAGATCAGAGTCACAGGGAGCAAGGTGATAAAAAAGCTCCAAAAAGATGGTGCAGGCAACCTTGATTCTTGACACAGATCTGATCTGTGGGCCCCACTGGATGATCAGGGGAATGATCAGATCACACAGTGATCTCAACCTCAAAAGTCTGAAAATCCTCCAAGTGGAATAGAGAAGAAAACTTGAAAAACCAGAGTTTTGAACGATCTTGATGAAAACTATTTACACAAAGGAGACAAGTACAGATTGGAGAGAATGGCCTACCTCAGATGATCAGAAATCTCGAAAAAATGTGCAGAACTCCTAGGATAAATGGACGACCAGAATGGGAAGAATTCTCTGATGTAGAAAGATCATCAATAGATGGGCCACCTTTGATCACAGTAGTGCAGTGCTTCTCATAGCCGAATACAGTATTCTCCTATCAGTTGACCAGGGCTCTTTTTATGCTTGAATGAACAGATCGATGGGCTCTGATACCATGTGAGATTATCCAGAACTAACCAGAAGCATATAAGAAGCTAACCAGAAGCATACAAGTGAGAGAAGTATTGCAAGAGAATTGCTTATAATTGTATTGACTGACGATCCATATATAACACAGTATGGAGAGATTAGTGGATCTAATTACATGATTACAGGTATAGATAAGGAAGCTAGTATCTATCTAGTATCTATTTGACAACTCATATAATCTTTAGATTTGTAGGCTGACCCAATACATGAGTTAAGGGCTGACCCATTAGGTCTAGCTGACCTGCTGACCTATTTCTTTACAGTGGGCTCGTGGCGATCAAAGTTTGGATAAACATCAACCATCCACAGATTTGGTTGATCCATAACTCTACACCTTTGTCGTTGGTAGATCTTAAAGGAATTGGGGCCGATGTCCCCATTAGAAATAAAAGCAAAAGCAAAGAAATTTAGAGATTGGTAACCCACATGGTACCGCAATCGAAGTAGAAAAGGAAAATGAAGAATAGAATTTTTGAAGGACTAGTGTAAACAGTAATAAAATAAGTAAACTAGTGATGGGTTTCTTTCAGCCACGTACCATGACCAGTTCATAAAAGGAGCATCAAATCTGCTACGAAATTGACTTGAGAGGTTGCTCAGTTATCCACTGTGGTTAATCGACTCCAAGCAAACTCTTGCAATGATGGTGATCAGACCTATTAATTTAGGAAATGATCACTACGGGCATAGTTTTGAAAATTGGAATCGTATTTTAGGTGTCAAATCGAATCGAATTTCGAATCATAGGATTCATTCTATTTTTTCCAAAATCATTCAATGAAATTCAAAAAAATATTTAAAAATAAGAAAAAGTGTAGATATGCATAATTCATCCATTTTAAATTCATAACAACATTTATTTAGTGGAAAAGGAAAAGATTCTATTAACAAAAGATCCTCATGAGCTCATCCATGATCTAAACACAAAGTATTAATTGTCATCCATGATCTAAACACAAAATATTCATTTTAAAACATCAAAAGGTTTATATCTTAAATAATCAATCCATGTCCCCAACATGGTCCGTGTCCATGTCCACATCTACATCATCATCTCCAATCCCATCATCATCGCATGAAGATGATCCATCATTGGGACATTAAATTTCCTCCTCTTCATTGTTTGATGAAGACACCAATGTTTCTTCTTCCTCCTCTAGCTCAGATATTTTCCCTTTTTCCTTTATCTTTTCCTCGAAACAAAAGTTTTCTTGGCCCAATAAAGTAAGATTACAAAATTTAGTTTGTTAAAAATAATAAATAGATATCAATGTTTATACTTTTAACACTTGGTAAATTAATAATACCTAATCTATCTCTATTACTGCTTGCCCCTACATCGGTAAGATCGGTGAAGCATTCTCTAAGGTCCATCCATGACATATCATTATCCAAAACAAGATCTTCTTCTTTAGTGATCCACTCATCATCGTAATCCATATCTGATAGGCAAATAAGATCAAGAGCTTGATCCCTCTCTATTTTGTTTTGACGGATTTGGAGATTTAGATTGTATTTAATGAAGACTAAAGCATTAAGACGCTTTTGCTCTAATCTATTTCTCCTCTTTGAGTGTCTATACAAAAGTTAGATTAAATGTCAAAATTTATACAAATCATATGACTAATTAAGGAAAATAAATTTAACAAATCTCACCTGTTCAAATGTACTCCAATTTCACTCACACCATGATGAACTACATGTCAAACTTAATACATGAATTGCTAGATTTTGTAATTTGGCGCAGTGCTCCCCATTACTCTCTCACCACAAAGCTAGTTTATAAAAATGAAGTCAATAATTGAATAAGAAAAACGTAGTGAAGAAAAATAATAAGAAACAAGAAATATAAAAATTTAAGAATACAAGTAGATTATCGGGTTGCTTGGTCTTCGTCATTAATTATGCCGTTTCTTTTCCAAACATCCCGATCTACCTCTTTAAATAGTCAATTTGTTCATCAATAAAAACCCGAGTTCTACTATCGGAACAAATCGCTCCAATGTTTGAGACAATCCTTTTTAACTTCCAAAATGGGATTAAAATTCTCATCATAATGGAACGCTGGATTTAAAAAATATGCGGCTGCATGCAAAGGTACGGTTGCATCTTGCATCTATGATTCTCCATATGGGACCATATCGCTTCTTCACATTGTCAAAATTTTTTGCAATCGCCTCTTTAGGGTGGTCCTTTGCTTCATAAATATATCCCACATATGGTCTTTCATTGGAGTCAACCAAGCAGAGGACTTTCACCAAGGGAGTTACATTTGATGCAATATTTTATGGAAGGCCGAAATTCTTGATTTGCAAAGATAATGCCCCACTCATGCCTTTAATTTGTTTCGGGTAAGAACTTTCTTCCTATTCCTTTGAAGCAAACATATATAGTTCGCAATGCAACCCTTTGCTCATGAATCCTTCTTAATGTCGAAAAGTTAGTAGCAAAATGTGTAATTCCAGCTTTTATAAGCTCTCTTCCTTTTGTTTGCTTTCTCATCGAATTCAACACCCATATATGCGTATAAATAAAAACCGTGATCTTCTTCACCTTCACTACTATTGCGGCATGAGTGGGTGATTTCCCAATATCAGTTAGCATCAATCAAGTAGATGGGCTGAGCAAGGTGACCAAAATTTTTTTTTTCCTCTTTTCCATTAAAAATTCACCCGCCTTCACTAAAGTAGCGACACTATGTGTTGCCACTTGCACGACATGTTCTCCAATTTTTTCAACGACTGAATCAATCAACTCCAACATGTTTTGTTCATTTTTACAAATTGAAGAAGTATCTACAGATTTAATAAACACAGTATCACGTGGGCTATTGACCAAAAAATTTGTTATGCATTTGTTCTTTCCATCCGCCCACCCATCCGTCCTCAAAGTGCACCTACAATGCCTCCACTCTTTTTTATATTGCTCCAAAGACTTCTCTATTAGTTGCAGTTCTCTTTGAAGAAAAGTTTGTCTCTCTTAATGATAACTTGGGAGTTTTAACCTTGATCCAAACGAAGCAATTGCTTTCACCATTAGGGGAAAAGAATGGACTTTTAACAGCGTTAAAAAGTAATGCATTGGCATACAAAAATCAACAAATTGCCAAAGCAACACTTTCCCTATCTCCCTTGTTCCAAATATGATTGAGTGTTGTTTGTTTGGGGTTTTTTCCTCTAGTCACAAAATTATCTGCTTTAGTTTTTCTTTTCCTTTGTCTTTTGGTATCTCAATTACTTCATCATCATCTTGAAAAAACTAAGATGATGAGTTCCCAATGTCGTACATATCATCTTTTCTTTGTTCCTTTTGTTTTTTGTTACCTGCTTAAATTTGTTTGCTATTGTTGGTTGTTGGTGGGTCTTCCGGATGGGTTTTTAAAACTTTTGACCGCCTTAATGTAGGGATCAAACACCCAAAAGGCCAAGAACCCAATCCCAAGATCTAAAACCCTCATCTCATGCATTAAGATCATAGATTTATCAACAAAAGACAGATCTAAACAAGCATGCACGATCAAGAAGATCTACTAAAATAACAAGTTGTAGATCTATACCTGAGGAGCTTGGTTGTGCTCAAATCGAGAAGTAGATGTTCTTGATTTCCACGAAACTCTTTCGCAGATTTGATCTCCTAGGACTTGTATTCTTCCACGCTATGACCCTCTCGTAGAGAACTTCTCAGAGAATGGTGGGATATCAATTGAGAAGAAAACACTAGGTACTCTAGTGGGAAACCAGAGGAGAGAAGATAAGGAGGGAGAGAGAGGGCTCGGACGTCCAACTCTGGGCGTGCAAGTATGCATGTATGACATCCATCCCTAGCTCTCCTATTTATAGCTTTGAGAACTTTTTCTCTTTCTATATTTATAAGTCTCACTTCTAATTCTCTTATGTGTCACACTCCTCCTTTCCTTATGAGTTCCAATTTGAGTATAACTTTCTCTTCCTTAGGGCTGGCATGGGGACCACTACGAATTCCTTAGATCTGGCTCCAACTGAAGCATCTGGGTCCCACATCTCATGTAAGCTTCAGATCCATATTCCATAGTTAATTGTAAATAACTCCACTAAATAAATGCATTTGCACTCCAGTCCTAGGAATATTTACAAGAAGACCCCAAACTTTCCAATTACTGCAAGCAGGCCCCCCTGGTCAATTATATCCATGGATCCATTGGAATTAAACTGTCTAACCAAATTGGATCCACCTCTTATTATCCTTGTGATTTAATTAATCACACTGATCATCGATACCATCCGATTAACTCTTAATCAGGACTGGTGCGCACTTACCGACGATTAATCCATTAATCAGCACAAGGGGATATTTCTCTTTTTAGAGGATAGATTCCACCTTGAGAATATTTGTTCCCACAGTCTCACTACCATCTACCCAAGAGACCAAGGTGTTGACCTACATTTGGCCTCACTCATTGGTAAGTTAAAGTAAATGTATAGCAGAAAAGTTGAGTTCATTACTCTCTCAAGATTGAGAGCCTATTGCTTAGAAATTATGAGAGCTTCCCTTAATCAGAGACGGTATTTGGTTTACGGTGCTACTCATGGTCCTTCGGCACATCCAATGTACCAGCACAACAATCCAGAATCTTCCACTTTGATGGTCGAGGCAAACCACACTATCTCATAGGAATTGCAGTGCCATAACCTTTTCAGATGATATGCCCAATCTCATCATTGGTTGTGAAACAAACTTCAAGTATTAGAGTATTTATTTTTGTCTCTTGCATATGAATCTCATCCACACACTTGGATCACATTTAATATACTTAGGGGCTCTGGTTCATCTCATAAACAATCATGTCATTTTGTATTAATGATGTGCAACCATAAAATAAAATCCCATTTATCTCATGAATGAAGCATGAAATTATAAATCAATTAAGATAATAAATGAATTTATTTTCATGTTACTGGATTGAGTACATACAATCTAACAGCTACATCATCCCCAACTTGAGTGCATGCTTTTATATTTTTATGTGTTCGAGCTAAAGGATGTTTCATGCGGAAGACCCCCTACATTGTCTTTCCACAAAAGTTGCATCTCTCATTCAAGTGATTGTCCTCTTTCACCTTTGAACAATAATCACATGAAATGTCATCATTTGGTTGGCCTTTCCCTCCTCTCACTTCTTTTGAGCCATTCATAGCTTTAAAATCCAAAAAATCCATTGTCAAAATGATTTTCCACCAATCACCATCACCATCGATACATGCAGAGTACATTAAAAAAAGCACATTAAATAAATATTTTGAAAAGAAGAACCAGAACAGTGATTAAAAAAATCAGTGGGGAAAATGTTTTCACACTTGAAAAAGAATCATGGTTTGTCCCACTGATGGATCCACATATGTGCGGACCCACTGATCGATCCACAAACATACAAGATATGAAAATAGAAAAGGGCTGGCTATTGAAATAAATTCACGAGTGGCTATTGAGTATTGACCCACTGCTGGATCCACTGATCGATCCAACAAGGGGTTCACATGGTCTCTAATGAAATAGATTCACGTGTGGGACCCATTGATGGATCCATTGATCCACATAAAAAAAAGAGAGGTCAAAACAAATAGGTGGCCAAATAGTGAGATCAGATCCACCTGTTTGAAGGAGTTTTTTGATCTATCAGGTGGACCCACAGATGAATCTTCAAATTATTCCTTAATGAAGCTTATCCCATGTCTTTTCATCCATTAGTAGGGCCCACCTGTGAAATCCACATGACTTGGCCCCTCTGAAGGCAAAAAATCATGGTGGGCCCTACTAATATGTGAAGAAATATATACACATCTGCAGTGGGGGTGGCGTGATTGAAAAAAAATAAAGAAAAAAGAGTGGAGGAAAAGAAATAAGAAAAAAATATAACATGCGTACCTGGCTTGGGCGGCTCAACAGGTGGAAGGCAGCAACAACAGGTGTTGAGACTTGAGAAGGCAGCAGGCAGCAAGGCTTCTCCTGATGAATTTCGCAGCTGAAACTGAAGCAAAGCAGCAGGTAGGAGGCCATTATACTTCTGCCGATGAAGATGAAGCAGCAATAGGTAGCAGGCTCCCCCTTTTACTTTTGTCGATGAAGCTGAAGCAGAGCAACAGGGGGTAGCGGGCTCATGAGTGAACATGAAGCTTGTTGATGAAGTTTTTTTTTCGAATTTGAGTGAAGATTAAAAAAAAAAAAGATCAGCAACATTTTCATAGCCATACAAGAAAGATGCAAAAATAAAAGAAATAAAGAAAACTCTGCAAACTTACCTTGGAAAGCAGCACAGTCAGAACGAAGAAGCAGCTCTCCCCCTTACTCAGATCTCTCTTTCTTCTCTTTTCTTTCTTGTCTTTTCTCTCCCTTGCCTTCTAATGGCAATAACTTACACGACAAGTAAAAGCAGACAAATTTTTTTGTAAAAAATGAAAAAAAGAAAAAACAAAAAACGTTGGGCTTTATGTATTCCTGCCCATCCCAAATTGTTCAATTTGATTTGATTGGTTCCGAATCGTACGATTCGGATGAATACTACCGATAAAGTGGAAAACCCGATTCAGGCATACGATACGTCATCCGATATTAATGACTATGACTATAGGGATAATTGTCGAGGTGAAGGTCAAGAAATTGAAGAGTTCAAGGCAGAATTTGATACAACATCGATCAAAAGATGGAAGATGCAAAGAAAGAGGAAGAAAACTTGTACATTGCAGGCATGAATCTAACATACCACAAGCCTCTTCATTTGTGGGATCTAACGATTGTTCCAAAAGAGACATGTAAATTATCAACAGAAAATGTCATTGTTTTGACGGAAGTAGGACAAATCATTGATTTACCCCACATTGATTTTGTCCTTGGGGAACAATGATGGAAACTTGGGCGTTGTGATTTCATCATGCAAATTATACAAATGAAATATCCAACAGTTCGGTCGTACATCCACACAAGGTCCGACTGTCAAAAGAAGTGATGCGTCAAGCTTGCTTCAAATTGGAGGAAACAATCAAATGCAATTCAAGGCGTACGCAAAAGTTGTAAATCAACCAATGGATTGGAAGTTCGTCCGATTGATCTTTAACTTAAGCAGACATTTATCGAACTCGAGGTCGAGTTCTCTCCAAGCCGGAGAGAACGATGCAAGATAGACCTCAAGCCACATGTGGAAGGCCTAAGTCAATTTAGGACTTTTTATTTCTCTAATTATCTGTCATTATCTTCTAATTTTATTAAAGAGTTGTAAGTAGGATTAGGTTTCCAGTTTCATTAGTTTTCTAGTTTTATTAGTTGTCAGAGGGCATAGGTTCTCTCTTTTGATTTATATGGCATTGTAGACATTGATTTTCAGAGTTGATTGATAGAATTGGATTTTCACTTCGAGGTGCGTTTTTGTTTATGGTCTCTGCGGAGATGTACTGTCTGCGGACATATGCTTTGGCACTGGTATTGTTCTTCGGCACTTTTTCACGCAAGCCCTAACCCTAGGGCTTGCATCATAAAGCAAACTTTTAATTAAATGGCCAATCTTGTTGGGCCCATGGATTGGGCTCAATGGGCTGGCCAACCCATGGTCTGGCCTACATTATGATGGACTTTGAAATTTTGCACAAAGGTGGGTGACATCTAGATCTTTCGATCCCCTACTTCCTCCATGATATGTGGGGCCAAGTTGTCTTGTATGGTAGGTGCGTGTGAGACATCCACACAACAGGCGCCCAAGTAAAGTGTAGAAAATATTTAAAAAATGAAAAAGATATTTATTTTTGAAAAACCTACATAAATTTCATAGATGTTCAATTCTCATTTAAGAATATTTAAGTCTACTGGTATAATTGTTATCTGTATTTTTTTAATTTAAGCCTGTTTAAATGACTTGGCTAGACACGATAACCCAACACTAGTTGCAGACTAACTAGGTTGGTTGGTTGAGTTTCGAGTCAATAGTTTAAATCAAGGTGTCTACGACATTTTAAATAGGAAGGAATTTGTCAATGGAAAGTTAAACGATATTATTCACATTGACAAATTGCTTCGTAGCTTTATTTGTCCTGTATAGACAAGTCAGTTTAAAAGATTTAAATATAATAAATACAAATACCAATTCCTTGAAAATTGGGGAGCTTGCATGGAGTGTGGCTTGGCCAAGGTAAGGAAAGTGGAATCTTGTTCTCTACCAACTCTTAGATATTTGAAGTTTAATGTTGATGGTGCAGCTAGAGGTAACCCCAGTTTAGCTGGTATTAGAGGTGTTCTACACAATAGTAGAGACTTTTTTTTTTTTTCCAAACATTTAGGGGTTAAAGATTTGAATGAAGCTGGAGTATTGGATATTTTGGAAACACTTAGGATATGATATATTCAAGTGCATTTCAGGTTTTTTTTTTTTTTTGGTAGAAGCATGTTAGGACTCGCTTAATGCTATATCATGGGCATCTTTATCTTCATCTTCTATCCAGGTGGTGTTTTGTCATTTGGGTTGATCAAGAATGATATGGCAGACGTCCTAGCTAAGGCAGACGTCCTAGCTAAGCGAGGGAATAGGGTCTTTTCATTCGGTTGCTTCTGTAATGTAGTTTTGAGCTAGCATTAGGTATAGTGCTCTTGTACTTGGTGTTTTTTTCTTCGATTCTGCTGTATTTTGTATGGACCTTTTCTCGTTAATAAGATTTTCAGTTACTGATTAAAAAAAAAAAAAAGCCTAACATATCCTAACAAAGTGAATATTGTACTAAAACTTTCTGATGTTGCCCATCCAATGGAGAGCCTATTGAATTAAGAACTCACATGAGTACTCCAATGAATTATGTTCAAGCTCCAGTAAGTTTATTTAGAGCATGGTATTCTGATGTGCTTGCTTTTGTTATTGAAATTTCAGCACATTCACTCTAACAAAATGTGAGTGACTTTGATCATTTATTTTGTGTGCGCCTAAGTTAGGAGGGTATCCATTTCTTTGACATTTTTTATGATATTTTGTTCTCTCACGTGACGTAGGACATTTGACGATGGATTTCCCAACTTATTCATTTCTAATGCTCATGGCATTCGTGGTCAGCATGTAGCATTTTTGGCCTCTTTTAGTTCCCCTGGAGTAATATTTGAGCAACTCTCTATAATATATGCGTTGCCGAGGATGTTCATCTCGTCATTTACTCTTGTCCTGCCTTTCTTTCCCACGGGATCTTCTGAGCGAATGGAAGAAGAAGGAGATATTGCAACGGCATTCACTCTTGCAAGGATCTTGTCAAATATTCCCATTTCAAGGGGTGGGCCGACTAGTTTAGTGATTTTTGATATACATGCACTGCAGGTTGGTGTAAAAATATTAATCAGATTCCACATCTTCACATATTTTTTGGTTATTTTCTCTGACTTGTGATTAAAGCATCTCACCTGTACTGGTACTGACTTTTTCTTTCCTCCCTCCTTTCTTTCTTTTTCCCCCACTTTAATGGGCTGCAGGAAAGATTCTACTTTGGTGAGAACGTTTTACCATGCTTTGAGAGTGGGGTGCCATTGCTCAAAAGTAGGCTTCAGCAGCTTCCTGATTCTGATAATGTAAGATATATGTAACATGTGAAGTCAGTTTCCTGTCTACAAGTTGATATGCTAAATAATTTGGTAATCAGCAGTTACTACATTTGGGCTGGATGATTTTCTCCTGCGCTGCTGCCATTTGTCATGCGGGGGCTCGTGAAATTCGGGATGTCCTGCCTTCCTGATGCGCTCTCCTGCAGGAGGAAATTTTCCGGTTTGAGCAAGCCCGAGCCATGCTGCAATATACAAAATTCAATTATTGAGTGGCTGCCCAAATGCCAAGATATAAAACTTGCAATTTTTTTTTTTTTTTTTTGGTTGGAAAACTTGCAATTGATTTCTATGAAACTGAATAGATTCATAATGAGATATTTTGCAAAAGGTAGAAGCCTTCCAATATTCTTCCTTCAGCCCAAACTTAGCTTCTGATATCACTCGATGTCATAAAACACTTACTTTTCTACTTCACAATGGATGTAAGCCCTGATTTCTTGTGCAAAATAATTTCATGAAGCATGGTCACAAGCTAATTTGTTTTCCTCTACTCTTGACCGAAGTGCAGGTGCTGTTGAATCTTGAAGCTTCTCATTTGCAACAACTTTTTCTTGTCTTGATATTTTAAATTGCAATTGCATTTATGAAACAATTTAGTTGAGGGTAGATTTAATTGTTGGGCCAACTGTATGTTTGAAAATTTGGCTCACTTGACTTTTATAGAAGGAAGCAGTTTTGACAATTATCAGATAAATTTGCCTCTCAGGGTTTTAAATTTATAACCATCTATGCTGTTGTTTTCTGTTTTAGATAACCATTGCTTTTCCCGATGATGGTGCATGGAAACGATTCCATAAGCAGCTACAGCATTTCCCAGTGGTAACATTGTTAATTGGTGAACTTTTCTTTTCATGGACACTTTTTTCTTGCTACTTTGATCTGTTGCTCCTTTCTGAATTTTTACCGTCAGATTATTTGCACTAAAGTTCGGGAAGGAAACCAGAGGATTGTACGTCTCAAGGAAGGAAATCCTGAAGGTCGTCATGTTGTGATAGTTGATGATCTAGTGCAATCAGGTGGTACTTTGATTGAATGCCAGGTAAGTTCCTGAAGATAAGTGGAATGATTTTCTATGATACCTTTTGTCACGCCCCAAAACCGAATCCCTGCAGCGGTCTGACCTCGGGGACGCGAATTGAGAAGTGAGTGATAATTATTATTTCTCCCAAGATCTGCGTGTGTGAGGATTACAATTCCAACACACTCTGAATATTTTGCGGAAGCTTTCGTGGCATTGCAACCTGGAGTCCGTGGCCATCGGATTCCGCGTAGCACTCAACCGCTACTATAAAGCTATCATATCAAGAACCATGTCAGACTGGAATAAACCATCACAACCAAATACAGAGCTGACAGTAACGGGATATTACATTCCCATACATGTTCAAGTTACAAATATCAATGTACATTAATTAACGAATCTCAAGGAAAGGCTAATAGAAGCCATACAATAACAAACTAATAACCACTACCCATATGTGACGTAACTCCGATGTCAAGCTCAATGTCTACATGACATAGTCGACAAAACGACCTGCAAACTCATGGCTCCACAACCAACAAAAGCTCTCAACTCGGAACGGGGAAAACTGAACCTGAGTACCAAAATAGTGGGTCAGACACGACGGTCTGGCAGGTAGATGAAAAGATAATAAATGTGCTGAAGAATGAAACATATGATAAATCATGTTATTTGAGCAAAGAGTACATATAATTAAAATGGGTAGAGAATCAAAGGTAACTAGGAAATCCTGTATTCATGTAAAAACGGGTGTAAAACATGGATCTCTGACAAAACATGTATTCATTTAAAGCATAAGTAAAACATGGGGATATGGCAAAACACGTATTCATTTAAAATATCAGTGTAATCAATATTTCTCATGAAAGAAATGCATCACTTATTAGGAAATCACATATGCAGTATAAAAACATGTAAGAGACTACATATAATTAAAACGGGTAGAGAATCATAGGTAACTAGCAAATCATGTATTCATGTAAAAACGGGTGTAAAACATGGATATTTGACCAAACATGTATTCATTTAAAGCATAAGTAAAACATGGGGATCTGGCAAAACATGTATTCATTAAAAATATCAGTGTAAACAATATTTCTCATGAAAGAAATGCATCACTTATTAGGAAATCACATATGCAGTATAAAAACATATAAGGTATCCAAGGAATCGGGAAACAAGCAAGATGACAACCATACGAAGCTAATTCCTCTATCACCGAAGTGACAAGAGCATATCAGGATGTTGACCTTAGTCACCGAAGTGAGGAGATACAACAAAATTTACATATACATATGTAATAATAATAATACGAGGACATGACCACGATCGCGAGCCGGGCATCGGGAACCACAGTAGCAAGCCGCGGCATCAGGACAAGCATCGGGACAAGACCACTGTAATAATCGGGTAGTGGGATCCAAACTGCGGACTTATATAGGTCAAATAACAGAAATCAAGACATGTATAAAATACATCAAGTGCAAGTATATAAACGGGCGGGACGGGAGTGCCCAAAGGCACAAATATCCTATCATGTTGGACAATACATTTCGGGGCTAGCAACTGTTACAAGTACAATTTCAATGTTTTCGGGAATTACAAGTCATATAGTGTAAAATCTCAGGAACATGGGAATACAAATGAACATTTCGAAATTTCGGGAAAAATGTCGGGTTCATTTGTTCGAGGTGAATAAGGGTCTTGTATGTCGATGTTAGTAATAACTTGGTACTCCTTGAGTTTGGGGACATTCCGGGCTCCTTGTACACCTTGGAAATTTTCTAAAAACTTCAATGAATCTTTGTGATATGGTTTCTCTCTTTATTGGACGGGCCTCATACATGTCTCCAGGTGAACAGTGCCCATCGTTCCCTGAAAAGGTTCACGAATGATTGGGACGGAAACCCCCTTCATTTCTCTTCATTTTAAAATTTTTGGGTAAGGTCGGTTACCTGGCGGTTAGCCACTAGCTAACTGTGATTGGGCTGACAGAATGCAGCATACTGGAATTGGAACCAAAATTGGTCCGGTTGGCTAGCGGTTGATGAGTTTGGCGGTTAGCTGCTGGCTGACCGCACCTTCAGAAGGGAAAAGTAGCTCTCTAGAATTGTGACCGAAACTGGTTCGGTTAGCCGCCAGTTACCAGGCGGCTAGCCGACAGGTGACCGCCAGCTGACCGCCCAGCTGCGGGAAATTTTCCACTAAGTTCAGATTTGGGCCTTTTCTCTTCCAATCAGTTTCCTTCATTCTCCATTCATTTCCTTGCAACAAAATGAGCTAAAAAGCTCCTCCAATTTATCATTCAACACTTCTTCCATCAAACTTCTATAATCATTAAATCCAAACACCTTCTTTTCCAAAACATTTAACCATAAGAGAAGAGAAGAAATCCAACATTCACAAGAATTCATTTGAAACTTTAACAACATAAAGATACATTTAACAAAATGCATATGATAGAGAAATCAACTCATTAACATGTATTTTAAGAACAATAGAAACCATTGCAAGATGAATAGGTAAAACACATTGAGAACCATTGGTGTAAAAATCAAGATTTTTCCATAAAACATGTAAATATTCAAAACAATCCATTCGTCCACTTGCCTTAGGTCTCTATCAAGCAAATCAAGCTCCTAATCACTCTTCCAAGCCAAGATCTCCAAGCTATACAAAAACCCCAAAAATAAACCCATTAAGAACCTAGAAATGCCAAATCACCAAAGACAAGAAATGGGTTCAAACAAGGTTAAGAAATAGGACCTAAGGGGATGTTATTGCTCAACAATAGAAGATGGGAAGGAGTCCTTACCTCTAGGGCCATCAATCAACAAGAAGGAGCTTGAAATAGGGGCTGTCCAGCTGAGATTTGAACAATAATGGTGTCCATGGGAAGCTAGAAGGATGGAGAAGAAGAAATTGAGCTCCAATCTCCATTTTTGCAAGGTTTAGAGGTGGATTTTGTGAGAGGAAGCAAGAAGAAGAGAAAAAAGCGCAAAAGCCCTAAGGAGCTGAAGCTCCTTTCCCTTTCTAAGTGCTGGAACGAATGGGGAAGAAGGGAGAGGGCTGGTCCTTTTATAAAAGGGTGGGTGTGGGCCCCACCATCACTTAAACTTGTCAGGATTAAAACATGATTTTCTGGGCCTCGAATGAGTTCGACAAAGAAGAGAAAGTTGTTTGTCATAAAATCTAGTTTCCAAAAAGTATATTTTTGACATGGTTATGGAATTTTGAAATTTGGGTCCAGATTCAATGTGAAAAGACCGATTTGCCCCCAGGCTGGAAAAAATGATTTTCGGAGCTTTGAATAGGTACGGAGTGAACACGAAAGTTGTAGGGAATGACGAGAATAGTCAAACGAAGCCGGAATGAGAATTTTTGGGAATCACAAAGAACATCTCCAAGCTGATTATGCAAAACAAGTGGGACCCCTCGGTCACTGTCTAGGTTCACTGGCTCTCAAAACTTCCCAAAGTCAAAGAAAAACAATTCCAGTTCACAAACTCAACTAAACAAACACTAATCCCTCCTTGAGAAACTAATCCACAAATAAAATAACACAAAATCCTGGAAATTAGGGGTTGGGGTCTCACACCTTTCTCTTATTTTTTTTTGAATTATAATGTGCTTTATCAGTTACTATAGAGATTTCATCCTTACAATGTCATTTTGTAACTGCAGAAACTTTTGGCTGATAATGGAGCTGCAAAAATCAGTGCCTACGTGACTCATGGAATCTTTCCTAATAGATCATGGGACCGCTTTCAGCATGATAATGGAGGTGTGAGAACATCTCCGTGAGGACTTCATGCTATTTCTTCTCATTCTCCTCTGCAATATTTGAAAATATCTTTTTTCTTTCAATATATATACATATAGATTGTACACAAGGTCGTTATCCTATGTGTAAGGTGCGAATGGAGCTTTCCATGCCTACCTCACCATGGGGCCCCCCTGTGTTGGGACCGGGGTGATGCAGCAGCAATTCCACGTTATTGCAACAAGAGGCATGGTCCACATGTGGGACCCATACCATTCTGATTTATCAATTGTTATTAATTTTTAAGAAGTTATGTTTAGGAATAGTTTCTAATTTAGATAGAATTATTATTTGTTCCCTAGTTTGATTAGGATTGTTTCTTAGGGCTTAAGTTTCTTTTATTATAAATATAGCATTGTAGAGATCAATGATCTCTTGATTAATAGAATTCCCTGAGTGGATTTTTCATTGGAGACCGTTTCTTCATCGTGTGATTGTTCCCGTGGGAAACCAATTGTGCCCTGGCACTTGCATCCTAACCTTAGGATTGCATCAATTGGTATAAGAGCCGATCGATTCCGATCGCCGGCGTGACTACCCCTTATCCCTCCTTCCGTTCGTCAGTTCCCTGTGCCCAACCCAGCCCTATCCATTGTCGTCACCACCGTCTCAGCACCATCGAAAAAAATCCCTCCCCATACCCAACCCCACTCTAGCAACCCACCCACCCCAGACGACCTCCCTACTGCACTATCGACATATAACCCTCTTCCCTGCCATTAGCCACACCGACACCAAATCCCTCATCTTCATGTATCCTTCAATCCAGCCCACCCCCGACAACCCACCGTCTTCTATCGTAGTCATCACCAGTCGTCTTCCTCTCCAATCCACCAATCCATCTATTTGCTCCCAGAACCACCACAGCCCCACCTTTCTGTCAAAAAAAAAAAAAAAACCCCACTCGTCCGTCACAATCTTCCAGCGATACAACCCCTGGCGACCCTCTCTGCCTGCCAATTCCCATCTTCTCCACTGCTCTCCTTCCACCCACAAAAAGCCCTTACCCAGACATGAAAAAAAAAAAGAAGAAGAAGAAGCAAAGTAGCAGAACAGAAGGAGATTAGGGACGAACGTGTGTACCTGTCACCACTCGTTGACGGCAGCATCTCGCGCCACCACTATCGCCCAGCTCCGTCTTGTCGCTCTCTCGCCGCTGTCGCCTGCTCACTCCGGAACTCCAAAGCGCTGCTCTATCGCCAGCACTATATTCCTCTTCACTGCTCCCTCGCTCTTCACCCATCCAGCAAACAGGGTTTCGAAACCCTTTTCCTCCTTGAGGAAACGAAGACCGAGACAACACATGTGGATCTTGCTGACTAGGCCTAGTTTCTAGTTCGGCCCACAGATGGATCCGACCCATTAAGAAGCCCTACAGCAAAAGGGAAGTCATATAGTTTTCTTTTGGCCTCACTGACGCCGTGAAGTCCAGTACCATAAGCAGCAATTGTTTTTTTTTCAGCTCGACGGCCAAAATTTATTTTCGCGATATCAGCGTCATCTGCCGTTCAATTTCAGATCCGTCTTCGCCTGCGTGATCACAGTGAGCAGATCTACACATCAGGTCATTCATAAATTTTAAATTCTCATTAAACAAAAAAGCCTCCCAAGAAGCAAGTAGAAGTTGAGTCTTCCTCTCATAATGATGAAGATTTGAGAGGAACTGTTACGGAATTATCAGCAAATGTTAATCAACTATCCGCAATGATGGTTCAAATGCAAGACACTCTTGCGAGGATTGAAACTCGATTAACTACTTTAGAAACTAATCGGCGTGAGGATGATCATCGAAATGATGGAAGACATAATCGGAATCAACGAGACCCACAGGTGGTAAATGTTGATCGAGATTTGGATATTAAACTTGTGATTCCTGAATATGATGGGAAGTTGAAACCAGATGAGTTCTTAGATTGGTTAGTGTGTGTTGAAAATATTTTTGCACATAAACCAATGACAGATGGTCATAAAATTACACTAGTGGCAACTCGATTTCGCAATTATGCTGCAATATGGTGGGCCGAGTTGCAAAAGAAAAGAAGATACCAGCAAATTGACCCTATTGACACCTGGGCCAAAATGAAAAATTTGTTGAAGCAGAAGTTCCTGCCTGTCAATTACTCCAGAGATTTGCGTTCGCGTTTTCAATACTTGAAACAAGGATCTAAGTCAGTTGTTGAGTATTCTGAGGAGTTTATGACCATGCAAGCTCGTTGTGGTTTGAATGAAGATGATGAGGTCTTAGTTGACAGATACTTTAATGGGCTTACACTTGACATTCAAGATATTCTCGCATTCAAGCATTTCGATAATGTTGATGAGATTATTCAACATGCTATCAAGGCCGAGGGAATTGCAAATCATCAAGCCCAAAAACTTAATGCAGCTAAATGGGGTATGCAGAAGAATTTCTCCAGTTCTAAACCAAGTACATCGTCGGAGAAAGTTTTCAACAAGCCCGAGGGACAAAATAAGCTCACATGTTTTAATTGTAAACAACAAGGACATCGTGCTGCAGAATGTCCAAAACGTACCAACCTCATTGAGAATGAAAATGATGTGACAGATACACCAGAAGAGCCTAAAAAGACTGACACGGTGGAAATTGCGGATTGTCTGCCTGAGGAGGGCCTTGAGTCTCTCATGGTCATCCAAGAAACTACATCGACTGTTGAGAAAAAATGGCTGCGAGAAAACATTTTCCGTTCCAAAGGACAAGTTAATGGTAAAGAATGCACAGTCGTCATTGACGGAGGCAGTTGTTAGAATCTCATCTCCCAAGCTTTTGTGGATCGCTTACAGCTGAAAGTTCGGAAGCATCATCGTCCTTATTTTGCTAGATGGTTAATGATAGGTGATGAAGTGCAAGTCAGATATGCATGTTCAGTTATCTTTTCCATTGGTGCAGATTATATAGATACAGTTTGGTGTAATGTGATGCCCATGGATAGTTGTGATATTTTGTTGGGTCGTCCATGGATGTTTGACAAGAATGTCACTAATGGCATGCGCGACAACACCTACACATTCATGCATGGTGAAAAGCAAGTCACTCTTTGTCCTATGAAGCCAACACCACCAAAGCATGGGTCCAGTTCTCGTCTCACCAAGGATGCGCTTCATGTACACACTATCTACAGAAGTAACATCAAGAAGAAGACCCGAGTTCGAGGTCGAACTCTTTTCCAACCCGGGGAGAATGATGCAGCAGCAATTCCACGTTATTGCAACAAAAGGCATGGTCCACATGTGGGACCCATACCATTCTGATTTATCAATTGTTATTAGTTTTTAAGAAGTTGTGTTTAGGAATAGTTTCTAATTTAGATAGAATTATTATTTGTTTCCTAGTTTGATTAGGATTGTTTCTTAGGGCTTAAGTTTCTTTTATTATAAATATAGCATTGTAGAGATCAATGATCTCAGAGTTCAGAATTGATTAATAGAATTCCCTGAGTGGATTTTTCGTTGGAGACCGTTTCTTCATCGTGTGATTGTTCCCGTGGGAACCCAATTGTGCCCTGACACTTGCATCCTAACCCTAGGATTTTTCGTTGGAGACCGTTTCTTCATCGTGTGATTGTTCCTGTGGGAACCCAATTGTGCCCTGGCACTTGCATCCTAACCCTAGGATTGCATCACGGGGGATTCTAAGATCTGGGTGGGCCCTGATGGTGTATGGTAACGAGGGCTCACGTTATTATCCTAACCTCTTCATCAATGGCCCACAAATTTTCGTTGTTAAAAACGGGTCCACGGTTCATCCAATGGTCCATTCCATTCAGATAGGTGCAAACCTAAGGGTCTGGTGACTATTAGGTGGGTCCCACTATTAGGCGCGCACAGGTGTGCATAGGAAAGAGGTTCATTGGATAATTTCCATATAAGTATGTATGTATATGCTTATCCAGTGCAGGACTCACACACTAGGGCTCTGTACACGCTAGACTGTGGGGCCCACATGGGGTTGGACCGTGGCTCTTTCAAGATTTGGGTGGGACCTATCTACCTGCCAAGTTAGGGTCTCATCATCTTCATCCAGGACCCACAGGTTTAGCTGTGTACAATCCATTTGGCTGGGTGTGTAGTCAATCCAACAGTGTATAGTCCATTGGATGGGTGCAAACTCGGGGGAATGTGTGTACTATAAGTGTGTGGGTTGGCGAGGAGAAAAAAAAACTGGGCGGGGGGGTTTGTCCACTCTAACGGACCCTTGGTTGGTCCACTCTAACGGACCATTGGTTGGCCCCACTGCGGAGTTGCGCATTGGATAACCAGTGTATACATATTACATACATATATCCATTTGTCACATGTTAAAACACAATCCTTGAAGAAAAAGACCATTTCATGTGACACCCATTGACCCATTCCAATGTAACTTCTTTGATGCTAGCTTGGTATTAACCATTACACCTAACATGCATGGAGAGCCACTCCATTGGCTACCATTGCTGTTGCTTCAAGCAAAATGCTTGAAGAATAGATCTCATGACACTCAGGGATATGCTTCTGGTAGCTTCTGTCTTGGAATGGATCAAATGGACATTCGCAAACCTTATGTGAAGGGAAATAATATTCACTAAATGGATCTTTGTAGTCTTATCTCCATTCCCAGGTTTAAAATGAATTTTTTTTTTCACATGTAGACTCCTTTATAATATTCTTCTTCTACTTATTTTGGATTGGTGACATGACTTGTACCTGCTAAGGACCAACTTCAGACTTTGCTAGGGGCTCGTCAGACTCCTATTTGATCTTTTAGAGCACATTTGGCAATGGGTGAGAAATCCATGAGGAATCTGCAGATCTGAGGATTCCTCACTACTCTTGGAACAAGGATCATAGTTGTCAAATGCATTTCCTTTCGAGCAAAATTCCCGAAATAATTCAGTTTGATAAAACTGAATCGAAAGTCCCTCCCAAAGTGTCTAGGCAATAATTTCATTGCATTTCAGCTGGAATCTTTGATTTAGGTTTGAAACCAGGCATTCTTGACGAATAGAGTGCAAAATCGAAGATTCGGACGAAATGGTTTTGTTGGCTAGGAAAAAAGAGGGCAATTTCGTCTATTGCAACAGAAAAATACTGCTTGCAAGTGCCAAGATACTCATTTTCATTAATCTTCCTCATTGCGCAGAGAAATTTCCAGCAGACCTTTTATTTCTTCTTCCTCCAGCAGCTTGCAAACCTTTGGCTTCCAATATGTCTATATATTTCTTTTCAGTCTACCGTTATCAGCCATAAAAGCTTTTCCAGCCCCATTGCCCCTCTTCGAAGCTGCTTTGCCTTTGCTGAAGCTGGCCTCGCAGAACTTCAAATCTTAGTGCAGTAGTTACCGAATCTGTAACTCATTCCATCATGGGAGCTCTAGAAACGCTACAGCTCTTCCCCTTCTTTTTCTTTCTTTTCTTTTGGGTTTCGGTCATTTCAAGGACTTAATTTTGCTTTAAAATAAAATCGGTCTTCAGTGCTTCCCACTTAAATAAAATCAAAGCAATGCATTGTATGGTCCACCATTAAATGATTTGAAGGATTATGTCATCATATAAATATATATATATATATATATATGTAGGGGAAGTTTCAAGTGCATCTATCCCTCACCATAGGGTGAGGGATACTTCCATAATTGGGAATTTTCAAGTACAAAAGTTACTTTTTAAGTACATTGGGTGAGGGATAGATGCTTCTTCATGTGCAAAAAGGAAAGTATCCCTCACCCTATGGTGAGGGATAGATGCACTTGAAACTTCCCCATATATATATATATATATATATATATATATAGGGAGATGCTCCTATGAGAGATGCTCTCACCTTACTATGAGAGATAAGGTGGAGGTCCTCACATCCATATCCAATGCTCCAATGCCAACAACTTAAATGTGAGAGCCTCCACCCCTATCTCTCATAAAAGGTGAGAGATATCTCTCATAGGAGCATCTCCCATATATATATATATAGTTTCTAAAAGTTGTCATTTGGGGTGGGCCATAATCTTTCTGTACTCGAGAGGGTATCTCTTAATTAGTGATTTGAGTTATCCATTGTCTACACATCTCTTTTGTACAATCATGCCATTGATTGACTCCACCCATTCATGAGAATTTTGCGAGGCCCACGGGCCACACTTTCTGTGAAAGTCCTATTACCTGGGCTAAGTATAAGATACCTAAGAAACTTTTAATTGGATCTAGTCCTTTCAATTTTTAATTATCTGATCAGTCCTTTTAAAATTTTTATTGACTATTTTACAAATTATTTGTTGGGCCTAAATATTAAATTATTTCACAAATCATAGAAATTGTTATTTTGAACTTTTAAAATATATGTATAATTTTTTAAATTTTTTTTCCAAATGAAATTCTAAATTGAAATCCAAAATGCCGAATTGGGGCGAAATGTTTTATTTTGAAGCCAAACTGAAACAGAGTTCAAGACGAACTTGACAACTATGGCAGGGGTTCCTCATTGAGGATTTGTGTGGTTGAGGACTTCACATCAATTTCAGTGCTGTCAATACATATAGCGAAGCATAATTGGACTCGATGCTTTCATGCGTGCGCTCAGGGGAATAGTCGTATCAGGTTAAAACCACGCGGAGCCATTGTCATAAAAGAAAATGGATTCAATGCACAAAATCCGCAAGTGAGGATATCCAAATCCAATGGGGGGAGGTCAGACCTAAAGATCTTCAAAATTGGGGATTTTCCATTGGTCCAAATCCTTGGGGATTTACAATTGCCAAGCGTGGATTTTCGATGACTATGTGGAAAGCAGAAATCTTTTCCTCGAGGATTTGGTTGCCAAATGTGACCTTATTGTTTTTGTTCAACAAACTTTTTCTCTGTGTGGCAGTGATCTCTTCACTTTTCCTTACCTTTCATGCTACATGTGATAGCAAACATCGTGTACTAGCTCCATAATTCCGGTCAATAGCTTTCCTTTAATTTCCATATAGACATCAACTTAACAATTTTAGTTGATCTCTATTATCATATATTCTCTCTCCCGTGACCCTATTCGGTACATCTTGCATGCATGGGTTCCTACTTCGTAGTGATCAATTAATGCTCTTTACCAGTACAGTGTGCTTGAGTTTCATTTCTGCTTGTTGCAATCTTCTCCATTACTTAGTTATCCAATATTCTCTTGCTCGTTAGTCATTCGTTTCAGTTATATTTGAATTAGAAAGTAAGGAGGAAATCACAAATCATATGTTGGCCTATTACGAAGTTCTCTTTTTGAAAGAGGAGTGGAAGCGTCCAACCTTGGAGTTTACATTGATTAGTGATGAAGATGTTGACCAGCTTGAGAGGGATTTCGACAAAAAAGAAGTCAAAGTGGCTACTCAATCTAGGGGGAGATAAAGCTCCTTGTCCTGACGTTTCCCTATTGGATTTTGGGAGGAGATTGGAGTTGGATGTGATGAATTTCAAGAGGGTGTTTCTGTAAGAGGTGAACTGTCAGATCATTTTGGTGCCTCTTTTATAGCTTTAATTGCACAGAAAAAAAAAGGCGTTGAAAGTGTCGAAGATTTTTGCCTTATTAGCCTTTTTGGTTCCATTTACATAGTGTTGGCCATGGTGTTTGCTTGCAGATTTCAAAAGAACTTATCCTCATAACTCAAGGTGCCTTTGTCTTGGGTGGCAAATCCTTGATGATGTTCTAATAGACAAATAATTGTCTTCATTCTTGGAACGGGGAGAGAAGTTTGGGTCTTATTTGCAAGTTAGATTTGGAGAAGGCTTATGACAGGGTGGATTGGGATTTCCGTCATTATTTGTTGAGAATAATGGGCTTTGGTCTTAAATGGTGAGCATGGATCTTGGAAGGTTTGAGATTGGCCACTTTATCTATTCTTCTTCACTACTAAAGGCCTCTGTCAGAGGAATCTGCTTTAGCCCTTTTTACTTGTCGTTATAGGTGAAGCTCTTAGCCGCATATTGATTGCAATAGTCAATTTTAATCTGATTGAAGGCTTTCTTCTGAGCTCTAATGTTCACGCTATTAATCATCTTCAGTTTGCCGATGATACCTTGCTATTTTGAGATGCCGATGAAGAGCAACTTTGTAAATTGAAGGTGATTCCGCTTTGTTTTAAAGCTGTGTCAGGCCTATGAGTAAAGTCTTTCAAAAGAGAAATCATCGGTATTGTGGTGAATGAAGAACGTCTTGCAATATTAATGGATCTCCTTGGCTTTGAAGCCCGTTTGCTTCTTTCTTCCTATCTAGGCCTTCCTCTATTTCTTTGAGCCATCTGTAGTCTCTGGTCTTCTATGCTTGAAAGATTAAAAAAGAAACTCTTCTTAGGGAACGCCAACTACTTGTCTCTTGGTGGGAGAATTACTCTCATTAAGGCAGCACTGGCCAACCTTCTGATCTATTACATGTCACTTTTCAAGTGTCTAGTGGGAGTCATTAGGCACACTGAAAAGTTGTAATAGGATTTTCTATGGCATATTAATAAGAAGAAAATGAAATGCCACTTGATGAAATTGTAAGAAACCATGTACCAATCCAAAAGCTTAAGCTAACAGGTGAAAGGCCTAAACAATTATATGAATGACTGTCAAGCCCATTACTTAGGCGATGTGGGATTTGGGACTTCCCAACACTCCCCCCTCACATGCAGGCCCAATAAATTTCGTGAAATTTATACATTGATACCATGTAATGGGCTTGACAGTCATTCATATCATTTACTGCCCATGGTATCAATGTAGAACGACATAAAGGCCCGTGGTCTACATTGATACCATGTAAGATTCAAAGAAATCTAAAGCGAGAGATGGATTGAATTTGAAGCCAACAGACGAAATGGAACGGACCAAACAGACAGATGAAGGTAACATGAAACCCTTGGCTCTGATACCATGTAAGAAACCATGTACCAACCCAAAATCTTAAGCTAATAGGTGGAAGGCCTAAACATGTACATGAATGACTGCCAAACCTATTACTTAGGCGATGTGGAATGTGGGACTTCCCAATAGAAATTGTCTTAATATGAATGACTGTCAAACCCATGACTTAGGCGATGTGGGATGTGGGACTTCCCAATAGAAATGGTCTCAAGTATGCAGATCTAAAGAAAAGGGTGGTTGGGCATTATAGCCTTGAAGGACATGAATCTTGCTCTCCTTGGAAAATGGTTGTGGAGGCTTGAGAATGAGAGTGATGGTTTTTGGAAGCAGGTCATATTCTCTATATTTAGTCTCTTTGGGAAGGCTGGCTTGTTGAAGACCCCTTACCTCGATTCTTGGCCTTATGAAAGGGCATTTTAGCTGTGAGGGAGAACTTTTCTAGACAAGTCGATTCCAAGTTGGCAAGGGTGATAAAATCTTTTTCTGAATAGATCTTTGGGTAGAGGATACCCCTCTTGCTATTTCTTTCACCGAGTCGTTCACTTGTGCTAGAGATTAAAGAGAAAAATTGAGTGATTATATGGAGGGATCGGGCAATCAAGTTGTTTTGAGGGGCTCATTTTTAGAAGGAATTTAATTGAGTTGGAGTTATCTCAGTTCCAATCCATGATGGTTCTCATTGCAAACGTATGCATTCCCGGGGATGCAAGACATGGAAGAGTTTAGATGGCTTAGTGGATGGCATCACGGTTCAAAATAACATCTGAATTATCAGCCATAGTAGTTGAGGCGATTACGCTATTTTGAAAATAACAGCTCTATGGTGTAAAATCTAGTAAAGCCAACCAATTTTAATTTAAAATATTATTTTTCCTATTTCTTCTACTCAATAGCCTTTTTTAAAGTTGTCTATACCCTTACATGGTTCCAAACCAGTAAAAAAAATAAGAAAATAAGTTTGGTTGCCAAACAAGATTTGAATTTTTTTGACCACTTAAAAAACCCACATTGTTATGCCACTAGGTATCGCTGCAACTGTTACATATCTCCCACTACATATCATTTTGGCCATTGGCCGCTACGCTCGCTACAACTGCTATTTTGATCCTTGGGTGGTTACATTACGATTGATTCTCTTCCCATCTCTTACTAGAGGCGCAGTAGTAAACCATTCTTATTTGGCCGGTTTGTTGAAAATGAATGCTCCTCTTAAGTCCTAGGTTATTGCCTTTGATTGGTCGACTCTCTTAGGAGGTATTTTGTGATGGGCAACCTTCGATAGTGTTGTAAGGCATTTGAACGAATGCTCTCTATGTGGAAGCTAAAAGCCGAGCTATACTCATCTTTGGGTGGGAGAATTTCTTTGATCAAAGCTTCTCTATCCAATCTTCCAGCTTACTTTATGTCGCTACTAGTTATGCCAATGGTAGTAGGGGGCCCTAGGGTTGGGGTTTGTGTGGAAGTGGCGAAGCCAATGCCAGTGCCGAAGCAAATGTTTGCAGACACTACATGTTTCCGTAGAGACCATGAACGAGGACACACCTCAATGGAAAAACCCAATTCTATTTATCAACTCTAAGAACTTAATGTTTACAATGCTATATAAATTAAGAGGAGAAAACTTGGGCTCTTAAGACTCCTAACAAATCTAGGAAACTATTGCAAATTAGAAACTATCCTAATTACAGCCCATTAAACAAAATTAGAAATCTAATGACAAATCATTAGGGAAATTAAATACTCCTAAATTGTCTTGGCCCTATGTGTTGCCCGTAGGTTCATCCTACATCATTCTCCTCGGCTTGGAGAGAACTCGTCCTCGAGTTCGGTAAATATTTGCTTGGGTCGAAGATAGTTGGATGAATTTCCTATCCGTTGGCTGGTTTGCAGCTTTTTTGTATGCACTTTCAAAACTACATTTAATTGTTTCCTTCAAATTGAAATAGGTTTGCTGCATCGCTATTTTGTTTGGATGTTGGATCAAATCTTTGGATACTTCGTATATTGAATTTTCATAATCAATTCGTAGTCTCCAAGCTTCCATTGTTGATCCCGAAAGACAAAACCAATCTGGGGCACATCAGTCGTTTGTTCTCCGTCTGTCGGAAAAATGTCATTTTCTTTTGACGATCTATATATTTCTTTTAGGACAATTGTCAGATCCAGCGAATGAAGAGGCTTCTGGTATGTTAGATCCATGTCTGTAATGTCCAAGTTTTCTTCCTTTTCCTTTGCATCTTCCATCTTTTGATCGACGTTGTCCTCTTGTTTAAAGGCGGTTGCATTGAATTCTGCCTTGATCATCATTTCCCTTCTTTGTAGGTGGCAACCCTGTAATAATATCTGTAGTGATACATACTCCCATTTCCACTCCGGAATCTCTAATTGATGCAAAAGACCTGGGGGCTTCATGTGTTCTGCTTTGACCTGCTGGCATGCCAAACATTGAGCCACAAAACCAGCTATCACCTTCTTTATATGGTTCCACCAATAGTGGCTCTAGAAATTCTGGCACATCTTCATACTCCTCGCATTAATCGAATACCAGCTATGGTGTGCGTCTGTCATGATCTCATCCTTCCAATCCTGCACGTCTGGCACACAACCTGTCTCGGTAGTGCAAAACATTACCAATCAGTTTGAACTCCGGCCTCTTACTAATGTGGTCGATCACCTTGAATGACTCCAGATCACTACGCTGGTTCTTCTTAATCTTTGCAACAATCTCCGGCTCCCAATTTATGCCTGGCTGCACTCTCTGCATTCCCTGCATTTATCTTCTTCATGTCCATATGACCAAAGGCAACCAAAATGCGTTAGAAAACCTCATTTTTGTCCCAGTATCAAACATGCGCCATGGAAAACCAAATCTTCTATAAGTTGTGTTCGTATCTCTTAGGTTTTGCAGGGAGCTCGGAAATGAGAGAAATCAGATTGGCAAAATCTGAGGCACTTTTTTTATTCCTCCTTTCCACTGATGTCCTTCTACATTTCGTACCTCTTGTCATGAAATTTTGTTACCTATCCAAGACATTATTTGTTTTCTGATAACATGATTCACACCTGCAACCTTGTGATTGTGGCGTTGACTTTGGGTGCCTTCCAACTGTGCTATGATCTCATCAAAAACTACTGATGCATTGCTTAGACCTATACACATGATAATGTAGAACCCAGCATTTTGACTAGAATTGCTTAGACCTATACACATGATAATGCAAATAACCTTGCTCCTTTCAGTTCATTGTATCGATTGTTTATCATGTTATTGGGAGTGTAACCTGCATGATACTGGAAATAACTGAATTATATTTCTTGTTTGTGTATCCATTCTTCAGGGGCTCCTGACAAGGGCCTGGCCTACTTTTGGATAACAGATTCCTGCCCCTTGACAGTGAAGGAGGTTAAACACAGACCCCCATTTGAAGTTCTCAGCCTCGCTGGCTCCATTGCCTCTACCCTTCAGATTTAGCGTGACAGTACTTATTCGTGGCTTTACAGGGGTTCCAAAAGTGAAAGAGTTTTGTTCCATTTAATCATCTTATAGAGGGCAGAAATGAGACGTGTATTCGGCAAACGGCCTATCTTGTTTATTTAGGCTTTGTTTTAGTTGTGCTTGCCCTCTTGGGGTAAGTGATAAAGTTACATTACTTGTAGTTGTTTCAGCAGATGTGTGATGGTTTCTTGGACTAGTTTGAGCACACAACTGTAGGGCTTACAAGCTGTGCTCGAGTTGTATGATCACTTAAGGATGGGATATTACTGGCTGAGAATGATCACTGAAATTATGGAGTATGCAAAAAGTAGTGAAGGATAATGTCACACACCACACACACACCAACAAAAAAAAATAAATAAATAAATAAATAATAAATAAATAATAATAATAATAATAAAACCTTCTAAACATCAAAAACAGGCAACATTTTGCAATCAGTCACAACTATCACTCAAGAAGGTGACATCCTCTACTGAAGGGTCACTCATGCGACAAGACTGGAAATCCACTGAGTTCACGTCCTGCTCGTTGAGATCAAATAAATGAGCTGGCAGACAGGTATACACTGTAAAAAAGCCCATTTGGCAAGAGCATCAGCAACTCCATGGTCAGATCTCTTACAAAAGTGAGCCCTCCTGTTGCCAAGGTGTTCTAGACACTTTGGAAATCTTCCTCCATGTGACCATGAGATATATGGGAGAGAGCCAGAATTCTCAATGATGACCGGGCAATCTCATTAAATTAAGATAGTATCCAACCGCTACGTGAGGCGTAACTGAAGCCCTGGGGGTAAGGTTCTGAGCTTCTCCAATCAAAGGCGAAGTGGAGTCAATTGTGCCTGCAAACAAACCCTTTGATTATTGAGCTGTTGTGTCTGCAGATGATAACCCCTATGGTGGGCTAGATCCATCCAAGTTCAGTTTTACCCAGCCCTAAACTGGAAGGGATCAACTACAGAGGGTATTACATGGGTACCTAGGGTCAATGTTAAGTACTTGCACTACAGTCCTTTGACGCAGAAGGTTCAGCAATTTGTGAAACACTAAGCTAAGGGTTGGTTCTTTAAGGATTTCCTAGCCCTTCCAAATCACCCAAGGGGAGAGGTAGGATGGAAGTCTGGCCCAAACGAGGACTGCATAAAAGGCAGCATGCAAAAAGGTTATCCAAACTTTCATTGGATGCTCTGCAGCAGATGCAAGATGGGGAGATGTAAAAGAATATTTGCAAGTGGTTATAAGTATTTGTTGAAAATAGGTGGGTCTTGTGGATAGGTTTCAAAAACTTTTGACGCGTCTGATGCAGGGATCAATTATCCATAAGGCTTCAAACCCAATCTAGGATCCAATCCTCAAACTCATCAACCAAGATCAATAAATAAACTATTTCTAAGATAGAAAATAGCATTACGATGCATCTACAATAAACCTACAACATACAAGGAGTAGGTTTTACCTTGGGAGCTCGGTAGTGCTCTAATGGAGAAGTTGAGAACTTGTTGGATGAAGAACTTTTTATTTCTAACAAATTAGAATATCCAATACCCTATCACCTTCAACGCTATGTCCAATATCAGATCTCTTTTCTTAGAAAGATGGGTGGGATCTCCAAAAGAAACCAACTAGAAGCTCGAAAGGAGTTCGGAAGGGAACTAGAAGATGGAGAAGAGCGGGGGTGCAACACTTGCACAAATAGGGGGCTGGATGTCCAAGGCTTGGGCATGCAACTCCTTGGGATTAGTGTGTGTTGGACGTCCTCCACTTAATCATATATATATAGAACGAGCAACCTCTTCCTTTTCCATTCAAAATAGAAGTCTTACTTCCATTAAGAATTAGTAACTTACTTCCTTCTAATTATTATTAGAAGTCTCACTTCCAAAACAATTAGTAACTTACGATTACCACTATTAAAAGTCTCACTTCAAATAAAAATAGTAACTTTCTAATTTATTTTCATTTTAGAGTTCAACTAGAATTAGTAACCATCTAATAATTGGGCTAGTGTGGGAACCACTAGGGATTCCATAGAAGGCTGGTTCCAACTGGGACACCACGACCCATATCTCATGTGCAATCCGGACCCACAGTTAATTGCATATAACTCCATTATGATTAGAGACCTTGAGGCAAGTGGATGAAATGCTAGTTGAACATTTACTACTTTTATGAAAAATGTGTTGGTTTTGTCTTCCATGTCCATGTTTATCTACTTGCATTGATTTGAAATAAATGTTCATTAAAGAGTTTTGCTAACTTATTTATTGTTATAGAAATGTGGTTGATGGCCTTTCATTTATTGCTTACTTGTGGTATAAATGAATCCTTGTGATTGTGGTTTTCTCTCCTCTTTTTGTGGTTGAATGTGATTGAGAAGAAGAAGATGTTTTGATTTGATGTTTATGAAAGTGTTGATGGGAGTTAATGGTGTTTTGAATGTTTTGAGAAGGAGGATTTGACTCTCCCATTTTTGATGAGAAAGTGTGGCTAAAGGAGTTTGTAAGAAATAGAAAAGGAAGAGAGCAGAACTGTCCCGGAATCAGTTTCTGGACAGTTCGCTCGAGCGAATTTGGTGGGTCGCTTGAACGACCTGTCCAGAAATGAGTCTGAGTCATTCTAGTAGACAGTTCGCTCGAGCGGACTTTCCCAAAACCATCTCAGAACTCTTACAGAACCTTGTTAGTTCGAGCGAACATATTGTTCGCTTGAGCCAACATGCTCGCTCGAGCGAACCCATTATCCACTCGAGCAAACTGTTAGGGATTTTGTATATTGCAATTTGACGGATGCATTATCATTTTAACCATCATTTGAATTTTCACACATGCATTTATTTAGAAAATGTTGAAATCTTGATTTACACATGCATTGTTTTTTAGACTTGTAGAACTATTGATTTATGCATGTTTTGTTTTTAATCTTGGATGCATTTAATTTGAAAAAGAAGTTTTATGAATCAAGCTAGCCTATGTTTTAAATCTTTCAAATCATTTTAGGCTTTTATGTTTCATGATTTTAAAAGCACTTAGATTGAATTAAAATCATGTTTCCAAGCTTGATTTAATGGCCCAAAAGTCCCCTCAAAGAAATACTTTGAAATATGCATTTTTGGGGTTTTTGGTCCCTGGGCCCAGGTCGACCTGCAGTGTGCTCGGTCGACCGAGCCTATGGACCTGATCGACCGCGCACACTGCAGGTCGACCGGGAAAAGAGCCGTTGGGCCTCTTTTTCAAACGGTCAGATTTTTTACCGTTAAGCCCAGGTCGACCGGGGTAGAGTGGAGGTCGACCGGGGACACGCCAGAACTCATTTTTTGAGTATAAAATGAGGTTCATTCCCTTGAAAAAGAAGTAGATCAAAGAAGATAAAAGAGCATTCCTTGAGGTGTTTGGAGGCAAGAAAAAGGTGAATGAATTAAGAGAGACCAAGGGGTCATTAGTAAAACTAAAGCTTGGATTAATGAAGTTAAATCTCTAAGTAAGCTTTACTTTTTGTTAATCATATGTTATATGCTTTGTTTAAATTATTGGTAAATGATTTTTAACATGATAACTATGATGTGTTGAATCCATTCTTCATTTAATCTTTGATCTAAGTCGGATTGGATTCTTCACCTTGATTTCAAACCAAGTTTGTTTTAAAACTTTATAAAACATGTTTTGTCAAATCCTTTGATTTCTTTTATAACATGTTTCATTTACTTGGTTGAATCATATTGTTGTTTTCATTCATTTTAACTTTAGTTAAACTTTTGTTTTTGAAAACAACATTGCACATGCATCACATGTTTAGACATAATTAATTTCATACAACTTGTCAGCTTTTTATTTTCATATCATCAACAAGTTAGTATTTTATACATGTGATTTGCATTTCACTTCAATCAAATCTTTGTGTGCTTTAAACTTTAAAATGCATTAAGCATACTTTAATTTAGCCTTCATTTTAACTTGATTGAAGTTATCACACACACATACATCATGAACATACTGAAAGTCCGGGATCCTAACCCTAGGGGGGGGGGGTGAATAGGGTGATCTACAAATATTGACTAATTAAGGCCAATTTTAATTTCTTTAAAAAACAACTAGTCACATATGATGATTTACCAAACAAGATGCAGAAGTTAACAAAAGTAATCACCACAAGCATACATCATCACACAAAGATTTATAGTGGTTCGGCCTCAATGCCTACATCCACTACCGGCTTGTGATCCAACACCCCACCGGATTTCCACTATTTATGCTTTTCAAAAGGCTAAACAATAACCTTTACAACGATGTTTTTCTAGGCCAAACAACAACCTATCAATGTGCTTTTCTAGGCTAAGCAATAACCTTTACAAGATGCTTTTCAATGGCTAAGCAATAACCTCTACAATGTGCTTTTCTTAGGCTAAGCAATAACCTTAACAAAAGAAAGATTTATTCTCAAGGAAGTGTCTACACAAACACTCAAAGAGATACAATTTAAGCTCAATACATATGCCTCTTAAATAGGCTGATATAAAAGTTTAAATCAAGATACAAACATACACAAACAATTAGCAAAGGTGTGTGCTTAAAGTGTATGAATGTTTACTTCAATCAATTTCTAAAAGGAAGCTCTCAAATGAATGCTTGATGCATTTGAAAATCTAAGCACAGAAAAAGATGATTGAAGTTGTAAGCTAATCACATGAAGAATTCAAACAACTTGGAAAGACATGCTACACAAGTTATATGAAGTTTTAAAGATTAAAAACACATGTGATTGAGACAAGGATGTTTGCAAAACAATCTAGTATTCCAAGGTGATATTGTGTTTGCAAAACATCTCAACTAAAGGAAGAAATCATGCAAATATGAGATTACAAAGAATTAAACATGCATGATTTTAAATGGAATGAAAATCAAAATTAACTTGAAAGATATACCTTTTAAATCTCAAACATTTTGATTTCCAATAGGCCTCTAGCTTTCCTAGTTTATTCATCTTCTTTAGGCTTCAAGATAGTTCCAAGGTTTTACTCCAACAGCCATTTGAAAGAAGGGAATGAAATGGACTTTTATACAAAAAAACAGTCCAACGACTAGTTGGCTCGGTCGACCCCATGACCATGCAGTCGACCGAGTCCAACGGTCATATTGGTCAACGACTCTTTGCTTGGTCGACCTGCCCCTGTGCCCGGTCGACCGGATACACAACCCTCTGAGAAGTTCCTTCAGATTTTTTGAGAAACTGTTTTAGTTTACTCGGTCGACCTGGAGCTTAACGCGGTCGACCGGGTACACAGGCCTGAGAGGAGTTCCTTCAGATTTTTGAGAAAATGTTTTATGAAAACATGAACTCCAAGCCAATATGATTTATGCATACTAAAATGATTCTAAAAATGAGATATATATGCAAAACATGAACCTCGATGTCAAACTTGATTTTTCAAAACCATGCATGAAGAACTAGGCTTTCGAAAATACATTATAAGTTCTAAAACATGCAGGATGAAGTCTTTGAAAATCAAAAGCATTTTCAAGTTTAAGGTCCAGATTTCAAGGTCCAAACTATGATGAATAAGTATGTAATCAGCTGACTGATAGTGATAGTGCTTCCATCAAATTAACAACATACAAAAAACCTAACACATACACCTTTGCATTCATAAAGTGTTTGTGTGAGTTTGATTTTCAATTTCATATCCGCCTAATTAAGAGGCATTGGAATTGAGCTTAATTGTATTCTCTTAGAGTGTTTTGTGAAGACACTACCTTGAGTGAAAATCTCTTTATTGTAAAGGTTATTGCTTAGCCTAAGAAAAGCATAGTGTAGAGGTTATTGCTTAGCCTAGAAAAGCACATTGATAGGTTATTGTTTAGCCTAGAAAAACAACATTGTTAGGTTATTGCTTAGCCTTGGAAAGCATATTGTAAAGGTTATTACTTAGTCTTTTGAAAAGCATAAATAGTGGAAATCTGGTGGGGTGTTGGATCACAAGCCGGTAGTGGATGTAGGCATTGAGGCCGAACCACTATAAATCCTTGTGTAGTGGTGTTTGCTTTGTGGTGATTGTTTTGTTTAAGCTTCCGCATATTGTATGTTAATCATCACATGTGACTAGTTGATTGTTAAGAAATTAAAATTGGCCATAATTAGTCATTAAGTGTAGATCACCCTATTCACACCCCCCCTATAGGGTTTGGATTCCGGACTTTCACAAACCATTCCAGAGAGCTCATCACTCGAGGGAACTTTTTGTCCACTCGAGTGATGAACACTGTTCACCTAGGGCTATTCTGGAAGCATAAATGAAATGTTTAAATGATTGAGAGAGGATTGTTGGGAGCCCTATTGTGATGGGAAGACTTATGAGCCTTGTTTGAACCCATTTGAAAAGAGAAACTGAATCACAAGCTTTCATTTGAAGTTTTGAAAATCCCTAAGGTATATAAAGAACCCGGAATGTCTCCAAAATCAAGGAATACCAATCTATATTGAAATCGACGTACGGGGCCCTTATTCACCTTGATCAAATTTTGAATTCCGATACTGTCTCAAAAACTGTGAACTATGATTTATCATTCCCGAAAGTATTGAAACTATATTTTAGTATTTTGCTAACCCGTTTATATATGCCCGAATAATATGATACTTGGGCCTTTTTAGCATCTCGTCCCATCCGTTTACATACATGCACTTGATATGATTTATACATGTTTTGATTTGTCATTTGACCTATGAGTCGGCACCACTAAGTTTGGATTACCTTGCCGGTTTGATACACCGACTTGGAAATCTCCCTCCCGTCCCGCTAGCCGCAGTTTGGATCCCATTACTCGGTTTTTATCGTGGTCTTGTCTCAATGCTGCAGATTGCTATTGTGGTTCCCGATGCCCGGTTCGCTACCGTAGTCATGTCCCATATTTATTATGTATATGTATATGTAATTTATGTTGTATCTCATCACTTCGGTGATTGAGATCAACATTCCGATATGCTCATTTCACTTCGGTGATAGAGGACTGAGCTTCGTGTGGTTGTCATATTGCTTGTTTCCCGATTCCCTTGGATACCTTACATATTTTATATTGCACATTGTTTTCCAATAAATGATTCTTTCGTTTTATGTAAATCATTGTTATGTCTTTTCACCCACCTACGAAACCGTTGTGTTTGACCATTTGCTTTGGTGCTCAGGTCCCGTTGTTGGTTTCCCCGAGGAGGAGCTTGAGGAGGCGGTCGAAGAACCGCAGCGATTAGTCGAGTGACACGCCGATGATGTCGTTTAGACATTCGGTTGCCCAAGTTACATAACATTTTGGGTTGAGACTAACAATTCTTTTGGGAAATTGATACTTTTGTTTATATTGACCTTTGTTGGCCTTTATTTTTGGGAAATGTAATTAAATGATCTTTGATGTAAACTTTAACTTACTTTTGGGATTAGCTAATGATCATTGCTCATTCTGATACTTGTTAGAAATGTTTCAATTGATGGATTGAGTTCATGGTTCCTTGGTTTCCCGTGAAAGGAGGTTGCTTAAAGCTATAAAAGGATAAGCAACGGGGCTGGGACGTTCATACTCTTGGATTTCACACCCAGCCCCCTTATGTGCAAGAGTTGTACATCTCTATTGATCTTCTAGTTCTTTTCTAGTTCCTTAGTTTTCTTGAAGGGTTTGTTGGATTTTGAAGAGAGTTTGATGTTTGAAGCTCGGTATTTTGTGTTGGAATTATTGTCAACACATTGTCACACAAGTATAGTACCGAATGTCTTAGCTCGGCACCGCACAAAATGTCTCAGCTCGGCACAGCACAGGATGCCTCAGCTCGGCACAGAATGCCTTAGCACAGTTACAGTAAAAGAAAGAATCACGGTAAAAGTAGAGAGCTCGGTAAAAGCACAGAGCTCGGCCATGGCAGCTCAGTTCATCGAAGCGCAAAGCTCAAAAAGAATCAAAGCAGAGTTCGGTAAAGCACTGATCCCGGCCATGACAACTCAGTTTGGCAAAGCGTCAAGCGCAGAGATCGTTCAAGCACTGGCGAAGCGTTGAGCTCGGTCAGTTCGGCAAAGCATTGAGGTTGGTAAAGCGCAGTGCATGGTTAAGCACTGAGCAGCTCGGTAAAGTCTTTCAAGCACTGAGCAGCTCAGTAAAGTGCAAAGGTCGTTCAAGCACTGAGAAGCTAGGTAAAGCGCAAAGGTCGTTCAAGCATTGAGTAGCTCAGTAAAGCGCAAAGCTCGTTCAAGCACTGAGGTCGGTCAAGCGCAGAGCTCAAAACAGAAAGTTACGCGAGGAAACAGGGGATCTCTTCCAATCCTTGAAGGAGTGCTCAAAACAGAAACTTGCACGAGAAAAAACAGGGGAGCACTTTCTATCCTTGCAGGAGTTTCCAAAACCTCTCCTAGTCCTTTTGCAATCACGAATTAGGGTTGGAAAATTCTATAAAAAGGCATGCTAGGGATCGTTGAACATACATAGAAAGACACACAGAGACAGACAGAAAGAAAGAGATTTGTGAGGGTGTGTGAGCTTGCAAGGAGTTACTGTTGTGATTCCGTTACAGCAAGTAAAGAAGAAACTCTACATCAAGAAGATGGTTCTTCATCAGTAGTTTCTTCAGATAAGTATCTCTCAATTCATCAGTAGTTTCTTCAGATAAGAGTCTAATTGTATGGGATTGAGAGTGAGAGATTAATTTCTATAAAGGGTTCTTCTCTAATTATTGTAAAATATCAAGTGGGTGCTTGGTATTGGGGTTTGGTGATCCTGTCTGTTGGTGCAGACGAATTGTAAAGGGAGTTGTTGCTTCCTAGATAGTGGGTGCTATCTGAAACAGGGGTGGGTGCTCCTTGAAGTTGAAGCTTCAGAAATAATCAGTAAGACTAGCCTCGGATTGGTGTCCGGGTAGTCGTTACACCGTGGACGTAGCCTTTGGGTGAACCACGTTAAAACCTTGTGTTCCTGTGGTTGCTTGATTTTTGTTTTATTGCTTTGTTTAGTTGGACTTATTTATATTCAAGTAAAAAGTATTGAGACATCACTGATTCACCCCCCCCCCTCTCAGTGATCGTGTGATTCTAACAGGGTTTTCTCTTGAAGTTTCCACCAGTCTTCTTGAGAAGAGAGATCTGATACGGGACATAGCATGGAAGATTAAGAGGTCTTGGCGATCCTATGTTCCTTACAAAGAAAGCAGTTTCTTCAACTAGCAAGTCTTCTTCTCCATTCGAGCACAACCAGGCTCCAAAGGTATAATCTACTTCTCTATCTGTTGTAGATTATTTCGTTGCATGCTGTTGCTTGTTTTATTGTTGTACATGATAGATGAGTATGAGGGATTGCATCCTGGATATGGTTTGTGGCCTTATGGGTGCTTGATCCCTAAGTCAAGTGGGTCAAAAGTTTTGAAATCACATCCACGAGGCCCATCTATTTCCAACAATTGGTATCAGAGCCTTACCTCATCTCTAATCATGTTAGATCAGTGATCTAGATCTAATCTTTGCAGGAGATGTGAATAGGATAGACCTAGGGCTTTGTAAGGATCAGATTTGATGTTTGTTTGCCTTCTGTATCTGGTATGAATGTTGTCAAAGGGGCTGTTTCGGATGGTATTCTTTTGGTAGTTCGGGATTTTCATCATGAGATGATGGATCAGCTTGACCCCCGCCGGGGGACACCCCCGGACCCCCTCTGCGAAGTGCATATTATATAGAAGTGGCAACATGATTTTGTGAGTTGTATGAGATACTAACTTACAGGTGATAATGTCCTCTCCATATGGTCCACAACTTTTACTTTCTTTTATATGGTTATTGGTTTATTTGTGGCTAAGTGTAAAGGGCATCATGATTTCCTTGGTTTCCCGTTAAAGGACAAGGCATGATGAATTTCCCTATAGCCCTTTCATTTCCATGTTTAGATTACCATGTAAGCCTTATCCTTGAGGCACGGGAATTTATGTAATTTTCATTCATTTGTAAATTCTGGTGATGTCCAAGACGAAGAAGGAAAGTGAAGTTGGACTCCTAATCAAAGAGTTTGAAGATTACCAAAAGAGTTGTGGAGATTCCCAAAGAGTTTGTGGAATCCCAAAGTTTTAGAAAGTCTAGTAGCCCAAGAAGTCTATTCCGCATGGGCCATGTGGAGGAGAGGACTAATTTCTATTTTTAGCACTTTCTATTTGTGGATGGTTGCTTGTTTTAGAATGTTTTCAAATCTGATCCAAACATAGCAGTTTCCAAAATTGGTCAAATCAAATTAATTTTTGGAAAGAGTTCTAATTATAGTTGGTGGGCCCATGAGATGGATCCATTGATAACACTAATTTAAGAAACTGGACTTTCCTTAAAATAACTTGACTTGGAACCAATCATTGATCATATCATAAGATGATTTGATGTCTATATATGTGGGCCCATATACATAAAAGGAATTCCTCAATTCTAAAATATGAAGTGGGAGCGGGGCATTTATATTTAAATATCCCCATGGTTTTCCACCATAGGTCCATTGTAAGGGAAGTATTAGCCTCGCGCCATCTTGAGAATGGCCGTTCCCTACAAAGGGCTTGTATTTGTCTGGTTACTAGATATGGATCTCCTATAGATAGTGTTGGTGAGAAAGGGCGGGGGCCCACTCCCCAAGAAGGAGCTGCCCGCAACGGTTGTCATGCAATGCTAGTTGGTGGGTCACACTTAACTAAAATAATGATGTAGTATCCCCAAGGATTTTCCTCATGTATTTTAGAAACCGAAGTCAATCGGAAGTCATACATTATTTGGTATACGATACCTAGATAATAATAAATGATGGGGATCATAGATAGTTAGCATTTATCTCCATATTGACCAACTTCGAACCGCAC